>OZ007587.1:353380084-353833664 GCA_963931845.1 Maratus michaelseni
TGAAAAAAATTCAGTTATGCATCTAAAAATGTCTTATTGAGAATTGATAGCATCATAAAACCCTATATTCAGGTTTGAGAAAACTACACATTATACGCTATAAAAACTACTGGGAAACGTTTCCGAAAATCAATGGTAGTAAAAGAAACTTTGTTTTTATTAATGCTTCTCTAATTTTTTAAAATATATTGGTTTCTGAGGTTTCTAAAGATAAATAACACTTTTCTGAATCATGGGTTGCTCTGAAAAAGTTATATTATATTTTCGTTCGTGGTTATACTATATATTTTCGTAGATTAAGAAATATTTGTCTTTTTTTACAGTATACGGTAAGAAAAGTATTGTAATCATGAATAATGTATATGTGTATGAGTGAACACCATAGCCTCGTAAAACGGCACTTTGGATTGAATTCCCATTTGGCGAGTCGGTTATAAAACACTGTCGCATGCACTGTATAGATTTACGTACAAATTGGCAGACGCATTATGTATTTAATCCCTGTTTTAAACCATTTTCAAAACATTTTGCAAACAATACCGTAGGGAAAATCCAGTGTTTTATGTTTCAAAGAACAACAACAATACAATAGCTCCAATGAAAATCTAATAAGGATTTAGAAAAAATTAAGCCAAGCCTGCAAATATTTACAGATGACCCCAAGACAGAAATTGGTACAGCTTATGCATTTTGTATAGTCTACAATGACCATCAAATTTTCAATAAGAAAATTAAATTACAACAAAAATTGGTATTTCAAGCCGACTTACTGGCAAATGAAGAAGCAATCATCTGGGTCATTTCTTCAAATTTTTTTAATCATCATATTCTAATTGTAACAGACAGCCTGCCTGGCCTCTTGGCTTTGAAACATGAAAATTCTTGGTAGTAAGTATCTTACAGAAACTACAAAAAACTTTCAAAATCTTCACCTTTTCATGGGTTTGGGGAGTCACCGGTGTCATGGGTAAAGATGTCTCTGATAAGTTAGCAAAAGAAGCAACACGTATTCAAGTTCCAGTACTTCAGCGATTCTTCCCAATACCGAAATTAGCGCTAAAAAAATCGCTGAAGCATTTAGCTATTCAGAATTAGCAATATGAATGGGACTATGGTATCATAGGGAGATATAGCAATGCATTATTACCGAAAGTTAAAGAAAATTAAATTCTTCAACAGAGAAATTTATATATATTCGCAACAAACCATGGCCCATTCCACAGTTATCTAGTAAAATTTGGGAGATCACTATCTTCCTGTTGTGTTTGTGGTGCATATGCTGCCTTCTTACACTATATGTTAGCCTGAACTTTAACCGCAACTTATAATTTACAAAAATTATCAAATATGAACTTCAATTTTGTTTTCCCATGTTTTAGGGAAACCGTCACCTCTACAAGAGATAATCGACTGTGTCCATCTTTCGGAGAGCAATCAATTAATCTTCCAAACATTCATGCTGCAGAAATAGAAACAGAGGAAGATTTAATATTAAACGATTCAGATGAAGATATTTATTAGAAAGAACCTTTTACTACATTAATAACATTTTCATTGTATAATTTTTCCTCCCTCTCTTTCTCATGTTTAAAATAAAAGCGTTTGTTATGTAATAGTACAAAATAAGAATTTTCAATATTTTAATTCGGTAAAATGTAAGAATGGCGCAGTATAAGAATTTTGTTAGTGAATTTGATAATATTTGAATTTAGTAAATGTACGCACAGTATTAAAAAAGAAAAAAAAAGAAGGGAAAAAAGGGTAAAGGAAGAAGAAGGGAAACAGAAAGGGAAAGAAGTAGTAGAAATTTAGGTTAACGAATCCGACAAAATGTATGTGCAGTTAAGGGGGAAAAAAGGATAGAAGAAAAATGGTCATAGTTTTTGTAAATATTATAATTTGAAAAACTTTACGCACAGTATGATATGTTGAATATTTTTTGATAAAAAACTTGTTAACATTTGTTAAAATTTTTGTACATAGTGGTTTAATTGTAGTTTAGCAGTATTAATTTTAAATATTTTTTTAAGTTAAAGCAAACGTGTTGTTCAGGACAAGTATGATATAGAATATTGTTATTCTTGTATATTGTTCTGTTTCGTACACTATTTAGTTATTGTCTCTGTAAAATAATGTCAATGTAATGTTAATTTGTCATAATTAATTTCATCGAGTGTTAAGGGATCTCCCGCTATTTCCGTCTTTGGCAGAGCCAGACAAAGTTGTAGTCGGGAGTCTTCGTTTTCAGAGATTTTTTTCCGCTTGTTTCTGGTTCCCAGCTAAATTTGCCTCCCAGAAGGTATGTAAGCAAAAACCTTCTTGTTTGGCGCTTTGTTCGGTCTAACGCGTCCAATTTTAATTTTAATTTTAATTTCTGTTTAACTTTCTGAGCACGTTCACCAGTTTTCGAAAAGTTGAGTGGAGACACTTCAGATTTCTTTTATACATATAAACACAAAATAATTTCAATATATTATGCAAAAAAAAAAAATTTCTTATTATGAATAATTTAATAGCATGGTCGTTAAAAATGCCGATGTTCAGTAATTTAAAACATGTAAAATATCGGAGAATTGTCATCTACGTGATTGCTATATATATTGCATTATTTTACGAATTAAGATAGAGTGTATTGGAATCTTCACTTGGATTTTTCAGAGATTAGAGTACTTTTCTGTCTAAAACGTTATTCATTCAATTGAATCTTTACAGTTTTTTACTAAAACGTAAAATTTTGTTTCAAGAAAGACTTCTAATGCTTTACATTAACAACTAAAAAAAAGTATTAATGTTTTACATCACAATTACAATCGAATTTTGTAAAATGATCTCCTAAAATTTTATCTTATACATTATTTCTGTTGCCAATATAACTTTTTTTATACAAATGCAAAGTGTACAACAATGAACGAGGTATCATATGCGAAAGGTTTTGAACAAGCTTTTGACATATTCGTTAAAACACGCTATTTGATTAAAAATTGAAATTAATTAAATTTTAATACAATAATGAAGGAGCAAATAGTTTCAAAACTGTAGTACAAAAGGCAGTTAGTTGCATTGGTATGTTAGTAGAATAATAACGGTAATTTTCATACCAGAAAATTGTTTAATTAGTCAGTTACCATTAAATGAATTAAAAAATCAATTTATTTACTCATAAATAAATTGAATAAATTTGTAATATTTATACAAAACTGCTTTTAAAATATTGCATTAAAATTAAAGTTGTGGTAAAACTTACTCATATACTGCCATATAATAGTATTCATTTTTATAGTAATTTTAATGAAACCGATTACTTTCAGCTTGCATCCAACACATGAAAATGGCTGGAAAGATTTTTATGAAATTTGAACATTTTTAACAGTAAATATATATATATATATATATGTGACCTAAACTTCTGAATCGCCAATTAATATTTTAAATATGTGTTTATTTAATATTTTTAAACTTTTCCAAATTCCAGAGTTTTATGATATATTTATTTTTTATAAGTGAAAGAATACGAATAAATTTTCCTAAATATTAAAATAATAATTCATATGATTGAGCAATGTGTTTATTTTCCTGTACGCAGTGCATCAATCTTTCGAAAGAATGTCCCGATTAGTGTTTACAATTAATAAAAATTAAATATAATTTTTCTTTAAAAAAAACTCAAAAGAGTAGTGTTTCCCTCATTCAAAATCAGAGTTTTGAGGTTACCGTATTGTTGATGGGTAAAGTACTGCATCGGGTTGGGCAGTCTGATTTTAAGCTAATGTGTTCGTTGTGGATCGGGCTCGGGTTAAGTTTTAATTTTTGCGGGTTGGCTTTGCGATAACCCGATTTTGCAAAAGAAAGTCTAGAGTGGTGTTTCGGATGAAAAACTATATATCTGAATATATATACATTTTTTCATTTTCCTTTTTCTACATAAAATATAAAACTAACAGGTACTTCTCTATTATCCCGACAACCACTTTTCATAACAAAAAACTATCGCCAAACTGTAAGATTAAATGCCAAAAATGCAGTCTCATTTACATGATGTCAGAAGCATTATACGTGTTTGTTATGTCATCAAATGGTTTTTAATTCGACATTTGCCTGTATTTTTCATTATGTTTTACTGATTTATTAGTTATTCCATTAATTAAAAGAACAATTGTGTCCTTAAATTCTGATATTTTATTTATTTATTTATTTTGATATTCCAATGGCAACGTTCTACCGTTTATTTAGCGTTACAGTTTGGCGATAGTTTTTTGTTATGAAAAGTGGTCAACGGGATAACAAAAAAGTACCAACTAATATTAGACTTAGACTAATTATGGACTATTATAGAATAATTATAGGCTATATTTACATAATTACATTCATTTTGGATCAGTTTTCTTTGATTGCTGGATGTGTGTAGGATTCATGTTGACGTATTTCGTGTTCAGGTCGGTTTGTGGATTTATTTTAAATAGAAATTGTAAAATGGGCATATTTACGAGTTAATGTTGACCGCATAGAATTTACTGGTTTATGTCTGGTAAAACTCGTACGGAACAGGACTCTAGACAAAGGCAATCACAAATTAATGAAAAAAAGACAAATATTTATTCTCCATTTTCTTACCCAACCACTGAAGTCCACTACGAGAGGGAACCGCGACTACCTCTGTAGATTTTCACACCCCTCGAGTTGTGGTAGAGAAAGTACGGGTTGGAACATCCCGACTTAAGGCCTAGGGCCTGGTTCCCTTTTGGGTTTCCAGATTCAAAGCTGTTGGAGGACGCCGGCCCGCCTCCAAGTTTCTCGCGGTGATTCGCCTTGGTTTCACCGCGTATCGCAACGGCCTACGTCGTCGACACGTGGGTTCAAGTTAGAGGGTCCGTAGGCGCCGGTCCTCTGACCGGCTAAAGCGCCGCAGGGAGATAAACAGGGAGATCGTTCGGTGGTCGTCTGACGCGCAGAGCGCTTCCCCAGGGCGTCTGCGGCGCAGCTTACTTTTAACCAACCACTGAATATAATCCAACATTTTTTTAATCTTTTTGCTATTTTAATCAGCTAAATTGCAGTCGTTCTATTTTCATGAAAATCAGTTACTGATTAGTATCATTAATTTATAAAATAATGTTTTGAATATTTTTGTTTGCGAAATCACGTCATTATCGCATCTTTTATTGCATTATTTTAGAGCGATTAAATTGTAGATTAGTTATCATAAAAACAATTTTAAAAATCATTGATATTTTGTCATTAGTTTCACAGAAAAAGAACAAGAAATAGAAAATACGTATGTTTACAAGAGAATAAAAATTATATCAATATAATAAAGATTACATTCGTAATATTAGCTCTTTGTTTGCTTCAACGAAAAATCGATTTATTTTTGTCGACAATTCCAGTTGAGCGAACTTTGTTTAAAATCTGTTGTATTGCCCCCTTATTTAAGGCATGGTCATTTTAAACTCTACTTGACACCTTAATGGAAAATCGTTTTGAAGAAAACAAGCTAATTTTAAAAATGGAGTCGAAAAAACGGGTACAATTACAGAAAGTCAGACACGTTGGTTCAAGTGTTTAGCAATTAACGGTGACTATTTGAAATTCGAATAGATTTATTTCTGTTTAGTGTATTTCGTAAGTAAAAGATCATTCTTATTTTTTTCTTGGACCTCATAAAATTACAAATACGCTGTACATTTACGAGATTATGTTGCTTGGATTTGACTTTTTGTCATTAATTTTATATTTATTTAATTTATGTAAATATATTCAAAGAAAAATCTACAAACGCATGTTTAAGAAATACAGACACGTTGATTCAAATGTAAAGTAATTAGTGGTATCTTATATAAATTCTTGATCTACTATTTTACTAGTGTATGTTGAAAAAAAAAATATCAATTTTTCTGATTATTGTCGGAAGTAGATATAAAACAAGAGTTCTGCATCAGCGCCGTTTGCGCCGTCGACCCCTTATCTCCCCACTCGCTTATCTCTGTGACGTAATCCCGCTGCGCCGTACCGTGACCTTCATTTGACCTTTAGGTCGACGGCGCAAACGGCGCTGATGCAGAACTCTTGTTTTATATCTACTGTCGGATAATCGGAAATAAGCCACACTATTATGTGATTATATTGCTAATCAATAATTATTACTTTTTGTTATTGTACAATTAAATTTATATTGGCTAAATTCATTTGAATTTAAAGTAATTTTTATTCAAATTATTTCTTAATAACTTTTAATTTATTTTGGATAGTAAAAATAATGAAATTGTGTAGCATGGTTTTCTTTATCTTTTCGAAAGATTAAAAACAAATTAAATGAAATCTAGAAAGTAACTCAGAAAAGTTTATTAAACTGGAAAATAGCAAATATTACGAGAAAAATTTTAGAAACTTATCAGTCATGTTTAAACACAATTCTTTTTTTTTTTTAAATGCACTATTAAATGTTACATATCTACTTATATCGTTGTAAATAATAAAATAGATTTTTCTTAAAACTTTGTACTAGTACACAGAAATTTAAATGTTTAAAAGATTATAAATAATAGAACAGCCATATCATTTTCTTTAATATGAAAATATGAAATGTCGGATTTTCTTTTCTTTTTTCAAACTATAAATTTTGAACACCGCCCCAGGCAAGGAAATATGATATAACGCAAACATTCTACTTTAGATTTGATCTTCGGTGAAGTCGAACGAAGTAAAGTGAAATCATCTTGAAAAGTTATCAAGGATAACTTTTATAGTTTGTAGTTTTGAAAAAATAGTTTTATGAAAATTATAGAAAAAATTACTAGATATATTACTTTAAGAAACAACATTTCTTTTAAGTAATAAATTTTTAACTGTGTGTATAATTTTTTTCAGGCAATTTTTCGCAAGTTATTACACAGACATTTGAGCAACTGTTCTTTAATATGTATATTTTTAACACACACACATACATAATTATATGCGTGTGTTATACACAAACACTGATATAGACATATATACACATATTTAAAATGAAATCACATGTGTGAAAAACAAAAGAAGAAATATTATAAAAACAATGGAAAGGATTCTGGAAGTCTTAAACATAATAAAAAGAAAAATCAAGAATGCATATCTTATGGATTCTTCAGAGGAGCATCATAAGAGTATTTTTTAGTAAATATATGTTATTTCCTCAAATATTGTCGGCATTAAGCCTAAAAATGGCAATATTTTAGTTTCATTACTTCATTTTTTATTAGAATGTTTAATGGTACTAACTGTATTAAGCAAAAGGTAAATTTACTTTACTATCAACCGTGTAGCCGTGTACATAATTAAATTTCATTTAAATACATATATATATATATATATATATATATATATATATATGTGCGTGTGTGTGTGTATCACAAGAGAAATACACACAAATTTACCTACAATGACATTTTGTTTTTGTCATGTTACTGTAATAGATAACATACCCTTAGTTTAGCCTTTCAGCGCGCGCGCTGTCGCAAACTTTAGGACAAACGTCATTTTCTCGACACTATATTCTGAGAAATGGCACTAAAACTAAAATTAAATTTATTACTGATATGAATAAATGCTCTTCTCGTAATATGTCAGTTATTACAGTTATTTTACAAGTTACGTCAAAAAAACACACCACGCGTCTGCTCGAAATAAAAAGAATTATAGCGTGCTGTACAACTAATAATATAGATACTTCTTACATGCACTATTTATTACAGAAATTAAAGTAATAAAAATAAAGCAATCTAAATATGTGAAATTCACAAGAATCATATTAGATTTTTATATCGTATGTAAAAAAATCCTAAACATAATATTCAAAATTTCATGATTAATTCATTACTGAATAGGATTTCCATACATGGGCAAATTAATACATATTTATACCCATTACCATATTTTTGAGAAGGTTATTATCGTAGTAGCAATACTTGCGCAACTTTAGCTATATCTTGACTAAATATTATTGCATTGGTTAAATACCTGTTTAACATTTTGTCCCAGTATTCTGTAACATTTTACCAATTTCACACCGAAAAATGTTTGTCAACGCAAAAACAATAAATGCAGTATTAGCGCAATATTTACATTTCTTTAAAATATGTCCAACAAAAATTCATGATTTGTGAAAAATTTATATTTTATTGTTCATATTTGTTGAAGCCAAGTTTCAGAAGCACCGATCTTCACAGAAGCTGATCCCTCGTGACCTTCCTGAACGGGATTTTCGTTTGAAATCTTTACCACGAACCAAAACTTGAAAAGTTTTACGCATTGATATTTTAAATGTTGTTACAATTTCAGAAACGGACTAATGGTTTTCTCATACTCCAGATTTTTAATACATCCTGATGTAAGAATTCTTCAGACTTTGTCCTTCCTTTTGTATTAACTCAAAAACAGCAACTTGGTGCGTCTTATATATCCAAAAATTGTTTGTGGGCACAACCACTTACATTATTTTCTAAAAATTGCACAAAAATAGTTTTGTGATTAAACTTTTGTCACGGTTATTTTTGTTTCATTCTTAAGCTCGATGGTATGGAAAAGCATTTAATGCACTATTTTGTTAATTGCGGTGTTCAGATTACAATTATTAACACACATAATTCGATATTGTAATAAAGTGAATGTTTAAAGTTTTACTTAAAAATTGTTGTTGCGCTTAAACTTTTGGCACGCACTATATAAGATTTCCATATATTGAAATTTCATTTTTATGAAAATTTTATACTAACTAACACTTTAATACCTTCATAATAAACTAACTCATTATTTAAGGAATAATCACGCGGTGAAAATGCAATCTACATACAATAACATTATCATAGTACAATGCATTTAATTACTTACCCATCATACGTAGTATAGGGTAAGTCTTGTAATCGTTTTGAAAATCGAAATTTTTTTTTTGACGGATTTACACGTTTCAGACACTGGAGATTCCGAAAAACATATTTTTAGAAAAAAAAATTTGCCGTCCGTCTGTGTGTCTGTGTGTCTGTAAACGCTCTAACTCCCGAAAAAAATGAGATAGAGACTTGCAATTTGGTATGTACTTAGTATGTAATAATGGGAAGAAGCCTATTTCATTTCAATAACCTCGATTAAACGGAACTATTTTTTTCGGACTCTCGAAGTATTCGCTCTGATAAAAGGTACATAAAAATTTTCGAAATTGGTTATTTTAAGAAATGAATATAAAAGACAATAAAAAAACATAAATTTTGCATAAAGCATGAAGTCGATCGGATAATGAGTTGCCGAGATATTTGGAATCCTATTTCCCACACTCTTCGATTTTTCATGACCCTGTATTTCATCCAAATTTTACTTCAAAGATATATTTTAATTGGAAATTTAACGCTTAATCAGATGCAATAAACCGCTAGTTAATAGGACTATTATTTTTGGAGTTATAAGGATGTTTCTTTTAAGCAATTCAGTAATCGAGCCTTTAAAGTTTGTGACGTCATCAATCCACGATTTTATTTGAATTGCAATGCATTTTATAAGTAGTTTACACATTTTTATTTTAATATTTTACATTATGCATATCCATGATGGGTAAGTATTACGGTGGCCCCCAACGACTAGTTTTCATTTTGTGAGCAGATATCTGTCGGTACATGAGTCGAAATTAGGAAGTTGCATTTAAATAATGGGGTGGAATGTATATTAGAGAAAATTCCAGTAAAGCAGAATATTATCCATTTGCTTAAATCCGAAGCGTGAATTTTACAGGATAAAGGAGTAACGTATATTACACGCATAGGAAATTAAGTATGAACAAACATTTGTTTTGAAATCTGAAAACAGATTTTGAAATCTGAAAATTCTTGTGATAACGATATTTATAAAAGCATAAGTTGTTCGAATTAGCCCATGTGTAAACTAAACATAACTAAATAGTGCTGATAAATCAATTTTTTAACAGTCATAAAAACCAGTGTCTTAATATCTTTATCTATTTAAAAAAATAAATATTAAGAACAATTTAAATAAAAATTTATACACTGTTTCCAGTAAAGTTCTTTTTTAACACCTTAAATTTTAAACGCCTTAAAAATTCATGTAAGATATTTATAAAAGCATAAGTCGTTTGAATTAAACCATGTGTAGAATATAACTAAATAGTGCTGATAAACCACCGTTTTAAGAGTCGTAAAAATCAGTGACTTAATATATTTATGTATTTAAAAAATTAAATATTAAGAACAATGAAAATGAAAATTTATATACAGTTTTCAGTTTTCTAATTTATATACAGTCCCTTTTGTTAATAGCTTAACTTTAAAACGTCGTAAAAAATTGGCGTCTATGCATGTCAAGGTGTCTATGCAATAATCAATGAGATTGCTTTCAGTATCTCCTAATGACGGAGATAGGAGTTAGTAAGCTGACCATGAAAAGTTTCTAAGATACGGAAAATAATGTATTACAAAACTGTAGAGCAGCATCAATATTCAGCACTGCACTGAAAAAAATTATGTACAAAAAAGAGTACAACGATGTACTCATATCAAATTGAGTATGTTTTGATAAAAAATGAACCAATTCTTTCTCAATTTTGAAACAGACTCAAGCGAAATGATAATTTTGTACTTTGTAATGAGTTATTTAATTCATGGCGGTATTGTGATATTTATATATTTAAAAAATGATATATTAAGAACAAATAAATGAAAACTCACCTTTGAATGAAGATTTATACAAGTTAGCACCTTTATTAAATTAACTCACTGTTTAAGAAATAATCACGAGGCATAAATTTAATCTCTCTACAATAATTTTATCATAGTGCAATGCATTTAATTTTCAATTTGTGTACAGACATCTCTTGATACATAAATTTAGAAATTGGAAGGTTGCATATAAATAATGAGGTGGAATGTATATTAGAGAAAATTCCAGCAGAGCAGAATATTATCCATTTGCTTAAGTCTGAAGAGTGGATTTACTGTAATAAACAGCTTTCAGCTATAACGGCCAGAATACTTGATCATCGATTCGTCATAGTTTATCCGTTTCATGTTTAAAATGTGAAAGAAACTTTTTGTTTAGTTCGTCAATCAATAGACGTAGTTTTTACAATTTATCTGTCTTATAAATTTTATTTTTGTCAGCCAATGCATCAACTTTATGATTTGAAACATTGGGTTCACGAAATCACGAAATCACCCTCTCGTGGAGATCCAGCCGTTAAGCATAGGAACATTTGTCCACGAGGGGAAATGTTTATTGAAAATTCTTATTTTAGATTACATATGTTAAATATTACACTAGAGATTAAAGTAAAATTAGCACAAAGTTAGTTTTTACAATACTGGTTGAGATCACAACATTTATTAATATTATTAATATTATTTATTATTTATTAATTCTTAATATTATTTATTAAAAAAAAGCATATAAGAAAAAGTATAAAAGAAAGTAATTAGAAAATTTATGAAAAGACTACTTAATCATCGCACAACCAATAATTTTGCATGGTTCAAGCTGTAAGCTGAAATAGGAACAGTATGAGTACAAAAATGTGAACAGTATGAGTACAAAAATGTGAACAGTATGTGAACTATAATATACAAATTACTAAACCAAAACATATTCTATTAAAAAGTACTTTATAAATGTAGGAAAAAGGATCGTAGATCCTTTTAACGAAAGGAGACATGTTTATTCAGAATGTTGTAATTCTTTTAGTTTATCATATTTTAAAGGATCAAACAGAGTTATATTCAGATTTTGTCAGTATAATAGTATTGTGTGCCAGTTTATTACTCAAATCGGCACTTATTTCCCAAAATCGTCCTTTCCCAGGAAACCCGTAGTATTAGAATTCCAATAGAATTAGAATTAGAATTAGAATTCCAATTAAAACTTTCATTTCTTCAAGTGTCACCTGAGGATCAGCATTATTTGTATATAAAGCATACTTCGCGATTTCTTATTGGTTACGCCGATAACTCATGTTAATATTTATCACTACAAAAGAAAAACACATAATCACAATAAAATAAACTCACTAGCGGACTGTAACTCATTTAATTTCTCACAACACTAAATAAAAAGGTCGAGAGCCGAGATTTACACAACTTCTCTGATCGGCACCTCAACCCAACTCACAGTCACAAGTTTTTTTTTTCTTTTTTCTTTTTTAACATTTTACATAGACGGCGCTTCTAGCGGCAACATATATAATGCTTTAAAATTCACGAAATGTTGGAGGTTTCCGGAAATACATATTATTCTGCCTCTTTCTTTCTTCCTTTTAGTTCCGGAAAGCTCCGAATTTCCGTAAATTTTAAAGCATCATAACTTGGTTACTATTGATCGTATAATAATAAAATTTTTACTGTTATATTTGTCAGAGTATAAAAGTTAAATATCGTAATTTCAATGTATACAGCCTCCGGCAAAATAAATAAAATATCTAAAATCCGTAAATGATTTGAATACTTTTTTATAATTTTAAGTTTGTTTCTATCATTAGCAACATAGATTCGACATAACATTTATTTTGAATAATCCGGTATAAACTAATTTTATAAACATGTCCCTTCGAAAAAGAAAATATATTATTTATAACTAAAGTCACAGAAAGTGTCTGAAATGAACAAACACATAGTTTCTTAGTTGTAAAAAGCTATCACAAAAGCCTAGCGGTACAATACGGTACCACAACATTTCAAAGCAAAAATATCTTCATATATTATGAGAGATTAATTTCAAATGTGGTCTATAGAAAGGGCACTCAAACATAAATATTAATTTACATTTGCAAATTTTAAATTTCCGTAAAATGTACACACTTTTGCCGACCAGCCATTTTTTGCTTGTTTTCAACACGCAAATCTTTTTTGAGACTCACATTATAAACGCGCAGTTTTGGTTTTATTTGATTGATTAGTTTACTTCTCTAAGCGGTCTAGAAGTACCATCTGTTAGAATAAAATCATAATAATATGTTTTTTAAGCCTAAAAGAGATATTTTCAAAGTAGTGATTGCTGGTACAAAACGGTACCGCAAAATACGAAATAACTTTAAAACTCGCTTAAAAAATTTGCGAATAATTTAAAAATCGCTGCAAGAATTCTGAATAAACTTTATTGAAAAGAGAACAAAATTTACAATATTGTACTAAGAGATTAAAACCCAATTCATGTTACTAATATTAAAAAATCACTACGAAACTATTAAAAAAAACGCTAAGAATCTCATTAAAAAATTGCTAAACGTGCAAAATTCTCAGAGGACAAAATTTACTATAGTGGACTAAAACATTGTACCGGAATTCTTTCACAAACACAAAAATCGACGTGAATAGCGAGAAAACGCTAAAAATCACATTAAAAGTCTCTAAAAATTCAGAAACCGCAGAGGACAAAATTTACTATTGTGAACTAAATCATTGTTACTGGAATTATTTTACGAATGTCAAAAAATTGCCACAAAACGCGAAGAATCTATAAAAATCCAAATAAAAATGTCAATAAAAATCCCTAAAAATTCAAAAATCGAGGAGGATATAATTACGCTAAAAGTTTGATCAAGACACATTTATTTTCTCATCATTAATTTTATTCATTATCCTTTTGCTTTTGTCCATTTTATAAATAAATATCTCTTTCGCCATTAGTTTTTTGCTAATAAGAAAAAATACCAACCGAATGTTACAAAAATTTATAAACCTATGTAAAATAGCTTTCTATTTTTGACCTGAAATTTTCAAATTGATATCTTAATTAGTTTTCTTAATTTTTGCTGATTAGTAAAATGTCTCAATTTATTTTCTTTCCTTTCAGAAATAAAGTTGGAGGGGGGGGGGGCGTCGACACTCGAAAAGAGATATATTTGTTAATCAGTTTTTAATGAGTGCCGCGTCTCCTATTTCACTCTTTTGTGGAATTTCTATGAAAATATCTGCGCCAATTATTTTTTTTTACTAATAATAAGAAAAATTATAGTAATTTTTTTTTCAAAAATGTAAACACTCTTGTAAAATATTTTTCTACTCATGTTCTGAAATTTTCAAATCGATATCCTAAATAGTTTTCTTAATATTCGCTGATTAGCAAAAACTATCAATTTATTTCATTTCCGCACGGAAATACAGTTTGCTTTTGCCCATTTGTAAAAATAATAATAATAATAATAATAAATGATATCAATTGAGGTTTTTAATTAATATATCGGCTAATTACGGACAAATTAGTTAGCTTCGAAAATCAAATCTCCGGATTTTACAATTTTTTTTTTTTAGTCGATTAACACAGCGCCATTCAACTCCACCTTTGCACCGAGTTTTTCCCTGAAAAACGTGAAAAAGCGTTTAAAATTGCATAAGAAATTAAATTGAAAAAAATATGTATAATCAAGAAGTCCGAAAGAGGGCTTTCATGTGAATAACTACATACATAGAGATACTTTCCTACCAAAATATGTAGTTCTGCGTGCAGCGGTCTCTTCAGAGCATAGTCGACACACACAAGCTTGTTCCTTATTAATATAGATTTATTTCCAATAAAATTGTTGCTCACATTTATGGATGGAAATTTATGACTTCTGGTGTGACTTTAGTTCTCTTGAGGCAAAACCTTATGCCCTACGTGGCATAAAAAATATATTGGAAAACCATAATTAAGGAGTATGTAAACAATGTGTGAAAAAAAGGTAATCAAAACTACATGAACTAGAGTGATAAAGAAACTTATAAAACTGATAAAGAGGTGAACTATTTTTCGAACATGTAACGCGCGCCGGACGGATCAGCTAGTCCTTAATAAATATTCTTGATGCAATAATATTAAAAGTTTCAATACTTTTAAGTGTTTCAATACTTTTATATCAATGGCTTTTGAAAACTTGCAAACCTTAAGACATAAATTAATATTAAAAAAAAATACAAACCATTCAAAAACAGAAACAACACAAATGCCGGTAAAATGGGAGGTACGGTGATGAATACTTCTTCTCATTTTTGCCTAGAGCTAAGTATTTCAACCATAGACGCTTGAGGTCTTCTCAAACTCAGACAAGATCGTCATCATATCAGGTTTTCACATGACTATACAGTTTTACTGTACTTTCCTTTACTTTTATTTTTCTTTTAAAGATATATTGAACGTTATCGATATTGTTTATGAGTTCAGAGTTTGCTATTTTCTTCTTTTCTATCATTGATTAATGACACCTTTGAAAGTTAGATTTCATATTATGTTAATCTACATAATTTGAAGGAAATAAATAAAACCGACTTCATGTAATTGTTTGTTAATATTTTTTTTAAAAATATGTTTATATCAATGACATTTGAAAACTCGCAAACCTTAAACCATAAATTAATATTTAAAAAAAATACAAACCATTCTAAAACAAAAACAACACAAATGCCGAATTTAAAATGCACTCAATTTGCTTACAATTGTTCAAAATCGATTATATAAAAATTTATAAAATTGGAATTACTAACCGGTGTATTTCAGCAATATAACTTTGCAAACATCATACCATAAATATATGATTGTTAGCCAGATTTAGAATATGAATTTCGAGTACAGGGTGTTTCTATTAATAAAAAGTTTATTTGAGGTTTATTCAACAATAATTTGAAATAATTCTTAGATAAATGGTCAGAAGCATATTTTTTCTTCTTTTTCAACTACGGATATTTTCTAACTATCAAAAACTTATTCTATACAGATAGCAATATGTTATCACAGAAGACCCCTCTGGATTACATTAAATAAACCTAATATGAAATACACAGATTTTATCAAGTTTTATGCATGAGAAAAACAAATTTCTATGTTTACCAGATCGAGAGACAGCTTTGTTATGTTATAATCAATTACTCTAAATCATAATTCATTTTGGCTTGTGACCAATCGTAATATAGTACAATCTCATTTATCCACTGAGAATAAACTCTTCATGTATTACGACGTTTTAGAATACGAAACACAACTGGATAGTGAACGGAGTGAAAGATTTTTTAAACATTTTTATCTAGCCATTTGGGTTATGTCCAAAAATAAATAATTTGAGTGAGTACAGTAAAAGATTATTTTACATTCGTTAGCAGAGGATGTCGCACAAGATAGTGAACATTGTTGCCAGAATATATTTCGTAAAAAAATTAATATATATTATCAACAAAAGACAATTCATAATGAACATTTAAATAATTCTGTGAATTGCACTGTTGAATGGTTTTCGTATTAGACAAATGAGAGATTTTTAAAGAATTACGTTTCAACTGCCAACAAGTTCATACTTGCGTAAATTAATTTTATTGAATAAGTCACATAATAAAATCTATTTTTTAAAGTCCTTTTAATTTTCCAATTAAAATTTTTTTATTATCAATCTAAAATTTATTTGCTCATTAAAAACAATGTCTTAGTCACAACTTAGTCAATAAAATGTATTTAAAAGTTTTCATTTTCGAAAGATTCCTCAGAGAGAAAAGTTCATAAACTATAAAATATACATCCTGCTTCTTCAAAAAATCGTGTTAAATGCTATTTCTCAGAATATTGGGAAACAAACAAATTTCATTTAGCGAAACGTGCTGTAAACTTCAAGGATCATATGCAAATATTGCATCACGGGCTTGGTAAGTTTTGACTTTACATTATGTACGCAAATCATCTTATTGGTATTTTTTTTTTCATTTTCTTCCTCCTCTTTCTAGGAACGTTGGAGTAAAAACTGGAAATATCCATTTCATTTTATAAGTTTTAAAGATGGAAATTAGATGATGAGAGAAATATATAAAATTTATCAGTTTAGTCGATTTTCTTTTAATAAATGTTTAAGAAACTTTCCGTCATTCCGCCATGTTAAATGATAAACGCCTGTAGATTTCCTTTTCAGTTGAACGATTAATAATTGTTTTTGTAGAGAGATGCTGATGCATTGTATAAAACGTTGAAAATCACCCAGTTCCTCTATACTGTATTAAAATACATTAATTTTATTTTTTGGACACATGTTTTTGAAACTTAAATCAGTGTTCCATAAGTTTAAAACTCTGTCTTGAAATATTTTGGAACACGAAATTTCTATAACAAATCAAATAAAAATTACATAAATTTTGTTTATGTACTGTAGCAGGAAAACTGAAACTTTTAAAAGCCACATAATATTGTCAATTTTAAATAATATATATCTTATCTACTCTTACATTATACGCATAAATTGAACTTGACCGTCTAATTTCTAATTATAACCAATTTATCCATTTGGATAATATCCAAAACAGTGTTGACAAAGAACTAAATTTTTATAAATTCGTATTGCGTGAATGCGTTTTTTAATGTTATCATAATTGTGAGTTTCCTTAATTTTGAAACAGATATTGATTTTTAATGGAATGTTAAAGATAATAAGAATTTAATTAAAATTTTTATCATGTTACTATTTTAGATGCAAAGATTTAATTGCAAGAAAAAAAAGCATTTTAAAAGTGTTTAAATCAAATTCTTTTCATTTTATAAAAAATATCTATAGTTAAATCTCACATTTTAAGCATTGTCAAGGTTCTTAAATATTGTTATCATAATTTATACACAATATATACGGGGTAACAAATGTTAAAAATTGTGATACTAAACGCACCTCTATTGATAACTCCTCATTACTGGTCAATGGTTATCAATTTGCAGGTTCAATAATTCAGCAATGCTCATCGATTTACTATGTTGTTATTTTGGAAGCTTATCATTTATGGAAAAATTAACCCATTAAAGCCTAGCGGTACCATATGGTACCAGATAAGTTTCAACCATTTTTTTGTTTATACACCAGTGTTTTTTTACGGAAACATTATCTTTATTTTATGACTCCAAGTTCTTGATAAAGCAAACAAAAATTGCTAATTTAAAAAAAACTGGTGTGAAATGTAAGTTTTGCGTTTTAACCCCTTGGGGACGAGCGACACGTATACGTGTCGCATAAGATGCTCAGAATCCTCGATTATTCCCACCAGTTATTTTTTATTGTAAGCTTTGCCTTATTTAATTCTAGCATTTTTGCGATTTAATTAGGCGAAAATTTCTGTTTTGAAAAACCGGTGGTAAAAGATTAAAAATTATGTAAAGGACGCTCGTCGCGAAGGGGTTAAAGAGGAAAATAATTCCGGCTTTAATGGGTTAAAACAGCTTGGTTAATGATATGACCAGTACACCAAATTTTTCAAATGTCCAGCTACCTTTCCTTTAATTAAATCCCTTCATTTTCCTCATTTTTCACCCGCTTGTTTAAACTCTTCTACACTGGTTGAGCACGTCTGATTGTCACGTGGGGAATCCTGACTCCGCTGTTTATTTTACAACACTTATCGCCATTACACTTTGGCTGCGAGCGGAGACACTTGCATACTGACATGGTCAAAACATTTACACCTTGGCACTGATGATGGAGTTTTATAAGATACGAAACAGCTGTATGCCATTTTCACACGTATTTCATTTGAGCTGTTTTCACGTTGTTCATTTATATTTAATATACGGAGTGTCCCAGAAATATCCCTACAAAAGTTTACGGGTGATAATACATGTCAAAATAAGCAATTTTTTTATAGGACACAAGGATCTCATCTATTTATTCAGTCAAAAGCACAAGGTATCTCACTAGAAACCGACACACAGATTTTGTTATAACTACTACCAATAATAAATCTATTTTGAATAAATTTTTAACAGACTAACTTAGCTTTGTTTGAAATGTTATGACATTATGGGAAGTGATTTTTTTTTTTAGAAAAACTTCCATTAAAAACTTTAGTTTATTAACAACTCATATAAAAGGAAATGCATGCACTATGAATGTATTATAAAATGAATGAAATTCAGCTGGCTAAATATATTTTTGAGTAAAGAGTACGAACATTTGCGTATTAAAATAAAATAATTTTTTCAAAGGAACGTCTAACATTCGAAATCCAAAATAAAATTATAATTAATGGACAGATCTTAATTAGGAATTAAAATAAAAAAGTGAATTATGACCAGGGCAGATAGTTCAGCTGTTAATTGAATAATACAAATTGCTTATCTTATCAGATACTCTTTTATCATAGATATGAACTAGAGCAAAACAATTAAAATTTCTAAAATTAAACAAACGTGCATAATTCTAGTTAAAGTACAATTTTTAAACTAAAGAATTATTAGATTGTTTTTAACACAATTATTCTAATTGGTAAGTAATTCAAATGAGTTATAATTTTCCAACTGGGCGAAAAATGTCTAGTCCAGGATTCGAACCAGGAACCTCTTAGCTAGAGCTGCCAATGCTCTGCCTACTGAGCTGTCCTGGACGAATCTGGAGAACCTAATTCACACAGCTAACCTTATTGAACGTAGCATCTGATCTGATATCTCAATCACCCCAACAGAATAAACTGCAGGTGGTTCAACTCCTGTGAACTGTGTATACGTAATCACACAAGCTTATTTTTAACACAGATATTCTAATTGATAAATAATTCAAGTGAGTTGTAATTTTCTAACTGGGCGAAAAATGTCCAGGACAGGGTTCGAACTAGGGACTTCTTGGCTGATGCTGTCCATGTCCATGCTCTGCCAACTGAGCTATACCGGACGAA
The DNA here is from genome assembly GCA_963931845.1 of Maratus michaelseni. NCBI lineage: Eukaryota > Metazoa > Arthropoda > Arachnida > Araneae > Salticidae > Maratus > Maratus michaelseni. Next base: position 353,399,704 of record OZ007587.1, read on the forward strand.
TCTAGAGAACCTAATTCTCCCAGCTAACCTGATTGACCTATTCACCACTTCAATAAGGTTATCTGGGTGAATTAGATCCTCCAGATTCGTTCGGAATAGCTCAGTTGGCAGAGCATTGGTAGCTTGAGCCAAGTGGTCCTTGGTTCGAATCTTAACTCGGAAATTTTTCGCCCAGTTCGAAAATTACAACTCATATAAATATATATATGCTTAAATTTATAAACAGAACGCATAAAAGTTTATAAAAACCTTTTAATATAGAGATATTTTTAGTTTTATTTTATTTTTTTTTTTTTTTTTTTTTTTTAGAGAGATCTATTGATTTTTGGAACGCACAAACGGCGACATTTATATTAAAAGGTTGTTATAGGATGATATGGGATTTCCTCCTCAATTTATGAATTATTGCTATAACTTTATGAGTTTTCATGATATTTTACTGGTCTTTTTATATGAGTTGCCCTATAGTATTGACTATCAAATCATGACAAAAAAAATTGCTGTAGTTACCATATGCGTAGTTAAAATTTATTTCATACAAATACACATATATCATCAATTATCATCAAATATTTAATATATCAATATTTTGATTACAGTGTACTATTTCTACGATTTTTTATCAAGTTTTTGGGTTGGGTTGGGTTGATTATTGACGGCCAATTATCTACACTAGGGATATAGGCCCGGGGGGAGTGCCCTTCGTGGGGGTCTTTCTAAGGGAACCTAATCCGTATTTACGCATGGGTATATCCACGGCTCGAAGAAAACCACGAAAACTCCGAACGATTAGGCCGACGGGCGCGATTTATCAAGTTTTTGGAAAGTGATGTTAAATTGGGCTGAAAACTCTGCATGCTATAAAAAAAAACCTTTTGAATTTTTCACAGAAACGTTAACATCTTCACGAATACACGTGCTATTCGTACACAAATGCTCACAAATGTTGAACAGGACGCATATAGTCAATTGCTACAGCGACAGACAATTGTTAGCATTTTCTGTTACTCGGGTGATCGAAAATATTATTTTATTTTTTATATTATCATTGCCTCCCCCCCCCCTCCTAATTGTTCTCGCGACAAAATCCTTACTGAAAACATGAAGTCAAACATGTTCTTTACATCCTCAAAGTTTAAGGGCATTTCGGGCATTTCCTCACGAGTTTCAATAGATATTCGACGAAGCGTCTGAAATTGATTACTGCCCCTTAATTTCTGGACACCAGTGTAGTTAGGTACATTTTTTTGTTTTTAAATGTAACATCAGCTTTCAAAAAATTATCTACCGAATGCCAAAGCAAAATTTCCAATCTGTTTGAAAATTCTCCTAAGCATAAGTCATACAGGGAAAAAAACATTAGATTTCTTTTATATACCATTTAAAAATGTAGAAAATTTTATATTTTTAAGTAGTGTGCAGAGTATTATAATTCTTATCTGGATAAATTAAGCAGATTTATTGAAAATATTTCAGGTGGGATTTAATAAACTTCGTGTTTATGATTCATTATCTTATGAGCTGTTTTGTTACAAAGAAATTATTCATAATATTAAGGATATGAATAGATTAGTGTTTTAGTGTAGAAATATTAAACATATAGGGAATATGCAGAAAAAAAACATGTTTGTGTTTATCTCGCAATAGATTGTTCAAAATCAACCAAAATTAACATCTTTGAAATAAAATTCTATATTATAAAGATGAAACATATCCGTGAGTAACGCTGACATCGTATTAACGGTGGCAACACTTGATCAATAAATTACACTTTTACGTCACTTCTTTTAACTTCTAAAAATCGAGGACATGAGTTTCAAAACTTGCCTTACCCAAAAAATCAAATTCGAGGAAATCGCAAAAAACTTCTGACTGCTTGCATTGGTTTTCATTGTAAACCAAGATTTTAGAACGCCAGGAATACATGCTAAATCTAGATTTTATGCGGATTGTACTGTTTTTTCAGTGAAGATTTACCAATAGAATAAATTGATAGAGAATACACATTTTTTTTAAATTTTGGATAAGGCGCGTTTTGAAACTCACGCCCTCAATTGAACAATTTCTATTTTTACATCGTCGAAAATGTTTTTTCAAATGCAATCTGTTTGAAATCTGCATCTCAAATTACTAATATTTTGCGGTTTTTAAAATAATTTTAACGCATGATTTTTTTATTTTAAACTATCTATATCTTAATATATCTATATCTATAGTTAAGACAATATAAATATTTCAGCATTTCTAAATGTCTAATATTGCATAACGAAATTAAAACTTCATCAATAAATAAATAACATAATATCAATAAAACACAAATTTTACATACATACAATATTCGGAAATTATACGAATAAAAAATGCTGCTGTAAGTAGAGACCTTTGACAATTACTTCGACTATTAACTCCTAGACATGCGACTAATAAGAAAGTATCACTTTTATTAAATTTAAAGACTTTATTTGAATACATTATTCATATTTTTCATAGGAAAATACTTTTTGTTTTTGATAGTGAGAGAGCGATCTAAAAAAATATATATAATATAAATATCTATTAGCGTTTTCAATACAAAAAATGGTTTTCACCCATGTTCTGAAACACGGGAAGTGTTGGAAGCCTACTAATAATAAAAAGTCAAAAAAATGTAACAAAAGTCTACGTAAGAGAAATAGATAAATAAATGAGTCAAAGATATTTTTATGAAATAAGATAAAATATTAGCTCATAAATTTTCGAAACACAAGTGATTTTAGAGCACTAAAGAAAAATGTGACTAATGTTTAAATTGAAGCGATATCTTCTAGTTTTACGGATTACTTCAACAAGTGAGTAATATTTCTTGTGGGTGAAACAATGAATAAACATTTTAGGGTGACACCAATCAGTAAAGACTTTAAAAATAAAATCAGATAAACTTATTTTTTTATCTATATTAATAAGTTTTTGTGTGCATCATATCGAGTCATTGTCATCCCGATTTGAATTTTATATCCCCGTATGAAAATAACTCTCGGTTACGATTTTATTAATTAGGTAATGGGGATGCGATTTTTAACACTTTCCAACCTAGTTGAAAGATGTTTATGACTTCGGTTTGTCTGCCGTCTGTCCATGCTCTAACTCGCGTAAATATACTCGTATTGCCCTTAAATTTTTGTATGTTTTTGTCTTTTACTGTAGCATGCTCCCCCTTTCGACTGAAGTGTGTAGCACTTATAGTTTTTTTACAGGGACTGTCAAAAGTGTTCCGTTACATTACAGTCAATGGGAAATAATCGTTTCAAGTGCATTTTGTTGATGCTACGTCATTTGAAACAAGATGAAATTGATATATAATAATTATGAAGCGCATTAAAATATGCTTTTTGTAGAATATGGGGTGCAAAGCATTTATTATTCATTTACAGTGTCAAAGAAAATAATTCTGTTACAAGTTGTACTATGGGAAAAAATCGTTTCCAAGGTAATTTAGTGATATTTCACTATTTCAAACATAAAAAAAAAATTATATGCATTATTGAGGTGTACTATAAATTTCTGTCTTGAAAGTGTGGTGTGCATTGCGTTTATTTACAGGGACACACAAAATATATCGGTTACAGTACAAGTGCGATATTTACAGTCTATGTGTGATAAGTGCGTTTTCAACTTTGATTTGCATTTTTAAGTTTAATAAAACTTTTGCATAGTGCGTGTGTGTTTATAAACTTGGTTGTTCATATACAGGGCTGCACAAGGAAAACCGTAAGTATTACAGACTATGGGAGTGAATTGCTTAAGGGTAGTTTTTAATTGTGTTACGTATTTTCCTGCTGAACTCTATTTAGTAGACTAATAGAAGTTTCTGGAATATAAATAAATTCATATACAAGACTAGGCAAAAAAAAATATACATTGTTGTTTACGGTTGGTAATTGCTGCGAGTGAGTTTTAAGTTCCCTTTTAGCTTAATATGTGGTGTGTACAAAAGTCTTCAGATAATATACAGAGCTATACAAAAGATTTCGAGTGCACTTCCATCGATTGGTGAAAATTGTTAAATCTTAATATTCTAACTGAACTAAATTTTATCATGCTATATATCCACATCTGTTTATCATATACAGGGCTGCACAAAAAAAGTTCGAGTACTTTTTGAAACTGGAAGGTAATTTCGAAAACTGTATTTTTCAATGTGTTATATGTTTTCTAAACTGTTTACTTACATATCTTCACCTTATTTAACGATGAAGTTTCGTTAGAGATTTCTGGCTGTGTTGGAAAGTGTTTCATAATCTACGCTTGACGCATGATTTTTTGTTCTCGTTTAATTCTCGAAAGAAAAGTGTAAAGTTTTTGCTCCTTTAAAAAAAAGATACGGATATGTGAAATGCTTTTAAAAATCGTTTCCTATTAATGTTCGCCGTTTTTCTCTTTTCATGAAACATTACATTTTTAAAACTTTCTAACAAAGTTGAAAAGTGCTTATTAATTCGGTTTGTCTGTCATCTGTCCGTACTCTAGCTCGCGTAAATGTGCTCCGATTGGCATGTAATTTATGTATTGTATTGAGGTTTACTATGGCATGTTCGGTATTGAAAATGAAGTGTGTAGCTCTTATAGTTCCTTTACAGGGACGCTCGAAAGAATTCCGTTGCATTATGGTCTATGGGGAAAAATCATTAGTGGTTAATGTTAATGATGTTACACTATTCCAAACATACTGAAATTGGTGTATATCACTGAAGTACACTGTAGGAGTCTAACTGTAGAATATTGTGTGTATAGCATTCATCGTTCATTTACAGCGACGCACAAAATATTTAGTTAATGTACTGTCTGTTAACAATGATTGCTGGAAGTGCATGTTCAGTAGCGGAATACGCTTTTAAATTTAACTAATTGTTTGCCTATTACTTGGTGTGTAAAATTCTATAGATCATATACAAGGAAGCACAAAATATCTCGAGTACATTTCCGTTCATCGACGAAAATTCTGGAAGGGGAATTTTAAACTGTGTTATGCGGTTTCCTAACTGAACTAAAATTTGACATTCTTTGTAGTATATATACAAGCTTATATATCATATACAGGACTGTACAAAAGAAATCGGCTATTTTTAAGAATATTGTTGGTTATTCCTAAAATTAGGTTTTTAAATGTGCTATGCGTTTTCCAAATTGTTTACGAAACGTCATCTTTAACTTTAATAAACGGTAAAGATATGGAAATGTATTTGGAAAGTTTTGGAAAGTGTTACATAATCTATGCTTGATGTACGATTTTTCGTTCTTTTTATTCATTTGTTTTGATTTTTTTTTTTGTAGCACACAAATTAAATTTTCCACATTGAAAAATTATAACCCTTCGAGGTAATCCCCGGTAACGCCGGGCAATTTTGATAGTTTAAATATAAAATCCAATGTTTAAAAATTGTGTTATTTATTTCAATGTTGTTTTTTTCTCAGAGGGTATAATAGGAGACTCAGTTTTATCTGTTATAAAATACAATATCAATAACAAAAAATAAGAAGAACGACAATAGGAATTTTGATAATAATGAATTTTATATTAGATTTAATGTTTTAACATCCAATTATTTTTGTCATGGAAGTGAAAAATTTCGTAGAAGAAGCGTATAATTTAAATTTAGACACTAATGACTTTTTAGAGCAAGAACGAAATAGTAACAGAATATTATTAAGAAATTTTATTTTTCATCCATCGAAATATTTCTAAATAAGCAATTTAAAATCACATAACTTTGTAAAAATCCATTTCCAGCAATTTCTGCCTATATGCGGTAATGGGTCAGAATTTTCTCGTGCAGTGAACCTCAGCAGAATTTTCTCTCGTCATACGGTCTATAGAATTTATACACACCACGTAATGCACTAAAAATTAAATAAGTTTAAAAATGCATAATATTGAGGAAAACGTACTTACAGCAATACTTGATTATAATCAGTTTTCTACCATCCAGCATTTTTTTAAATCTCATATTATATGTTTTTTATACCAAATTTCTTTTGTTGTTTGAATTAAAAACTACTTATAATAAATTAGCTGCATATATATAACCTCATATTATTTTTAAAGTATTATTAAATATATAAAAAAACAATAATATGCAGTGTATAATTATTTACTCCTCTTGATTTAATTTAATTTATTTCTGTCATTTGTATATATTTTATATTTTTTTATTCTAGAAACTAGCAATTTTTTACGAAAAAAAAATTAAAATAACTTCAAAGGATTTTTCTTATCTTCGTGTTTTTCCGTTACTACTTTATTATTATTCATATTGGAGGCCTTCAACAGGACTTGAACCTGAAAATTATTTTTGAAGTTAACCCGAAACCCAACCCCGAACATGGCACACTTTTATCCGAAATTGACCAGAAATGAAAGAAAATTATTCCATATTTTAATGCAATAACATAAAAATATTTTATAATCATATTTTAATATAAAGTTTATCCTTTATAAAAACACACACACATAAAGATATATACCCATTTATACTCAAATATATATATTTTATCTGAAACAAAATTGTGGACTATCTGTTGAAAAATGTTTTACCAAACCATACTTGTTAGAGTAAAAATCCATCGAAACCAAGCCGAACCGGTAACAATTAGAGTCAATCAGACTGCAACCCTATTTGTAATGAAAACTATTACCGCTGATGCGCTGATTGGATCGCATACGTATAAAATTGGGATACCGACACGATGCGGAACCCTAATTCACATTCTTTTTAATTCCCTTTGTTAAAATTATAACTCATTTTGACGCACAGTAAACGATGACATATTAAAATGTTCGACATGTCCCTGTAAAAAACTATACGACGACTCTTTTTAAAAAATTTGAAGTAGTACTGTGTACCTTAACACTATATTAAAATATCTTGACGATTGGTTAATCTTTACAACTAAAGTTTATAAAGTAAAAAAAAGAAAGACAAGAACACAGACAGACAAATGTATTACTGTTATATCCCGATGGTATTGTAAAGAGATGGTATTATCAGACCTACATCTTTCCAACGAAAAAAAAAAACATGAAATTTGGAGTATTCGTTGAAGAAATATGCTTGGACATACATAGAAAAAAAGATATGAAAGTCGGTTAAAAATGAATTATATAACCTTTTTCGTTTTGTATGTATATTAAAAAATATTTTTTCCAAAGTATACAAAATTAATATCGAATTCATTGAATTCAAAATAAAGCTTAAAAAAATTATGCTAGTTTTTTTTTATAAACCTTATTTGACAAATACATTGAATTAAACTTCAAAAGGTTTAATGCAAACTATATTTAATTAGATAATTACTTAAAAAAATAATGTTTAGTAAAATTTAACTTTTGCTAAATCTAGCTTTAATGAAATGAGTTAAGTCATACTCCATTGTACTTCCCCATCACCATACTACATAATATTTCTGATGATAACTGGCAAAGATAAATAAAAATTCCACTAACGTAATTAAGCATATTATAATTAATAAGCTTCGCTGGATATTAATTCGACATTTTTTTAGAACCAAAAATTTCATTGCTTGATTTTGGAAAAGTCATTAAAATTTAACAAAAGAAGACATAAAAGAAATCGTTATTTCTAAAGAAATGAAAGAAAGCTATTTTAATGTACTGCGATAAGATATTGAGCCATAAAATTTGCAACAGTTAAGAAATTTATGAGCAATAAAGAAAAACGAGGGGAATGTTTCAATTGGAATATCTTTCTCGTGTTCTTAGTTTTAACAAGTAAATAATTTATACAAGTAAAATACTAGTATTTTATTGCTATTATTATTATTGTGGCGTCTAAGCAAGCATGTTAAATTTAGTAACGCATCATAAAACTTGCAGCTGATTAATACAATTTATTGTGCTTATAGAGATAAGTTGAATTTTACATATTCTGATAGAAATATACGTACATATTACTAGTGTATTATTATATAATAGTAAAGGTTTCGTCTATCTGTCTAAATGCAGGTAAAATAGACCAAAAATTGAGTAATATACGACAACAGGTGGGCATTCATGAAAATGTGAGACGAACTTCATTTTGACAGTAGAAATGAAGATTCAATGAATCCCCCCCAAAAGTAAGTTGTTTTACTATGTCTTGGGGAAGCAAAGGGGGGGGGGAGACAATTTTGAAAAACGCAACTATTTTTAACTAGGTCGAGTGGGATATCATTTAATTTTTTTATTTTTCCATAATGAATCGAATGACACCCTTCACAAGTCGATGTGATCATTTGTCACAATGTTATGACCTCTTTTGTGAATAAGAAGTGAAAAATTACACTTTATGAGAAAGCAGAACTTTATTACACTTATAAACCAATTAATTTTTCAGCAGAGCTGAAATTACGCTGTAAATTAATAAAATACAAAGGATGTGAATTATCACTTTTACTAAACAGCGTAAAACCAATAGATTGAAAAAGTGTCCAGACCGGGGTTCGATCCCAGATCCTTTGGTATAGCCCACCAAGTGCTTTACCATTTAAGTCATCCGGACAACATGCGGTCTAGCATTCTCTCACTCTTATATGGCTAGGCTACAACCACACAGCTCAAGATGAGTAATCAAACATGAGTACAACTCCAGTGGCATACATGAAACAAATTAAACCCCGGTAAATATTTATATACTAATTAATTTTTTTTAATTATTATTTATTCATTTTTGTTCATTAATTTACTGCGTAATTTCAACTTTGCTGAAAAATTATTTACTATATAAATATTCGCCGGTACTTACTGGGTTTAATTTGTCTCATGTATGCCACTGGAGCTGTGCTCATGATTGATATTCCATCTTGTGCTGAGAGGTTGTAGCCTAGCCATACAAGAGTGAGAAAATGCTAGACCGGATGTCGTCCGGATGGATTAAATGGTGAAGCACTATATTGTGCGCTATACCAAGGGACCCAGGATCGAACACCGGTCTGGACATTTTTTCACTCTATTTATCTAGTACGTTGTTTAGTAAAGTGATAATTCACATCCTTTGTATTTTATTACACTTGTTTTATACGTCATGCGCTCACATAACAAGTCATCTACATTTTGATATAGTGATTAGAACAGTAATGAATTGATGGTGACAACACCACGGTCATCAAAAACTTGTGAACGGCCTCAAAAGTTATGTTCAGGTGTTACATAATTCAGGTAAGAAAACGGAGACCCACTGCATACGATCCCTTGACCGAATAATAAAGAGGAAGACGGTGAGAGTATGGCCGAGTTCAAAGACATAAAAGAAAGGGATATATCGTGGTGACAGGAAAGCCCGCAACTACAAAATTTGAACTACGCGCACTTTTGAAACAACAAAATTCGTTAAATTTTACAGGTGCGCGTTATACGCCGGATATAAAAATGAAGAAATCGGTCAAGTGCGATTTTAACGCGCTCTCAAAAGGTTCCGTATATGAAATTTATTAATTACTATTTATTAATTAACAAACACCTACTAGCCCTAATTTTTTCAAAATTTTAGTTTCAATAAATTCGGAAATTGGAGGGGAGGGGGGACATATTTTTGCAGTACACTTTCGACGATATCTCTGAAAATATATTACCAAAATTAAAACAAATATATTTTGGAGTTCCCTTTTACGAGATCTTTCGAACGATACCATACACGATTTATATAAAATGATTTTTTTTCAAGTAACTAAATTAATAACTCGGCTAATTACCGACAATTCTTTTCGAAAATCATTATCAACTGTCCTTAAATGATTCTACGTCGATAGATATCTCAAGCGCCCGTCAATTCTCCCGCTGACCACCCGTAAAGTAAAGTTTGTGTGTAACGGAAAAATGCGTAAAAAACTATGTAACCTAGGAAAATCGCTATAGTTTTCCTCCAAGGTTTAAATAAACTCCTACTACAAATAATTTTTTCATAATTTTAGTTTCAGTAGATTCGGAAATAGAGGGATGGGACATATTTTTGCAGTGTATTTTCGACGATATCGCTGAAAATATAATACCTAAAATTAAAACAAATGTATTTTTGAGTTCGATATTACGAGAGCTTTTTACATGATACCCCACACGACATACAAAAAGAATTTTTTTTTTTTTCAAGTGACTTAATTGCCTTCCCCTCCCCTAAAAATTTCCTAAACATATTTGTGAATGGCTAAAAATCTGAAAATATGTGGGTCAATAGGCTTTAAAACTTTCCCAAGTTTGAACTTTCCACGTCTCATAGTTTACGAGTAAAGGGGCTCTGACAGACGAACAGACAGACACAGGAGTGATCTTATAATGGTTCCGTTTTTACTTTTTAAGTACGGAACCCGCAAATTTAAAAATTAAGCATAAGAATTGAGTTTCTTATGTTAATAAACAATACAAAAGACGTGATTGTTTTGAATGAACGAGAGTACGATTCTCAATGATATCGAAGGATAAGGAATGAAACAGATAGGTTTGACAGTAATGTATGTCTTTATTTTGCATTTGCTTATTTTATTTATGTTTGTACTATTGTACTAGTTACTATATCTTTTAATGCTTTTTATTTACTTCCATTTTACATAGGGGAGATGGGGGATGACTGGGACAAGGGATGGATGGGACGCTCTCAATAATTCAGGCAATAAACATTTTTTTTTAGTTGCTTCCTATCCTCATAGATTTCATTACCATAGTGTGCTTCAAAACCAAAAGCAAGAGCACATGGTTGTTTTCAGTTTTCTTCAAACTTGCATTTCCTGAAAACACTGCTTAAAAGTAATTTTTTTTACATTTGAAGTTACTTAAATATCTTATGCAATATAAACAATTACGACATGTTTTAGTTTTTTATTTAAAGGCTCAATATTGGTAATTAAAATGAATGCATATTAACCATTGTGACAAAATAATTTCTGAGACAAAATGGCTGACAATTGAACATATGCATCATGGGGATGATTGAGACATTTCAAATGGGGATGAATGGGACTGCTTCATTCGTCCCCAGAGGATACTGAATTTTTTTTATTAACTAAATAATATTATATAGGTTGATAAATTAATACTTTATGGTAATTATTCTTTTAACATTTCATCCTCTTTGTAGCCATCGTCTTCAGTCCACCGTTTATGGGCCTTTTAAGGCAAAGCTAAGATGAGTCCAAGATCATTGACTAACAAATAATCCTGGAGATCATATTACAATTTATAATCTCTCAGCTTTTGCCAAGGCGGCATTTTTGTTCAACTTTTAGTCCTTAACATTGAATACGGGGAGGAAAATGTTTGAGTCCCATTCATCCCTGCTGTGCGGATGATTGGGACATAGAAGAACGTTTTTTTTTAAATTTAATTTATATATCTGTATAATAATAATCTTGAACAAATATTGTGCATAAGATGTAGTCAAACATTTGATGTTTGACATGTGATATATAATATTGATAATAACTTATATAAAATATTTTAAAAAAATATTTTTGTGAAAATGTCCCATTCATTCCCCCTCTCCCCTACTTCATGAAATTTTCTATGCAAAAAAAGGGGGTGCAAGTAATGCAGCGAATACACGTAAAAATAAAATAGTCTTAAATCATAGGTGCGCGTTACGCGCATAAGCACATTATACGCCGGAGTATATGCTAAGTATTTTTATCTTTAAAAGTTTTTTTTTTCGTTACATTATTAGAAAAATATTCTTTAAAAGCTTGGAAAAAAATACAGCAAAACAACATGTACATGAAATCATTCAGTTGTAAAGTTTGAGAAACTTTTATTCAGCACAATTAAAAAAAATTGGTTGACTTTACAGCGATATTTAATACAGTGTAAACTTTCTTTCTATTTTACACAAAAATACTGAATCCATTGCTGAAGTAATAAGTAGTTAACTTTATGTGGAAAATCTGTATTTACTACGGACATTCTCTTATTTTAACAGTTAGAACTCCTGTTAGTGCGGACTTCCAAGAGATGTCATTTTTTGTTCGCACTAACCAAAGTCCGCATTAAACGAGGTAGATTTTTGAATAGTATAAAATAGTTCCTTGCAGGAAATTAATTAAATTCAGTTTTGTAAAAAAATTAAATATGTTAGAACTTTATGCTCAAAGAAACTATGTTCTTTTAATATAGTAGTTTAAGTAAAAATGCAAATTTATGACAATAGTGTTAATACAAAAGAACTTGACCCTTGACAAAAAAAATTACAAAACATTTGCCGAATTCTCATAATTTGAATAGTTTTCAATTATTAAGTCACTTTCCTTTGCAATAGTGTAACAAGCGATCATTTTACCGTTTTTTTTAACTGTGTAACACCCTCTAGAATTTGGTATGTTATATCAGATGTTGATTGGTAATATCGGCGAACAGCCAACAACAATGTTTGAACCTCTTATATTGTCAAATGTGGAATGTAATATTCTTCTCCATCAGTGTCACTAACTATTTCTTGTTATCTCCATTAAAAAATTGCCACCAATGTTTTTTTTTTTGTTTTAAGTAATGCACAGAACGAGTGTCTTTAAATTCCGCCCGGTTAATTATCAAAACTTTGTCTGCATTATCCGATAAATAGTATGCATTAAACAATGTCGCTAACATTAATTTCGAATAGAAAATCCTGGAGAAAACAAAATTGTCTTCATTAACGAATTTTCATATCTGATATTTTGCGTATATCCTTTTTGTAACTTTAACATTTTTGTAACGATTTTATGCATTTCTATTGCCTATTCAAAGATAAATTTTGCTAAAATTATAGAATTTCGTTAAAAACACTTAAAAAATTCTTCTAAAGTTACAGAATTTCGGTTAAAATAGTAAAATGCAAACATCATTTGGTCCATTTTTAACCGAAAGCAACAACCATTTTCCCCCAAAAGTTAAAAAAAAAAATCAAAATTTTAGGAGCTTTTTTTTATATAAGAAATAAATTCATATAAAAATCATATTTAAAATATGCCCCTTTAAAATTGATCCTTTTCCCCTCTATAAACAGTAAAGTGTTAAAATCTCTCCTCCAATATGCAATCCAAAATTTATTATTTCTGATCAACAAATTAACTAGAGCATATTCTAATCAAGCCATATTCTAATTATTTATTAACCATAAAAAACCATAATAATAATCTAGCCTTATTAATTAAAACATGCTGATATTATAACATCACCGATAAAAATACAATCTGCTTTCTAAAAATATAATCACACATCAACATCCGGTAGATACATTTAAAATCAAACAAGGTCTCACTGGCAAAGCAGGCAGCACGTTCGCCTCCCAAGCCAAAGGTTGCGCGTTCGAATCACGTTCAAGACTTGAGAAATGCGATGTAAAATTCCCCTCCTCCTGGCAATTCGAGATGCTTCTAAAATTGTCAATAGATGGTGCCAATTCAGTCTTTTTTTTCGAACAAACAATTTGACGAAACGGCGGCTTTTTCAGACATTTCAAGTGTTTTAAAAATGGTGGCGTTTTAAGATGTTTCCAATGTCTTAACTTCAGATGCAAAAAGGTGTCTTAAAAAGTAAGACACTTTTTTTTTCACTTAAAAAAGTATCTTAAATGGATGGTCACATTTTAACTGAAATTCAGACGTTTGTGTTTACAGTGTTGGTGGTGAAAACAATGTATATTTTTAAACAAAAGTGCTACAAACCTTTTTGTACAATTTTACAGCTTTATTATATGTGTTTTACGATGTGATGACAGAAAGTTAAATATTATATTAAATACCATCCGTTTAAAACAGCACATGTTATATAAATACAAATTATAAAAAAAAACATTAAAAAAATTAACCTTTGAACTGATAAAAATTAGATTAAAGAATTAAATTATAAATTTATTCAATGTACTATTTAAAATAAACCAAAATTTAGTGATTTATATGATAATGTATATTACAAATAGCAAATTGTTTTCTAAGACTTCCAAAAGTAATCCGAGGAACACTCAAACATGAAAAAGAAATTGCAGCAATAGTTTTCCCAGACAGATATACTAGTATAAAGTTGAAGTTCATTTTTTACTTCCAAATTCACTATCGCTACTAGAAATCTGTGAATACGAATTTATTTAAAATAAATAATAAGTTTCTTCTGATCCTTTCATGAATTTCAGAATAACTCGCAAAAAAGGTGAAATATGATTTACTCATACAAATTCGAACCGGGATCGATATACAAATTTGCATTGCGCATGAATCAGTCCACATTTTTATTTCGCTAGCAAATAGATTTGTTAATACTTTTATGATCGTATTTCTAAAGACTTGGAAAATTTCATTTCATCACATTCATATTATTATTATTAGAAAATATGTATTTTGAATTTTGGGTAGCGTAATATATAATAAGTATATTTAAAATATATATTATATATTTAATAAGTTTTGTAAATGTTTTACATTTCCTAATTCAACATATTAAAATTCAACAGGGGAAATTAACCTTTTTTATATTTCGAAAATATTAATTCTCTGTTCTGATTACAGTAAAAATTTAAAAGTATTCAAATGTATAAATTAATCGAAATGTAATTAACTGAAAAAGTGTTTATTTTTGTGTAAACCGAGACCCTTTTTTGCGGCCTATTAAAGTCATTGGGCCTAAATGTGACGACCCATAAATGTGACAAGGGTCTTGTACCCAAACTCTCAACGTAATAATCATATATAAATGCTATGTAATGAAACATTCGAAAATAGGGAACAAAACATGAAATTTCACTTTATTTAAAACGTTTTCTTTTAAATAAATTCCCATTATGATAGACATCGTTCATTATCAAGTGGCCCGTAACACTCGAAATGTAGAAAATAATTCCGGAACGTCCGTTTCCTCTACCTGAATGAAAAGTAGGAAAAGGTGACACATTTCGCAATTAGAATTGTTCAAGAATTGTTTAGACCCTACGCATTTCGCTAATTGATTTTTTTTCTGCGTATTAGCGACGAATTGGATCCATCAAATATGGAAAGTCTGTTACGAGATTTACTGAATAAATTTGTGGTATTTTAATATATTGTTTTAAAATGATGTTTACAGCCCAAATTGTGATTAATTAAGCTTTGTTGAATTAATTAAATAAGAATTTCAAAATGATCCTGCGCTAGTGCTCTTCCTTGGTTAGATATTTAAATATATGTTGCAAATGTTCAAAACAGATGCATATCTTTAAAAAATTTCCTAAAACATATATAACGCAATAATAGCGGAGTTTGTTTAAGCAAAGAATAAAAATATATAATCACTGGATTATTTAATACTTTTATATAATTGAAACGCCGAAAATTCTTGTCAAGTTTAAAAACACTTAAATTTAAAATGAATTAAAAAAATACTGACATTTTCTCATTCTATCGGCACACCGTGATGTTCTAGAATCATCTTTCGTTCTCTAGTGCCCTTCAGTGCTATAAAATTATTCAAATACAGAAAGATGAATTAAATTAATTAAATGATTCTAGATAAGACATACCCACCAATGATTTGGCTGATGAGAGTTTAGCAATTAGCACTGATTTATTAAATGACATTTTCCCAATAAATCGATTTTTACCGATGAATTTCTTGTTAATGAATAATTTATTAATGGCTATCTCCCTGATAAGGAGGACAATATTTCTCCTAATTTTGACGTTAATGTTGATTTAATAACAATAACTAATGATAACTAATGCAACCATGATGAATGCTCTGCCAGCACAAGTTTTCAAATTGAACAACTTAAAGGTTTAATACAACTTTACCAATAATTTGTAATATGTCTGTCCAAACTTTAACATTGCATAGAAATTAAGAGATGAAGATTTTTTTTTTCAAACAATGAAAGCCTATTTTAAAACAGTAGCGGGCAAAAATTACCGCATTACTATATTGTTTTGAAATTATGTTTAAAGCACAAATTGCGATTAATTAAGCTTTGTTGAATTAATAAAATAAGAATTTAAAAATGATCCTGCGCTAGTGTTTTTCTTTGGATTCAAGGATATTCTGAAGTGCAAAACGATCCAAATTCCCAAATAAACTGTTTCTGAAGCTCATCCATCTCGTGCTTTTGAAGGCTGTTTGTTAAAAACAGTTTTAGCAAATCGAAATACAGCGAAAAAAAGAAAAGCATAGTAAAACCAATTTTTGAAGAATACTTAACAACTGAAGCATACATGAAAAAAAAAGGAGAGAATGAAGTGAAAGAGAAAAAAACAGAGATTAAAATTAGAAAAGAAAGAACAATTAAAGTTTAAAAAAGAAAAAGCAGCGTTATAAAAACAGAATTCCTCAAAAACTTGAAGTCCGTCGCTAGAACAATCTGAAAGTAAAGGTACTGCAGAAACAGGAGATCTGAAGAAGCCAAAATCGCAAAAGTACCTAGATCCATTCTTACCTGAAACCAAAAAAGAAATATTGAGGCCTAGATGGAATATGAAAAAAAAAAGGTGAAAGCAAACTGAAAATCAAAGTATTTACTTATAATATGCAGTAATAAGCATTGCTTTGGTAAAATTTATGTTGTATTTGTCATTCATTTAGTTATTGCTTGTTTTTTACTTAGTTGATGTTAAAGGTGTTTAAAATACGAATGTTGCAAAATTCATTATTTAATTATAATATATTCAATATTATGTAACTCAAATTTGTTTCTTTTATTTAAGTTATTATTTAATTACGTAGTTCAATAATAAGTGTTTCAACATTTAATTTTATGTATCTTAATTCTTTATTAAGTATTTATAAAACTAATAGCAATAAATTGAATGTTGAAAGTTGAACTGATATACATATAACGCAGTGTCACATTTAAATACTTTGGACGTTTTATTTAGGTTTTAATCGCTATACATGTGGCAAAAATAACCCAAATGCGCCAATCATATACCGTTTGCTTAGATTACAGATAATGATTACAAATATTGATTACAAAACAAGTAATTATTTAATTAAAAGAACAGTATTCAATATTTTCTGTATAGCAAAATATATAATTATTTACTAAAATGCCAAATATACACTAAATGTGACGATGCTGTGGGGACTTGAGTCTGATTTAGGTACGATGACTTTACATAATATGAAAATGATTTCTGCACGCAGTTTTTTTTAAAGCTTACTGATTTAGCAAATAGGTGTTGAATATCAGTGTAAAGAAAAATAGAATTTTAAAATGAAAAAAATCAGTAAATAAAAGATTGTAAAACTTTTACTGAAAAGTTTTTATAAAAGCTGTTCCGTCATTTTTTAGTAAACCAGTTTATCAAAGTACTTGAGAAATATACAAACGTGAAAAATAAATTCCAGCATAGTTTTCTCTCAAAGAAAGTTTCGTATGAATCCGAAATACGGTCTGTACTTGCAAATTTATTACTGCTTCCAGAAATCTGTGAACGATTTTTTCCAAAATAAATAAGAAGTTTCTTTTGATACTTTCATGACTTTTAGAATAACTCGCATAAAATATAAAAAGATTTATTCTTTATATGAACTTAGATCAATACACAAATTTGTAGCACCTATGAATCAGTCTACACTTTTATTTTGTTATCAACTGAATTTGCGAATAGTTTCATTTTTCTGTTTCTAAAGTTTCTTTCCCTGTTTCTATAGTTATTAATATTTTTCGTAAACTCATTGGATATTTTTAAATATATAATTGCTCATATGAAAAGTTAAAAGGGAAACTGATGGATCTTTTATATGTAAAAAAGTCCTTCCGGCGTGTACCGGGAGGAAAAGGTAGCTTTCATAGTCCATGTTTTTAAAAATTCAACTCATTTTACTCAAACGCTAAAATGCTTGGAACCCGATTATAGCCGATTCAATCCCGGTTTTCGTTAATACTGAATTTGAATGTGAATTTCAGCGTAAGAGTTACAGTATAACAAAAATCAGATTTTTTTTTAAATGTCAGCCACCCTAGATTTTCAAACTGCCATATATCTGCCATTTTTTAAGATAAAGCCAAAATAAAAAATGTTCCGGAATCCTTGTATCAGGATCTAGCAAAATTTTGATTTTATAATTTTTTATAATTTTTTTTTATAATTTTTAAAATAATTTAAAAAAATTAACTTGCCGCTATTTTGAAACAAGATGGCGCATGAAGCTGGCCAACGAACTCAGTCGAGACCTTGGTATGTTCTGTACACATGATCAGTCACATTCATATCGGTTCATAAATACAAGAGTTACAGCATAACAAATATCAGATTGTTTAAAAAATGTCAACCACCGTAGAATTTCAAACTGCCATATCTCAGTCATTTTGTAAGATATAGTAAAATCAAAAAATGGTCCAGAATCCTTGCATCGTGTTCTAACACTTAACAGAAACAATTTTTTCAATGTATAATTTTTTGTACATGTTTTGAATTTTTAAAAATTAAAAAATAATAACTGGCTGCCATTTTGAAACAAGATGGCGGATGAAGCTTTCCAACGAACTCGGTCGAGACCTTGGTATGTCCTATTCACATACTCAGTTACATCCAGATTGGTTCATAAAAAAGAGAGTTATAGCATGACATATGTCAGATATATATATAAATAAATCAACATTTGAATGGAGGGTGGTTTTGGGGTCTGGGGGTCATGATCGGTGAAAATATACCAAAATTTTTTGGAATTGCCTTCCTCCGAACGGCTGCAATAGGTAGCTTTTTGTAATGAAATCTACCTAAAAGTATGTGTTCTGTGTTTCCATTTATGCAAAAGTATAAAAATGCAAAATTTTATAATTTATTAATTTCTGAATACTTGTAAACGAGATTATAGTTTTTAGATCAAGACCATATTTTGCGTCTTATAATATAATATATCATAAATATAATATATCATAATATAATAAACTCAGAATTATTTTGCAGCCTTAAAGCAGTATCGCAGTGGTTTTAAACTGATAAGATGGTCACAAATCCCCCCCCCCACACACACAAGAAAAAGATTTAATCGAGTACTTTTAAGATTTTACGACTCAACAAAAGTATCTTTTATTTTAAAGAAAATTCTGAATTTGGTGATTTTGCTTTTATTGTGAAGTTGCATTTATTGTATGTTCATTTCAGTGTTTGAGCACTCTTAATAATAATATGGGTACGTGGAACCCAGAAAATTTTCTCACATCTACAGATAAAGGTAATGCTGTTAGAGAAAATTTTTTGATCTGCAAGGAAAAGAATTAAAGTAAAAAATGAGTTGAAATATTTGAACAGTGAAAAGATGTTCATTGGATCAAAAATTAATTTTGAGCAAGTTTTACAAACTGTAAACTTTTTGTAAACATATTTTAAAGCATATATTCACCCGCTGCACAACGCTTCTGGATTGGATGCGAAATGCCTTTTAGTGTGTTCACATACGCTAGCACAATTAAATCTATACTAATATTATAAAGAAGAAACAATTGCGTATTTATTCATGCAATTTAAATGCAACGCAATGGGTTGATATACAACTTGTAATACATAAGAGAATTCGAAGGTGATTTGCTTGAAGAGGCCTATAACGAATTTGCACATCCCTGACAGCTAATAGATAGAGTTTTAAAAGGAATAAAAAGTTAACTTAATTGGTAGCAATGAGAGGAAAAATAAGTAAAATTACAGAGAACACTGAGTAAACGGTACTGGGAAAATTAAGTTTATAGAAAAAGGGATACTAGATACACAAATACTAGATAGAAAATTTAAGTACAGAAATTATAATTTAACATAGAATGTTTATGTATACCAAAATATATTTATTGAATTTTATGCAATTTTATGATTTTCATGATGATTTTTTGATTTAAATACAGGGTGGACCGAGAATTGGACCGGCAAATTCAGAGGGGTGATAGTAAGCATCAAGATGATGAAAAATTGCCATGGAATATGGGATCGCAAAACACGTTTAGTAGAAGAAAATCGGAAAATAGTTATGAAGGTTGTGAAGTCGAGTGGAACAGAAAAGACCAATAATAAAAAAAAAAACATTTACAAATTTTATGTAAAGCAGGGTTACAATGCATTACAGTTCAACGTCAGAAGGAGATGGCAAGACATTAAGTTGCGACCGCAAAGGTCACAGCCGACAACGACGGATGAAGTATTGCCGGACGCGTTCAAACATGTGCTGGCAATGTCTGCTGAAGCAACGAACGATCCGTGCTGCCAGATCCCCCAGTGTATCCTCCAGTGTATCCACCAGGCGTTCGATAAAAAACCGATTTCAGGTGGTCCTAGAAGAAGAAATCAAAAGGATTGAGTTCCGGGGTGCGTGGAGACCAAGAAACAGGTCCGCAGTGTCCAGTCCACCTCCTGCGATGTTTAGCGATGTTACGCACCGCAATCGCAAGATGTGCTGGTGCACCATCATGCATGAAATAAATCATGCGTCAAATAAATGTTTTTCTACTTATTATTGGCCATTTTGTTCCATTCGACGTCATAATTATTTTGCAATTTTGTGCCACTAAACGGGGTTTGCGACCCTATGTTCTATGGCAATTTTTCATCCCCTTGATACCTACTATCACCTCTCTGAATTTGTCGGTCGAATTAGGAAACACCCTGTATGTATATATATATATATGTGTGTGTGTGTGTGTGTGTGTATATATATACAGGGTGAATCTAAACTATTGGGCAAAACTTTAAGGGGTGATAGTACACATCAAGACAAACAATATTAAATAGGAAACTAAGGGTCCCAAACGTCTTCCGAAGGAGATAGGCGCCATTAATGTTTATGGTCCAAAATTTCAAATAATTATAAAAAACGAAAAAATTGGTCGATTCGTTTGCGGTTTTCGCTAAAACTATTCTTGATGTCAGTATTTTCTTAAAAATAAATTTTAAAGAAAAAGTTTAAAAAAATGTCGATAAAGGACGCTTTAGACTTTGGAGTAACGAACAACTATTTTTTACCGTTATTTTTTGTATCTGATTAAATGCTTTTAAAAGCTTAAACATATACTTAAATTTTGAGCTCAAAATCTGAATCGTTGGGAGTGGTTAAGTAGCGCAAACTGAACTGTGTTCAGGAGTTGAAATTTGAACCTGCACACAGTTCAGTTATTCCCGATCTTGGTGTCGTAGACCACGCAGAAACTACTATCCCCTGCAAGTAAAATAAACGGTAGAGGGATGACAAAATTAAATAAAAAATTTATTTTAAAGATAAAGTTCTAAAATGCCGATAGAGGGCGCTTTAGACTTTGGAGTAATGAACAACTATTTTTTACCGTCGACTCCGACGTGGACCTGGTTGCGAGTATTGCCGTCGTAGCAGGCGATATCCGGGAGATGCCCGGAGTATTCACTAATGCTCGCAACTCCCTCCGCCGGCGGTGTGAGGCCTGCATCGTTGCTGGTGGGCACTCTTTCGAGCAGTTTTTGTGATTCCTCACGCCCATCATGCGTGTACCATTTTCTATGTGTCAACCTTCATTCATATTGCGCACGACATGCATACATCAAATTGTTTCTTTTTATTTTGCGCGGAGAAATCGCTCATGTCTGTTATGAATAAATTTTCTATTTAATTTTGTCATTACAATATCGTTTATATTACGTAAAGGGGGTAGTAGTTTCTGCCTGGATTAATTTTAACACAATTATTAAAATTAGTAAAGAAATGTGAGTTGTAATTTTCTAACTGTACGAAAAATGTCCGGGCCTAGATTCGAACCTGCGAGCTCTTGGCTGAAGCTGCCATGCTCTACCAACTGAGCTATCCCGGCATGAGCTGGATGAATTATGCCCTCCAGATTCAACCGGGATAGCTCAGTTGGTAGAACATGGCAGCTTCAGAGATTCCAGGTTCGAATCCTGGCCCAGACATTTTTCGTCCAGTTGGAAAATTACAACTCATATTGTTTCAGCCTGGTCTACGACACCAAGATAGCGAATAACTGAACTGTGTTCAGGAGTGGTGGGGGAAAGGAAGGTGTTTCAAATTTCAACTCCTGAACGCAGTTCAGTTTGCGCTACTTAATCACTCACAATGATTCAGATTTTGAGCTCAAAATTTAAGTTAAGTCTAAGATCTTGAAAGCATTTAATGAGATGCAAAAAATAACGGTAAAAAATAGTTTTTCGTTACTCCAAAGTCTAAAGCGCCCTCTATCAGCATTTTTTGAAGTTTATCTTTAAAATTTATTTTTAAGAAAATACTGACATAAAGAATAGTTTTAGCGAAAACCGCAGACGAATCGACCAATTTTTCCGTTTTTATAATCATTTGAAATTTTGGAATTTCATCAATATTTCAATGAATCTCAATATTTCGTCAAATATTTGAGATTTTCCATTTCATTAGAAATCACTTAATTTCGAGACGAAATAATTGTCAAAAATGTTGAAATATAGCTCAAGAATTGCGGAATAGTCAGTAGTGAGAGTGTTATTTTTGACAGTGAGGAAACAGTTTCGTCAGATATTTGAAGATTCACGTTTCGTCAAAAACCACGTGACTCTGTGACGAAATGATTGTAAAAAATAACGAAATTGGGCTTAAGGATTGCCGAATAGTCAAAATTGAGTGTTTTATTTCTGAGAGTGTACAATGCAAAAAAAAAAAAAAAAAGTGTTGATTTTACAGTATAATACTGGCACCCCAGCTGCCAGTATTATAACGTAAAATTAACATTAATAAACAGTAAAATAAGCAGCAATACGCTGCCGAATCGAAAAATATCGAAAATAAATCACTGGCCGAAACTCAACTTAGTGGTAATAAGACTTGAAAATTTAGTGAATTATAATAGTATATTAAATAAATAAATATTTAAACTACGCCGAAAGTTTTATTTTAATGCCGGCTTCCCTATCTCTGATATTCATCACTACATTTGCCGGCCCTGACCTCCCTCCCTTCTCATTTCAGATGTGATCAACAAAAGCAATGTCTTAATTTAAAACGTTTTACATATTAAGACACTGGCCACAGAAACCCTATTGGTTCATTTCTACCACCAGTCGATTAAGACACACAAGTGTCTTAAATGAAGGTATCTATTATGTCTAAGCTCTATATTAAGACATTTACGTGTCTTAAATGCTTTTTCAGTCGTTTTTTTGTCTTACTTTAAGACTCCTTTATTTGCAGTGAATACAAAAATACACCAATATATAACTTTCGTTTGATTAAACTATTTCTTTCCAAATAAATTTCTTCATTTTATTAAACTTCTTTCTTTCAAATAAACCATTCCATAAATTTAAATATAACAAAAAAATCATGTTTTCTTCGTACTGCTTGAAATGGTTTAATATATATTGTTATTAGTACGAAACTATTGTTTCAATTAAATATTTAAAAGATTACATTTATCTCCATATTTTTTTTATTTATCATTATCACATCGTAAAACACATATAATAAAGCTGTAAAATTATACAAAAAGGTTTGTAGCACTTTTGTTCTAAAATATATTTTGTTTCCACCAGCAGTGCAAAATTTCAGTAAAACCTTGCTTTTATGTAACAACGTAACTAAGGCATTAAACATCTCCAAATAACGAAACATTTACAATATATGCTACTGAAATCGACTGGTTTTAAATAAAACTAAAGTTCTTATTTAACTTTCTAATGCGATATATTCGCCTACTTATGATTTTAACAGTAATCGTAATTTACCACAATTAATTACTGTTTTTGTTTAAAAAAACTATATGAAAAGTATTTTATTCTTAACAATTATTAATCAATTTATTCACAATATATATTTAACCACTTAATTAACGTAAAATTTTAAACTGTTTAATAAATCTAAAAAAGATACTCAATATTAACAGGAATTTATGTTAAAAATAAAATTTTCACTGTAAGTTAATATTTAAGTAAAAGAGAAGAACAAAGTTCTGGAATATACTCTTTTCTACATATAAAATAGTGAGGCTGCTCTACGTATCATATAGAATATATGAAGAGACGTCTAGCATATCATTTTCTCTTCATAACACTAAATCATGTTAGGCTAGCTCTAGATCATTACAGTACCAACCAGAATTAATAAATATGTTTATCTTAAAGACATATCGAATAACCCTATTTTGTAATTAAAAATTAAATATTTTAACTGAAAACTTTCTTGTTTTTTATTAACAATCGAAAACCAGTGCAAAAGAAGTATCCAGAGTTTACAAATTATACATTGCAAATAGAGGCGTCTTAAATTCAGACACTTAAGTGTCTGAAAAAGAAATTCAGACACTTAAGTGTCTAAATGGGAAATTTGAGACATAATAGATGTCTGATTTTAGGACACCTCCTTTCCTACCAGCGCTTATGGAAAGATAGAAGAGTCTTAAATTAAAACATTTTGTCATTTCCGAAGTAGCCACCAGAGGGCGCCTTCCTAAGCTACGCATGAGTTTTAGATATGTTTTCTTCATTCGAACTTAATGTATTAAACAGTAACTTGTAATTTAAACAGAATTTTCGTTTTCAAGTGTACATTCGCGCAGATTTTAATTAATAATTTAGTTTGATTTTATTCGTTTTTCGCAGAATGTTAAATTTTGTGACTTGAATTAAATCTTATTAATTTGATCTCGTCAAAGCTTGATAAGCAGAAGTTTTGTCCCGCTGATTTATGCTTTCCGGATAAAAACTTTTCATTCTGCTAATATGAATTTGCAGGATAAGTCAAAGATTTTTCTTTTAAAAGCATGCAAGACCTCCTCCCTCTTATTCATTGAGACAGTATAGCATTTCAAATATCTTATTATCAGCATTTTGGTTAAAAAAGAGCATTTTTTCTTAAAAAAAGATACAAGACTGTTATGACCTCTTGTGAGAGTGTTTCAAGTAAGTGTGATTGATTTTTTTTATATATATTGACATATATTCTTGACATGATACTTTATAATATTATATAAAATAATGTTTGACATGTAATTTTTTTAATCGGTTTGCAAAAAACACATTAATTCTAGAAATATATGTTCTTCGAATCATGTATTTATATGCTGTTAATGTAACTCTAAAAAAGCCAGTATTATATACACACACACGCACATATACATATAAATTGCTTAATTTAATATATCTTTTCTTTTTAATAAAAAAGTAGAAATGTAAAAAAGTTCATGTATTAATGAGTATAATGCGTTTATAATGTGTTGACTTTCTTATAACATTTTCTGTTGCCGAACGATATTCTATTAACAATGTGATTTTAATTGTTTTTCACTATGAACGACGTATAAATTATTCGATTCTTAATATTGGATTACAAATATTTAAATGATCAGACATCTGTTGGGATCTAATTTCTATATTTTATAATTAGAAAAACGCACTTTTAGAAACAAAAACTTTTTCCCCCCAGTTTTGTCTCTTCAAAAATTTAAATAATTGCATTCTTAATTTAAAATTGTCATTAAAACTAATTTTAAGAAACGAGTCAAATTAAGTTCCTGATAATTACAAGGTTTTAATTGCATTGTTATATCCTAGTTATTTCCCATATATAAATATGACAATGTAAAGAAACAAATATTTGTGACTTTGTATTATTAATAAAATCAGTATTCAAAATTTCCAGTGTTTAACAGATAATTTTATTTTTGATTTCCTGTAAAATAAATTAATATTTAAAATAATAATTATAATTAATTAATATTTAAATGAAATTTTCGTTTTTCTGCGATTGTGTAACAATAAATGGGAAAATATTTAAATAAAAAGCCTGACTGGGGATTGTTCCAGAAGTAGAACCTGATTAAAGCATGGGCAAACTGGGTCGTAGCACTGTCTGCCCACCCCCCACCCCCCCACCCTTGAATTTAGGGAGCGACATATTTGGTGTGTAATTTTCGTAATGGTAATATTTTAAATCTCTTTTGACATTGTATTGATTATAATCAATATTTTGAACTTTCACAGCAAGATAAGATTAAATTTATGTATATGGCCTATCTAAAAACTGTAAGACATCTCAATAGTGGGCAACTCGGAACTACGGAATTTGTCCGCTATTCTGAGGTGTCTGCTCTTTAGAGGTAAAAGTATGTATATAAGTATGTGTTGAGATTGAAAAATATGGGTGTTAGATAAATAAAGATGTCCGCTATTCGGGTATGTTTGTTATGGAGGTTTTACCTTCACAGAGGAGAAACACCTCCATAACAGACACCTGTACTTAGCAAACAACTTTTTCAATTCATGATGCAGACATATTTACATACTTTTACTTCTGAAAAGCAGGCACCTCTGAATAGCGGACAAATGCCGCGGTACAGAACTGTTCACTATTGATTGTTATACCTTTTTAGATAAAAGAGAATTTTGTTTCCAATCTTATCTTACTGTAAAAGTTCAAAACATTGAATATAATTAGTACAATGTCTAAAGAGATTTAAAATATCAACTTTACGAAATTGCATACCCAATTTCTGGCCCCTAAAAATGGGGTAAGAGACAGGCAGTGCCATGGTACAGTTTGTCCATGCTTTAATCAGGTTTTGCTTCTGGAACAATCCTCAGTACTGCTTTATATTAAAATGTTTTCCCATTTTTTAAGGATTCAATATCGTCGAATACGGCTGCCTTTATTGCTTAAAAAAAGTGGTCTGAATTGGCTGTCTATTGCCGACAAATCAGAGCTCAAAAATGGCCGTACGTTTCAAATTCGGACGTTTCAAATGTCTGAAATTCAGACACAAATAAATGTCTTAAAAATTAAGACACATTAAAATGTCTCTTTTTTTATCCTTTCGTTTCAGACATTTAAGTGTCTGAATTTCAGACATTGCAGTTTACAGTTCAATCCATTAATTGTAAAAAATAAATTTATGTGAAATAGTCGTTGTACATACATATTATTAGTTAAATTAAAAAGGCTCAAAAAGAAATTGATAATATTTTTCAAGCTTATAAAAAACATTTAGGCATTAATACCTCGATCCAAAGTTTTTTTTTTCACATCACTAAAATATACCAGTATGAAATACACAGAGGATTATTAAATACATTTGTCTCAATCACTACTATTTTCAAAAGACGAGTTATGTAATTTTTTGACATATAAATAATTAGTTCTCCAGATTAATTATCGTGTTTACCTAAATAATAAATAAAGTTTTAGATACGTAAACCAGCTGTGCATTTTTTTTCAGACCATTCTTTGTTTTCTTAATGTCTATATTTGTCCCCTATGCCACCACAAAATTTTATTTTGTCACTAACGTCACCATGAAAACAAGCAAATGTATAACAATACGTGTATTAACAATAGGTTATTTTGCAGAAATATCCCATTTTGTTGTATTATCCCATTAGACACTATATTAACAATTTCGAAATTTTGCCTGCCTTTCCGTAAAGCATAAATTAATCGTCTAGCACTTCTTTGTAAAGTAAAGCTACAGTTAATATGTTTGTTAAATTTTTGATGAGGGACAGAAATAGGTGAAAAGAAAAGTTGATGGACTCATTTTTAATAAACGTTTTCTTTTTATATTTTTTCCTAGTATTACCATAAACCAGTAGGGTGCCGTGGTTAGCTCTTTAGTACGTTACATGTTTTGGCGGCAACTTTTACGCTTTTTTGTTAGCACCATTTTTAATAGAAAACGTCACCATATAATATTGCAGAATTTGTACGATTAAATAAGGCGAAAATTTCTATTAACAAGTGTGGTAACAAAAATGAAAAATGTTGGTGCCATGCATGCTGTGGCCTGAAAAATCCTAGCAAGAACCACCAGTGAAACGTACAAAAAATTGTAGCACTCGTTCCTAATGATAATGTACTTGTATTAGTGAGAGTATACAACATTAAAAAACATTTTCTATCCAGACAAAGAAGGAGTATTAAAAATCCAGAATACAGTTTAAATTTTAACTTATCAGAAAAAATCCTAAGTTAGCTTTGCTACTGATGTTTTGTACTATATAAAAGAATAAATAACTTAATCTTACCCAGAAAAGTTTTCCCCCACAAAAACACGTCCTACAGTCTTCAGAAACAAGTAGTTGAACAGCGTCTGCTATACTATTATTCTGAGGATATCCTGACATATATTTCCTTAGTAGTCAAAATGTCTTGAAAAGGTGCATGCCCCTCTCGTCCTTGAATTTCATCCGCCAGCTCATGTAAACAAAGGTGCCATTAGCGACTACTTTGGCTACTACTATATCTAAACAATAATCTTCGTTGAAGATGTCTACATCATATGTAAGATAAGTATACTACCAAGTTTATTGTTCGGAAGTACTAGTAGTTAAAATAATCGCCAGTTTCATCCTTGCGTATATAATAAAAATCCTTGACGGCTCGGCCTACAGGCACAGGTAGATTTCGAAGACACAGACCGTGGGGCACCTGTTTATTGGGAATTGCAGAAGAAAGAAATATTTGTCATGATGTGGCAGTTGCGACCACCCATTTCGAAATATACTTCTACCTGTAGGCGGAGACAGCGGGGATTTTTTTTATTATTTATTTATTTTTTATTTTTTACCGTAAGAGTTGGTCCTATAAAAAACTTGTCAGTATAAAAGTTGCAGATAATATTAAGAAGATTTACAATAAATTTAAGCGGATTTGATATCTTAGGAATTGACGAAGTCATGAATTTTTTTCTTCTAAAACCCCCTTTCCCCCCCCTTGGGGCCATCTTTAATGATATCAAAAATCTGTCTTCACAAAAAGTCCCCCCCCATTGGTTCGATTTTACCCATTAACGAACTTGACCGAGATTTTATGTATAAGTTTGGAAGAGATTTGCGCAGAATTATTGCAGTTATCGTGTCCATAAAAAAGTGACATAGATAAACTTTTGAACTGGAGGTGGTTTTGGGTTCTCGGAGTCATGATCGGCGTAGATCTGCAAAAATTTTTCAGAAATTCCAACATAGGGGAGAATGTAATAGGTAGTATTTCTTACGAAATATACATAAGAGGAAGATAGACACAGTTTTTGCTCCGAACTTTAACATCAGCTTCAGACACGTAATAAAAATTTTGAATCTACCAAACCACTTAACAACACAATCCACAATTTTGCACAACCAATTTTACCCAACCCATGAAAAAATAAATGTTATCGTGTTTTATAAGGATGTTTTATTCATTAAAATAGAAGTACCTATTGCAGAAAATATTAATTTCATTTTAGAAAATGCAGAAAAGAATTTCGTAAAACTGGTTTTCCTTTAATGCTGTTTTTCTATGCATATATATTTTTAGTAAACAGCATTTAGTCGCAGCATTACATTTATTTCTGTTTAACAATCAGTGTAAAAGTGGAAATAATGTTTTATGCAAATATAAATGTGTTAAATAATTCTCTTACAATGAAAACTTGCGATAAAAATTCAAATGTATGCTATATTTCAAAGAAACGAGTAAGTTTAGTGATTGTTTCACGAAATTGTTTTAATGGCAGTTAGTATTTTCTTACTTGATTGCTTGCATTCACAAATAAGAAGTGTTCCTGAATATATTTAAATGTTAAAGTGACTCGCATACTTTAAATATATTTAGATTCAATTTTGTAAACAAAAAAAATCTTGAAATAGGCCCATTATTTTGCCTCTATGTAGCAGAGTTTTCTTTTTATGTTAATACAAAATTAAAAAGAAAATAAATTATTATGAAATACAAATTATCACTTTACTAAACAGCGTACAACCATTAGATGGAAAAAAATGTCCAGACCGGGGTTCGATCCCAGATCCCTTGGTTTAACGCAACAATTAAGGTGCCTGACTACGTACGGAGCAATTTTTTCCAAAAGAGCTATTTAATTATTTTTTTAACTTATTTTTATTAAGATTATGACTAGAAACTGTGAAAAAGGGTAAAAAATATTTCATTCATTGATAAAATTTTTGTAAATGGGGGATTTTGTGGTAAAATTTGGTGAAATTTGGCTCAATACGCAAAACACGCTACAGAAAAATATATTGTGTGTATCTTAATTTCCTTTTGCCACTTCATACTTATGACATTGGTGAAGGCAATGAACTAAAATCTAAGAGATATTTTAAATATTTCAAAACTTATAGCATATAGCACCTTTTTACATGCTGATTTTCTTAAAATTCATCGATGTCTTTCCACGAAAACATCCATAAAACAAAAAATATTTATTCTAAAATTAAATCTGTAGTTCATTGCCTTCACAATAGTATAGCCAACATACATTTTAAATTTCATAGTGATATTCTAATAACTTTTTGAGAAATCATGTTTTTCGTATGGAATTTTCTCCAAAAATTACATTTTCCAAAAAATGCATTTAAAGTTGAGATTTATATTTTACTACAACGATTTACACAGTAATATGTATCTAAACTTCACTGTTTTTATGAGCCATACTCTTTTTTTTAAGTACTGAGCATTTGTTTATTTCTAGAAGGCCATAGTTTTGCTTCCCCCCTCCCAGTTATTACCTTTAAATAGTACTTCCGGTCCTTTAAACAGTACTTCCGGTTTGAGTGAACGTTGTTGAGTAGTTTAAAAACTGCAACAACTCCAGTTCTATTTGTCATACAATAAAAATAAATACAGTTTTGGAAAGGTAAAAAGTTGGCCTTTAATAATATGTAATAAAACCATTTTGAGAATTTTGGTCGAAAACCACTTTTTAAACGTAGTCAGATACCTTAAGCACGCTATTTAGTAAAGTGATAATTTGTATTTCATTGATTTACAGCGTTATTTCAGCTCTGCTGAAAAATTAATTAGTACATAAATTATTATTTTTTTTTATTGATACTTGTTGTGTAAAACTGCACTTAACCGCTATAAATATTCTAAAAACTCTCTAAACGTTCTTTATTCCACTAAGAATAAATATATATAAAGTTTAACATTGTCATTTTAATCATTAACAATGAGATTTAAATACTTTTTATGTCATCATAACGCAGTTCACAAATAGTGAGTTCCAAATGCATTACTAGCAAACACACTCTCCCCACACATCGAAATTAACTGACACCGTTACCTGATTGGATTGGTAAAATTTCGGACTATCCAAAATTTTGATATAAATAAAAAAAGTAAAAAAGAATCGAAAATATTATGAGCAGAGCAAGGTGCGTACACTCTATACAATTTCCTGGAGGCGTGAGGTGCTGAAATGTAAGATCAAAATGCTTTACCAAATACGTTTTATTCAAATTACAAATCACTCCAATAATAATCAGAGAATTTGAAATATCTACCTCCAATTAAATAATTCACAAAAAATGTATTAGAAAATTGTGGTAAATCTGAACGCATCCTTTGGAAGTGAAATTCATTCTCAGTTCCATTGTTATTCCATTAATTCCTAGATAAATGAAAGAGACTCATTCCAAACATTAAGTTCACACTGAAAAAAATTTATGAGGCAGGTAGTATTCATGTATCACTTTCTGATGCTTCATAGAGGAGCACTAAGAACTAAACATTTTAAGTAGGTCAAGTGGGATAACGTTTATTATGTATTTTTTAATTCGCTATTGAATGACACCATCAATCATTTGTTACAAAGTTACAGTAGTTTTTATGAATAAAAAGTCAAAAATTATACTTTATTAGAGGTAAAATATGGCATTACAGAAACAACTGGTGGCCATTCACCAAAATTTGAGATAAATTTCGTTTTTGCACTAGAAATGAACACCCTATGAGCTTCCTAAAAATAAGATATGAGGGGGCGAAAAGGAGCATTTTAACTCAGAGGGGACGAACTCAACTTTTTTAAGTTGATCAAGTGGAGTTTTGTTTATTATATATTTTTAAATTCTGAATCGTGTGACACCATTAGCAAGACAATACAATCACTTGTTACAAAATTACTGCAAGTTTCATGAATAAAAAGTCCAAAATTATACTTCAGAAGAGAGCACAACTTTATTACACTTACTTTACATGCACTACTTCGATAACCTTGAAAAAGACTCAGGTGATCTTGATTTTGATTATTGCTATTTTGAGGACATTTAATAAGTTTGAGATTATTCAATATGAGCATGTTTTGAACACAAAGTTTTAAAAAGTTGTGCTCTCTCACAAAGTATTAATTTTGTACTTTTATTTATTAAACCTGTCGTAACAAGTGATTGTACCAACTTGCGAATAGTGTCATTTAATTCAGGATTAAAAAATACACGGAAGCCAATACCTCACCTATTTAAAGAAAAATATGAGTTCCCACCTCTGAGTTAAAATGGCCCCTTTTGCCTGCTCAAACAGCAGTAAAACAACTTTATTTTGGGGGGAGGGGATCTTCAATTGCCAAAGCAAGTTCTTCCCAAATTTTTTGAAAAGCCACGTCCGATTTTAACCTATTTTACCTGTACTAAAATATGATTTTCGACTTTTTACTCATAAAACCTATCTTAACTTCGTAATAAGTTATTGTACCAACTTGCGAATAGCGTTATTCAATTCATAATTTAAAAATACATTTTAAATTAAAAACAAAAGCCGTATAATTCACAAGTGTATTCATTGCTTAAAGGTGCAAGAATCTATTTATTGTTGTCAAGATGTGAAAAACACTAAAAACACACACTCCAAGCGTTTTCAGCCGACACTCGGGCGTAATCAGGTACAATTCTGGCATTCCTTAATTTTCGCATTTAACAAATCCCCAAAAGTTAAAAGATATGTTAAATACTAAATTTGATCCAGTTCAGGCTTGTAATAGGTCAGGAGTTTACATAATACCTTTCAGAAAAGATAATAAAGAATTCCTTTATATAGGAATGACAATGAGGAACTTTATGGATAGACTAAAGGAGCATGAAGCAGCCCTTAGATTGAACTGACCAGATTAGCTCAAACTCAACCTATAAAAGTTGAATTTAATAAAACAAAAGCTCTTTTTCGTACAAATAATTACCATGAATCTATTATAAGAGAATCTCTTGAGATAGTTTCTAAAAGTAAAACAGTTTGCAACGATATTTTGTCGTATGACAGCCATAGAATTTGGTGTTAATGGTTATAAAATAGATAAAGTTCGTTCAAATTAAACTTTTCCTTTTCGCCCACCTCCAAACCTTCACCTTCCGTACCACGTTTGAACAATAATGGTCTCTCGAGGATTGTGAGCTCGTGTAAGATCGAAGAGGAATGACAGCATTGTACCTGAGGACGGCCGAGTGTCGGATGAATACGGTCGGAGTGAATGTTTTTAATGTTTTAAACAGCTTGACAAACATAAAGGGAGTTTTGGACCTTTAAGCAATGAGTATACTTGTGAATTATACGTCTATTTTGCAAATTTAATTCTAGATGAACTGTGCACTAACATGAAGTTTAAAACTGATTTCTTAAAAATACATAGCAACCGAAATAATCCACTCGACCTATTTAAAAAAAAAGTTGAGTTCCCCCTGAGTTAAACTGCCCCCTTTTTCCCCCCTCCTAAACAATTGTAAAACAAATTTATTTTTTGGGGACGAATCGGATCTTCATTTCTAGTACCAAAACGAAGTTCTTCCCAAATTTTTGTGAATGGCTACGTCCTATTTTAACCTATTTCACGTGCACCAAAATATAATTTTCGACTTTTTATTCATAGAACATGCCTTGACTTTGTAACAAATGATGGTATCAACATGCGAATGTTGTCATTCTATTAAAAATTAAAAGATGCACAATAAGCAATACCCCATTTGACCTAATTAAGAAAAGTTGAGTTCCCCTCCTTCTTAATTAAAACGTCCCCCTTTTGCCCCCCAAAACATGGTAAAACAACTTTATTTTTTTGGAGACTCAACGGATCTTCAATTCTACTGCCAAAATGAAGCTTTTACCAAACTTTTCTGAATGTCCGCGTCCTATTTTAACCTATTTTACCTGCACTAAAATATAATTTTCGACTTTTTATTCATAAAACCAGCCCCAACTATGTAAAAAATGATGGTATTGACTTGCGAATGGTTTCATTTTATTCAGAAATTAAAAAATATATAATATGGGATACCGCACTTGACTTTTAAAAAAAGTTGAGTTTCCTCCTTCTTAATTAAAATGTCCCCTTTTCCCCCCACATGGTAAAACAACTTTATTTTTTGGAGACCCACGGATCTTCATGTCTACTGCGAAAACAAAGTTCTTATCAAATTTTCGTGAAATTCCATTAGATGTCTATTACTCAATTTTTGATTCATTTTACCTGTAATAATAAGAATCTCTAAAAAAGGAGGATTTTCTAAAACGTTCAAAGAAAAAAAATTAAACAGAAGAAAAGGTTTTATACCAAAAGAATTTTATATTGCGAATATTGCATGAAATTCGCAATTTTTCACTAAGTCACGTCACGTTAAGTTACGTTCTTTACTTCTGAAAGAAAAACGGTATAGCGTAATAACAGAGAACACATTTTTTTTTTAATTAACATATTCCAATTAAATAAAAAAAGTTATCTCTTTCAGAAAAATTAAATGCGTAATACGATGTACTCACATGCGTTGAAGAGCTTTATTTTGGAAAAGAGTTCGTGACAAACACTGTGTACAACTTTTATAATGCAAGGAATTTTATGAAATACTGAATCAGAAAGGTATTCCTTTTTCCTTTTGATAAAAAAATAAATAAAATGTTGTTTTTTTTAATTTATAGGTTAAGGTATACTGTTGAATTATTTGTGATGGTAGTGTAGTGTCTTTCACCGTGTTTGCGATAAACATGAAAATGTAAATTTAAAAAACATTTTCTATTTAAACTGATTACATTAGCCATTTTATTCAATTTATCTAAGTGCATTTTTTCAAATGACATAAGATGGATGGACAATATTCTTTCTTTGTGTTCGAGGTTAAAAGAAATGTTCTGCTTGGGAATAACATTCAGTACCGTGCCACTGAAAATCACTGTTTTTAAAAAATTGTCTCAAATATTTTTATTTTTATCTCGAGTTACAGCTCTTTTCATGAACACATATAGGTTATACATAAATTTGTTTTTTTCCTATTTTAAAGCAAATTTATGCATATTTTTCATTTTACTTATAAAATAAAAATTGTTATTTTTTATTAATAAAAATATTTTAATTTTCTGATATATATTTATTGAATAGCAAGTCGTACAAATTAAATATAAAGTATTTTACCTATGCATATACTTGTATTTATGCTGTATCAAGAGAGGAAACAATTAAACAAACGCTTTAGTCGCTTCTTTTACGCCAAGTTATTTCGCGAGGCTAACGAAAAAGACATGCTACCGCGGTGCATTCCACTTATATTTTTTTACAGACCGCTAGAGTAACGTGATGCTCTTTTCGCACACCTGCATTGGTGCATTCGAGCATCACGTGACTACGGCGGTCTGTAAAAAAAGATACGCGTAAAGCACCGCGGTAGCCTTTCTTTTTCGTTAGCGTCGTTATTTACAAAGTGACGTCACAGGAATATTGTCCATATTTACTACACAAACATAAAGCATTCTCTTGTAACATAATATTTTGGATCAAAAGAAGTTTTGTAAGTATAAAGCTAATTCAATGAGTAACCGGCAAAGATGTATACAAAAAATCTCAAATACCATTGTAATATTCATATGTCTGTAATATTGTGGTGGCATTCAAAATTTATCCACAGCGAGAAATAGAATTTCTTCGACGCATAACAGTTCAATACGGTGAACCCTGTATCAGTTGAACTACATGGGTCGCCCAAATGAAAGTGGCACTACAGTCGGTTTGAGAAAGGGTTTAATGGTATTAATGTAAATTAGTATACAAAAGAAAGACGTAATACAGACGTAACAGATAGGCTAGATAAAGTCACCTTGTAGGTTGAAACAAGTGTCCCAATGGTCAACGAGACAATGGATACCCAGGGTGAAGAAACACCTAGGTTGGTTGTTGAACCAATTTTAATTGGCAGCTTGGACCTCATTATCGTCAGCAAATCACCATCCCTTCAGAGATTTCTTGAGTGTACCGAAGATGTGGTAGTCACACGACGAGAGGTCTGGGCTGTAAGGGGGCTGTTCGAGGAGGATGTACCTTTTCTTCCACTATGAAAATCCCTACACCATCGGAATACCGATCTGCGTGACATACAATCCGTGCCTTACACCTTTTGCATTCGACGATAGATTTCACTAGCACTCACATTCCCCGCTGTTAAAAATTGTACGACTGCGCGTTGACACCGTTTGGAGGCATTCAGCGAACGATACCTTTTAACATGCTCCCACGCTATCACATACGAATCTGGCGGGTTCTGATGATATTGCATGCATTCCCAGCACTCTGCGCCCTTTATAGAGCATGCGCTGTCATATTTCTCTTCAAATGGCGGAGTTATTGCAGCAATGCCACTTTCATTCGGGCGACCCTTATACAATTTACGAGTGGACTGAAAATTTAAATCAGGACAAATTTTCTTAAAGATGTCCCGGAACAAGGTCGCCGTTTCATGCAATCGTGGAAAGCAACGTGTTTAACGTTAAAAACGATAAAACATCGGCTATCGAGCGCATCATTTGTGGAATAATTTCGTTGTCAAACAGAAATTTCGAGCTATTTACTTTGGGTCTCGAACAAAAATTTGATTCTTTACCAGTAACGATGTTGCTTTTAAAAAAACCGAATGACAAAAACGTAGCAAAAGTGGTGGAATTTTCAGTTTTTCCATGGGCGTGAAGGCCACGTGCATGAGATACGGCTAACACAGTGTTAACGAAATTCGTGCATTTTCAGATTCCTGAACATCAAAGCTTCTTAAAGCACTAATTTTTGTTTCTTTTTCTTTTTTTTTCTTTTGCAAAGCGCATATACGTGCCGTAAAGCGATGTCAGTACTAACAAATTTCATTCAATTAAGAATGAAAAAACCCACCTCTCTCTCCAATCCTGAGTCATCAAAATTTTCACCAAAAAAAGTATGACGATTTTTATTAAACTTTTATTTGGCTATAATAAAATTGTTATTGTCTCATGTGATGTACAGTACTGTAAGTATTTTTTATGGTTTACTGCTCTAGACTATGCTGCTACATACTGAACATTGCTCGAAAAAAGCAAATACAGGGAGTAACATGGGAGTTTATAAACAATTATTTGTATTTTTGTTATTTCTTATGGGAAATTTTGATTCGGTTCTCGAATAGTTCATGTTTCGAACTATGTTTTTCAACTGCTAGTATAAGAGACCATTGTACTTCATAAAATAAACAGAGGGGGGGGGGGGCGTAAGCTAGAAGGATTTGACAAGGAATTCAGACAAGGAATTTGACATTTCAGATTTTTTTAAAGTTATAACAAGTTATACCCAAAAACGAAATTTCAGAAGTTGCACAAGAGCTAAAAAAACTTAGTCAGATTTGATTAAAATATAAACATTAGCATTAAATAAAATCTTTGAGAATATAAATTAATAATTATCAATAATATTTGCTAAAGGGACTAAAGTACATTCTGAAAATGAGACATATTTGTGGGTATTATGAGTACTTTTTTGAAAGAATTTTTTACTAGCATACACATTTTATAAACGATTTCCATTAAAATTTAATCTTCAAAAGATTACGAAAATAGAAATGTTTTTTAAAATCATTCTAGAAATTCTATTTTTCTGTAAAAAGAGTCCAGTTTCGTAATAAAATTGAACTTCCGGTTGTTTATTTAATAAGCTTTGTAAATGAGAATCAATCTAAAATAGTCTTTAATTTATTTTTTGTCATAGCTACACTAAACGTGTTTTTAGGTGCGTTCGTAATTATATAAATACGTAGCACCTATAGTCGTCGTTTGGTCCATCCGTCTGTCCGTCCGTCTGTCTGTCTGTCCGTCTGTCTGTCCGTCCGTCTGTCTGTCTGTCCGCATATAACAACGCAAAAACTACCTAACCAAATGGTTTGCAATTTAAAATATATTATCTTTGCAGAATTTTGTCGAGACATTTCAAATTTTATTAAAATCGAATCAAAACTTTAGGAGATATTAATAAAAATATTTATTAAGAAATTTGAATTTTTTTTTTAAATCGGTGCTTTTTTGTTATAGGAGCTTCCGAAGTTTAATCGTCAAGTGACCGAGATACTTATTTTATGACAGAAATTAATCTGCAGACGATAGAATTCATTTCGCAGAATTAAAAATCATCAAGGTCTGAATATTTATATAACTAGTTGATACATATATATCTGAATATTTATATAACTAGTTAAGATATTTGTATGAACAGTGTCGTAAAATATATACTTAACTAGCTGTTTAACCCGTTCTACGCACGGGATATCATGAATTTAATTCTAAAACGTGCGTACGAACGCACCTCGTTTGTAACGTTTGACGTACAATTTCCAACTTGTTAATTAAAGGAAAGAAGCATTCTAACAATCTGCTTGAAAGAACTGAAACATTATTAGCGGAGGATAATCTTTAATAAAGTTTCAATTAGCTGAAAAAAAAATTCATAAAAGAAAAATCAATATTACATTTTATACAAACACTGGAAACGAACACACACATACATTTTGATTTTTAAAGAAAATACTTTTTTTTTGTCTCCTATGAAAGCCGTTGCTTAATTAATTTCTTTGTAATGAAGGTTTAAAAAAATGTTACGTTTCTTAAGAATTCCATACAAAATAGACATTCTGTTTATGATTTTCATTAAAATTTAATCTTTGAAAGGTTAACGAAAATATAAAAGTTGTTTAAATTTGCTTGTCTGGAAATTCTCTTATTTTATATTAAATTAAAAAAAAAGTAAATTTTCGTAATAAAATTGAACTAGTAATATATTCCAGAAAATATTTTCAAAGTGGAATGATTATATTTACTTCCAGTTCAAGTTAAGATATTTTCTATTTGACAAACAGAAATGTCTCTGAAGAAATAAAAATAAATTTAAATTTAAAAAAAGGATCAAGTATGTCACAATTGTGAAGAAATAAAACGAATTCCAATTTAAAAATTTCGTATCTTGTCTCAAATATGTCACAATTGAAATTTTAAAGGTTATTCAGTGCTCTAAGTAACATTTACCCGAACATCTATACTAATAAAAGCAAGTTTCGCTCTGTGTGTGTGTGTGTGTGTGTGTCTGTGTGTGTGTGTGTGTGGCTGTTGGCGATGGCTAGGAAAATTTAGCGCACCGAGAAGTCTGTAAATTTAGGTATGGATATGGATAGTCCAAGGTCTGGTCATGTGCACCTGAGCCTCAGAATTTTAATGATTTGATAATTAGCCTAGATATTAATTAGATTCTCATTAACCATCGCTTCTAAAATATCATCTTTTAAATCAAAATGGCGAAAGAAACGAACCTGCGCATTGGATTTGGAAGCGGAAATGAACGAATTCGAAATTATTTTACTAATTTGCGAATTTTAAGAAAACTAATTGAGATATCAATTTTAAAATTTCTGAGCATATGTAAAAAAATATTCTGTATCTGACTATGTGATTTTTGAAAAATTCAGTTGGTAATTTCTTTTAATTTATGCAAAAAACTGATAAAAAATACGCTTTTTTTCTCTTGGGTTGGTTGGTTCACTGGTTGGTTGCATCGATTCTTCACAGAAGTAATTAAATAAACCAGAGTAGCGATGCATAAATAAGGATTTCTAACTAAATAGTGTCAATATGGATTGAAGTTATGAACGTAGAGCCATGCGAATGTCGCCCCACCTGCACATGACAAATTACACATACGTCCACCTGATTGAAATATTTTTCAGGCGCATTTTTCTTCATGACAATTAGTCGGGTTTAAATTATTTTTTTTTTTTTTTACATGACATTTATTATTATGATGGAGATTGTTAGTAGAGAAAACTTTATTTAACAGATTCTTTTTTATATTTGCGGGAATGAAGAGGGACAAGGGTCTAATTACATTTAAGCTTCAAGGTGTATTTCTAGAAAGCAGTTACCAGAATTTCCGAATAATAGTCTAAGCCAAATTTCAAATTAAGTTCCTAGCTTAATCAAATGAATCAATCTTTAAAGATGTATTGTGATCCTCCTAATTAGTTATTTGCTGAAGGCCACTTAAACAACCCTCCCCCCCCCCCCCTCCCGATCCGTCCTTCAAGGTTTTTTCTCTAACTATGCTCCGTTTCCATATCTCAGCAACTGTTTTTCCGATTTCAACGCAAGTGGTTCCAAACATTATAATTAACTTAATAGTCACTCTTTATAACATTAAACTAAATTTATGAGTAGCGGTTACCACTATTTCCGAATAATAGTTTAAGCCAAATTTGTAGTTACGTTCCTAGCTTAAGCAAACGAACGAATTTTGAAAGATGCATAGTGGTCCTTCTAATTAGTCATTTGCCGAAGGACACTTGAACAACCCCCCCCCCCCCCGGCCCTCCCTTCAAGGTTTTTTTCTCTAACTATGCTCCATTTTCATATCTCAGCAACTATCTTTCCGATTTCAACACAAGTGATTTCAAATATTATAATTAATTTAATAGTAACCCTTTATAACATTAAACTAAATTTATGTGTAGCGGTTACCACATAGTTTAAGCCAAATTTGTAATTAAGTTCAAAGCTTAAGCAAGTTCAAAGCTTAAGGAAACGAACGAATTTTGAAAGATGCGTATTGGTCCTCCTAATTAGTCATTTGCTGAAAGACACTTGAACACCCCCTCCCCCCCGGAACCTCCTTCAAGGTTTTTTCTCTAACTATGCTCCGTTTCCATATCTCAGCAACTATTTTTCCGATTTCAACGCAAGTGTTTCCAAACATTACAATTAACTTAATAGTCACTCTTTATAACATGAAACTAAATTTATGAGTAGGGGTTACCACTATCTCCGAATAATAGTTTAAGCCAAATTTGTAATTAAGTTCCTAGCTTAAGCAAACGAACGAATTTTGAAAGATGCCTATTGGTCCTCCTAATTAGTCATTTGCTGAAGGGCACTTGAACACCCCCTCCCCCCCCCCGGGACGTCCTTCACGGTTTTTTCTCTAACTATGCTGCGTTTTCTTTTTTTCTCTAACATGCTCCGTTTCCATATCTCAGCAACTATTTTTCTGATTTCAACGCAAGTGATTCCAAACATTATAATTAACTTAATTGTCACTCTTTATAACATTAAACTAAATTTATGAGTAGTGGTTACCACTATTTCCAAATAATTGGGTAAGCCAAATTTGTAATTAAGTTCCTAGCTTAAGCAAACGAACGAATTTCGAAAGATGCATAGTGTTCCTCTTAATTAGTCATTTGCTGAAGGGTATATGAACAACCCTCCCCCTCCCGGCCCCTCCTTCAAGGATTTTCTCTATCTATGCCCCGTTTCTATACATCAGCAACTAACTTTCCGATTTCAACGCAAGTAATTTCAAACATTATATTTGAATTAATAGTCACCCTTTATAACATTAAATTAAATTTATGAGTAGCGGTTACCACTATTTACAAATAAGAGTTTAAGCCAAATTTGTAATTAAATTCCTAGCTTAACAAAACGAACGAATTTTTATGCATGCATAGTGGGCCTCCTAATTAGTCATTTTCTGAAGGACACTCGAACATCCCCTCCCCTCGGCACCTCACTCAAGGTTATTTTCTCTAACTGTGCCTTATTGCAATAACTGGGCTAATAATATTCCAATCTTCTCGAAACCAGCTCAATTTTGTAGTGCGCCTACTATACAGTAACGTAGGCAGCGGGGACCTACTCAGAAGTTCGTTCGGGAAGAGGTTTCTTTAGAACATAATGCTCCCCTGGCGGTGGTAAGGGGAAATAAAAGATTTTCTAGAGCGTACGAGCATGCCGGGTATACGGTTCCGAAGCCATCGTAGACCGTGGCCAGAGTTCTGTTTTTTAAGAGATTTAAGTTTATTACAAGGGCTCGGGCAACGCCGGGCGGGTCAGCTAGTTTTCATATAAAATGGAAATCTTTATGTTATATATATATATATATATATATATATATTGCAGTCAACAAAGTTTATAAAAAGGCATAGCGATTGTTTAGAACGGTTCATCTTCTGAATATTGTTTTAACATTTCTAAACACTGTTTAAAACACTAGATTTATATATATTTGCATTTTTTTGGAATCCCTTACAAGAAAACAAGTTTTATTTACGATTTTCCTTAAAATTTAATCTTCGAAAGTTTACTAAAACATAAAAATATTTGAAATTCAATTGTGTAAAAATTCACCTTTTGCATAAAAAAAAAATAAAATTGCGAATATATTCCAGCCTTGCGTATGATCTCTGTAATTAACATACACTATGTATTAAACTGAAATTTATCTAAGCTTAAAAACATATACCGCATTTGAAAATGCATTATCAATAATAATCTCTTGTACGATGCTGTACCTTTAGTGTGCCAAAGTAAATTGGAGATAAATGGTATGCTCTCCATATTTTATAGAATATATGTTGTAGCGCATCTCAGTAATGCATATCAATTCTTTTTTGTTTGAAGTAGTATATCATCATTAAAATACACAAAAGCTATTTTAAACACATAGATCATCAGATAACAGAATTATTCTGTGTTCCTGTAAACGAACAATAAATGATATACTCTTTTTTTACAAAAGGAGTAAACATTAATACTACACTATAGTAAAAATTAATAACACATACAAATTACTTTGTAAGCGAAGTACATTTACTGAAGTTACACCGTGGCCAGGGCGCTAGACAAACAAAAAGACAGAACGTCAGACAGCCAGACGAACCGGAAGCAAATACTGTATATGTTCGAAACATTAAACCAATTGTCCCAAAAACATATACATTTTCTTCTTTTTTTACTTACCCATCACACGTAGTATACGGAAAATCTTGTAATCGTTTCAAAAATCAAAAAAAAAGAAATTGGACGGATTTACACGTTTCAGACACTGGAGATTCCGAAAAACATATTTTTAGGGGGGGGGGGGAAATGCCGTCCGTCTGTCTGTGTGTGTGTCTGTAAACGTGCTATCTCACGAACAAATTGAGATAGAGATTTGAAATTTGGTACGAAATTTGATAAAAGGTATATAATAAAAATTTTCTAAATCGTTTATTTTAAGGCGTGAATATAAAAATCAATAAAAAAAACATACATTTTGCATCGGATAATGAGTTGCCGAGGTACTTGTAATTATATTTTCCACACTTTTCGATTTTTCATGACCCTGTAATCATTCAAATTTCAATTCAAAGATATATTTTAATTGGAAATGAGACGCTTAATCCGACGCAGTGAACTGTTAGTTAATATGATTATCATTTTTGGAGTTTTAAGGATGTTTCGTTTACGAATTTCAGTAATAGAGAATTTAAAGTTTATGACGTCATCAAGCCAGTATTTTATTCAAATTGCAATGCATTTTAAAAATACGAGGGGTGATACAAAAAAAAGTTTACAAGACAAAGGAAAAAGTATTTATTAACAATAGAAACAAGATACAAATGGCAATCAAGAGACACATCTGGCCTTTACTTTTCCACATAGTCGCCAAACCTGTTTAGGCATTTGTCAGAACGTTCGACCTACTTATTTATCCCGTCTTGGTAGTAATCAGGGCCCTGCTCATTGAGCCATTTCTCGGCAGCTGTTTTCACTGCATCGTCTGAGGTGAACCGTGTTCCGGATAAGTTTCGCTTCAACGCCGGAAAAAGGAAATAGTCACTTGGAGCCAAATCGGGGCTGTATGGGGGGTGATTCCAGACCTCCCACTTGAACCTTTGCAGCAATTCCTGAGTCTGGCGAGCTGTATCGGGCCTGCCCAGCTAAAAATGAACTGCAGTGAAACTACAAAAAAAATGCAGTTGGAAAACTGCATTTTAACTGCACACTTACTGCAGTAAATTTGTAGTTATGTCGACTTCAAAAAAACTGTAGGGATTTGTGCCAAATCACCGCAGACTTCCAACTGCATTTTAACTACACACTTACTGCAGTAAATGTGTAGTTATGTCGAGTTAAAAAAAACTGCAATGATTTGTGACAAATCACTGCGGTCTTTCAACTGCATTTTTTTGCAGTTTCACTGCAGCCTTTTAGAAATTTATTACAAAATATGTATATATATAAAATAATATTAATTTTTCTGTATGAAAAAATCAGCACTAAAATCTAATTAAATATTTTTTTTCATATCTCAATTTATATGCAATCTGTGCATAAAATATATCATGCATACAACGATTAATCATCACTGAAAAATATTTTTTGATCATGGCTGACTTATTCAATTATTATGGTTACCTTTTGAAAAATGAAAGAATTCAAGAAATTGTATGAACGACTTTACTCAAAATAATAATATTGAAAGATGAGTGAAGTATTCATAATAATCATAGTACTTCAATCTTCAAGCAATGATTTTTTTATGGTATTGAATTGTTTTTATTTTTTCAATAGTTTCATTACTGGGCAATTTCTTTGAAATCAAGGACACATGGTTATTGGCTAAAAATTAAAATCTTACTTTTAAAATTTTGTAATAAAAAGTGCAATTTTATAAATAAATTCAATGTGAAGAAGAAAACTGATAATGTGTATTTAGTAATTCCATTGCAACAATAAAAATTGCAATTAAAAATAATTGTATATGAATTTTAAAAAATTAAATTATAATTCTTTATATAATGACATATCTTTTCAATCCTCTACAGAAATTTCAAATTGATAAAGCAAATAGATGCACAAGAATTTAAATCAGAGTGGACATAACTTTTTCTTTGTCCATTGTAATTTTGTTACCCAAGCATTTAAACATTTTTATAAAATATCCTTGTTTTTTTAATTGCTGTAACTGTTTGATTATTCAATATGTACTTACTGCCTCCCCCCCCCCCCCACAAAAAAAAATGATTTTCTTTGTAGCT
This sequence comes from Maratus michaelseni, assembly GCA_963931845.1. Lineage (NCBI taxonomy): Eukaryota > Metazoa > Arthropoda > Arachnida > Araneae > Salticidae > Maratus > Maratus michaelseni. The sequence continues at coordinate 353,444,464 of OZ007587.1, forward strand.
TGTGAGAATATATATTACGAAGCTTGTGAGAATATATATATTGTGCGAAAGGGATTACAAATTTTTAATCTCATAAGCAATTCATAATGAAGTCTATTGTGGCAGATTTAGATGATAATTTTAAATATTAAATGTAGGGGAGACTAGTACACAGTGGACCACTTTTTCAGTTAAACTCTTTTTTTCTCTTTAATGGACAAACCGATCTGCATAAAAAATATTTTTGAATATTCCTTAAACCTTTATACATTTATCATAACATAGTTTTCAATATATTTTTCAAAAGAAATTTTTTTATATGCATCCGTAAAGTGGACCGCTATTAGGTATTATCTGAAATATACAATATAAGCCTATTTTTCATTAATCTAAGTCTTTTTTATTTTCCCTTTACCCACGAAATAACATAGTAATATAAATTTACGAGTAACATTTTGAAACAAAAACAAAATGAATTATATTTTGAAAATAATAACAGATTAATACAGGAACAATTGCAATTTAGTTGAAGTTATTACTTAAGTACGAAACAATCAGCGCACATTACAATTTGCAAGTGAAATTCCAAAATACTTATGAGTATGATTGAGCCTGGAACTTTCCTGAAATACTTTTGGGTCTGAGAGCAATATTATGAAATCATTGACATCAACAATAGATTCATCTACAGTTTCGGGAAAAATAAACTGATTTCCATTCAATTTGCATCTCACGAATCTTACTTGAATAGAATAATCACCAATTTAGACTACAGTTATATTTATCAAAGGCAGTAAATACAAAACAAAATATTTCTTACTATATTAAATAAATTGTCATTTTTCTTTGTTTACTTTATTTTACAGTTAAATAACTACTTTTAAACAATATTTCTTTATAGTAAATAAGCAATTATTAAATATTTTGAACATTCTGCATTACAGGAGCAGAGTGGATTGTGGACCACTGTGACCCATGTTGAAGTTCAATAAATAATCGTATTAATATTGTTTATAGCTTCCTTTTAAACATATTAACTTTAAAGTTAAATAAAAACAAGTATCTTAGCTTTACAAAAAAGCTGTTTTATCTTATTTATCTACAACCTTTAATTACTAAAAAAATTCAAATATGATGAAAAATTTTACTTTTAGAAGCTCAAAACAACCAATCAGGATAAAATAGTTCAATCTGAGCTAAACATATTTTCTGAAGGCTATAAATAATCAGTGCAGTGCTGTTGTCTATTAGGATATAAGAGAAGCTTTTAAAAAGTTTAAAAAAATAAAATATTAGGGGGTGGTCCACTGTGCCCATAGGTCCAGTGTGTACCGGTCTCCCCTACACGAAATTTAAATGCAAAAATTAATTTTAATTGCAACTAATTTTTCCACAATGTAAATTTCAAATTTGAATATTTTTGCATCTCTTAAAGAAATTATCTATATGTGCATTGAATATTTATATAATTTTGAATATATAAAATAAATTATATGAAAGGATACATACATATATGTAAATTTCTAAATTATATACCATTTACTATGAAATAAAATGTATTACATATATTACAGCTAATAAAAAATAACTGTATAAAATTCATATTAAAAGCAAAACAAATATATGCTTTTCTGTTTTTCTAAAAAAATGCTAAAATTTACAAAAATTACTCTTACCTGCGTCCTGATTTATTTGTCCTTCCAATTATATCTTGTATGCAATTATGGTGCAAATAAGGTTTAAATTAAAAAAAAACCATTTTATTAACATTTGATGTTTATGCTTTATAATTTACATTGTATTTAAATACCAAATGTATTTACAAATTCTTTTCACATTTCACAGCCTTTGCTGCCGAATTTAGCTTGTTTCGAATAGTGGCACGTACAAGTGATACATTTACAACAAACTTGCAGGCAACATGGCCCTGAATATCCATTATCCTGGATCCCATTACCAGAGTAGACCGCGAAAACACTTATATAAATGCAAATATATGCAATTATCCATTACCGGATTAAGCAGGTACATTAACTCCGCATACATTAACTGAAAAAAAAAAAACCCTGGATGCATAAAACTCACCATGCAGCAATCTCTAGAATGCATAAAATTCATTCAAACAGCAGTTAGCAACATATATATGTATGCTTCGCATAAATTAACTGAAAAGCCCCACCAGTGGCTGAGAGGTTCTGCTCTCGAAGCTGATAGACGGGAGGTGCTGGGTTCGATCTCAATCGTGCCCGTCGGCCTAATCGTTCGGAGTTTTCATGGTTTTCTTCGAGCCGTGGATTTATCCATGCGTAAATACGGGTTAGGTTCCCTTAGAAAGACCCCCACGAAGGGCACTCCCCCCGGGACTATATCCCTAGTGTGGATAACTGGCCGGCAATAATCAACCCAACCCATTAACTGAAAAAAAAAAAAAACGTGGATGTATGAAACTCACCATGCAGCAATCTTGAGAATGCATGAAATTCATTCAAACAGCAGTTAGTAACATATATATATATATATGTACGCTTCGCCTACAATAACTCCCCCCCCCCAAAAAAAAAAAAACACACTCCTGGATGCACGAAACTCACAATGCAGCAATCTCTAGAATGCATGAAATTCCTTCAAACAGCGGTTTGTAACTTATATATATATATGTGCACTTCACGCACATTAACCGGAAAAAAAAAAACCCACAAATTGAATTTCGGAAGAAAAATTACAAATTTCACCATTCAAGAGTGCAAAAATCCTGAATTTTATCCATAGTGCGTGTAAAATCATGAATTTTCTCAATCGTGTGCGTAAAAATAATGAAGTTTGTCGATCATGCTCAGAAAAAGTAATGAATTTTGTCGATCGGCTACGTAAAAAAACTTCGCCATTCGGGAGTGTAAAAATCCTGAATTTCATCGATCAAATGCATAAAAATCACGAATCTCGTCGATCGGGCATGTAAAAATCATGATTTTTAGCGACCGAGTGCATAAAAATCATGAATTTTATCGATCGGCGTGTAAAAATCATGTATTTTGTCGATTGGCTACGTAAAAATCAAATTTCGTCATTCGGCAGTGTAAAAATCTTGAATTTTGTCGATCGTGTGCATAAAAATAATGAATTTCTTCGATCGGCCGGAGAGAAATAATGAATTTTGTCGATTGGCTACGTAAAAATCAAATTTCGTCATTCGGCAGTGTAAAAATTCTGAATTTCGTCGATCAAACGCATAAAAATCATGAATTTTATGGATCGCCACGTAAAAGTCATGAATTTCTTCGATTATGCACGGAAAATCATAAATTTCTTCAAACGGGCGCGTAAAAACCATGAATTTCTTCGAACGGACGCATAAAAATTATGAATTTCGTCGAATGGACGCTGAAAAATCTTGAAATTTAGGAGAAAATGGTAATTGGGAAATCCTGCATTTGGCTTGTGCTTTCCACATTTTTAATCGCCAGTTTTTAAAGTTTAATCAACAACTGGCGACTGCTTATTTTCACTTTAAGGGGGGGGGGGGGAATCGCAAAATTAGTCGCTCAAGGATTGCCATGGAATGTGTTACCTGAAAGCAGAGGTGGTAAACAATGACAATGTTTTAATTGCCGTTTTACAAATTTAATCGCTATGTGGTGAATAGCTACTGCTAATTTTCACCTATAGCTAAATTCTAAACCTGTTTACATTTTACATGCGACTCTCGGCATTGAGCAATAAGTGACAGCGTTCGTCCATTATTTTCTGTAATTCGCTAACTTTGTTAATATAATAATTAACACCTTAATTCATTTTTTAAATGTTTATACATAGCCATAAGATAGCTAAAAATATGTACCGACAGACACTTCTTCAAAACTGGTTTCTCTTTTTAAAAAAATTAGATAGATTCAACGTATTTATAAAAGCCTTACTAGAAAAAATATTTCATAGGATATTTGTATTTTCAAAGTTTTGTTCATATTATCTTATTTTAAACTTTTCTTTAATAGTGATGGAGTTAATTTAGAGTTTGTTATTGTGAATTCAAATAACTCATATTTATTACAAAATTAAATTCAATATTTGAGCCTTTTATCGTTACAATGAAATTTATAATATTGTTTGGGTTGTTCTTGACTGTACTTAGACTGTGTGTCAATACAATTAATGGTTTCTCAAGGTTTTTACATATATTTTCAATTGCTTTTAATCAAAGTTTACAAATAATATACCAGGAGGAAAATAACTTTATAAAAATTACAATTTAATTTAAAGTAATGCTATTTTAAATATTGTCCTCCTGAATGATGATATGTTACATGAAATGTGATTAAAAGCTTTTTCTTCTTTTTCCAAGATAGTTTGCCAAATTGGTATGTTACAGGTGTCAGTTAACATTTTTCAATTAATAACAAAATATTTGTTGCTATATTTTTATACTTGATAGCAGGGGTGTAAAAATCTAGTCGCCAATGGGTAGATTACTACCACTAAATTTTTAATATTCTTCGACTAATAAGAATACTGATAAAATTTAGGTGAAGTATAATAATAAAATTTAGCTGAAGAATACTAATAAAATTTAGTGGTGAGAATTGGCCCATTGACTCCTAGATTTTTACACCCCAGCTTGATAGCTTATTTTAAAATTTTGGATGCTGTTACTTGTTTGTAATAATAAAAACTTTGGATTTAAAGAAAATAATTTTTTTTTAGCTTATTTATCCATTGAACACCATAAAACACGTTTCAGGATTCATTTTTTGCATTTTTTATTACAAAATAATGTAAAATTAATATAAGAAAAAACATCTAGTGACCAAAATTTATCAAATTATAAAGCATATATGACATTATAATAATACTATATGTGTTCAACATTTCGTGATTTATGTGGCCGAAAGTTATAGTCATATGATGCAAATAATATATATATAATGACGTATTAATTACGCATAATATGAGTGTTTGGTGTGTAATATATATATATTCATATATACGATGCATATGTAAGCTTGGCGATGATTTTGATAAAATCATAGCTGCAACCTTGGCATAATCGTAATTGTAGGGGCAACAAACTTTAAATTAACTCCATCGCTATTACAGTATTTTAAAAAAAAGTCTAAAATAAGACAATATGGACGGCACATTGACAATACAAATCTCCTCCGAAATAATTTTTTTTGGCAAGACAACGTGGTACTTTATAAATACGTTGAATGTATCTAATTTTTTAATCTATCTAGATTTGTAGAGGTGTCTGTCGGTACATATTTTTAGCCATCTTATGGCTATATATAAACATTTAAAAAATTACGGCATTAATTATTATATTAACAAAGCTAGCGAATAAGAAAAATAATATACAAACGCTTGCACTTACCGCTTACCGCCGTGCCGTCGCCGTCAAAATGTAAACAGAACGATCAGAATCTGAGTTGAGTTGAGATGTAGCGTTTCTTCACATAGTCAGTTACGAAAAAAAAAATCAAATGTTCAAAAGGAGATTTACATTTTTCACTTGTTTTTTGAAGTAAAATTTTCTTAAAAACTGGAAGTCATCATGCCTGTAGTTAATAAGTGGAAAGGCAATTTCCCCCTCCCTCGATTTTGAAATTTAAATAACTAAATAATTAAAATAACTAAAATAAATAATAATAATAATAATAAAAAACTTAAAATAAAAGAACTAAGAATTTTTCGTTGTGTGTAGGGTGTATATATGTGTGTGTGTGTGGGGGGGGGGGGTGTTCAATTACTACTTTCTTCCTGAATTTTAAAGTTTAAGTAACTAAAATTACGTTTTCTCCGTTTTTGAAAAGCATAATAAAATTGGTTCTTTTGAGTAAATTAAAAGAGGAACTAAAAATTTTCCGTTGGAGGGGGGGGGCGTCATTAACCCTCCCTGGATTTTGAAATTTTATTTAATTTTTTATTTTGACCGATTTTGTAAAACAGTAAATTTATTCTTTTTTCGAGTAATTTAAAGTACAGAGACTAAGACTTTTAAACACTAAGAGAAAGTACAAATTTTCCGTTGGGGGGGAAGGGCGGACTTTCCCCCCTTAAATTCCCCATGAAAGTTATTTATTTGTTATTTTTTATATTTATGTGTTAAAAATTTATCTCAAAAGGGGTGGTTCAAAGCAGTGTCCGCTGCTTCACTCGCTGTTCCTCGCTTAACTTAAAAGAGGAACTAAGAATTTTCCGTTGGAGGCGGGGGGGGGGGGGGGTTGCGTCATTAACCCTCCCTGGATTTTAAAATTTTATTTAATTTTTTATTTTGACCGATTTTGTAAAACAGTAAATTTATTCTTTTTCCGAGTAATTTAAAGTAATTAAACACTAAGAGAAAGTACAAATTTCCCGTTGGGCGGAAGGGCGGACTTTCCCCCTTAAATTCCCCATGAAAGTTATTTTTATTATATATATATTTATGTGTTAAAAATTTATCTCAAAATGGGTGGTTCAAAGCAGTGTTCCCCCCCCCCCCGCCTGAGGATTTTCATTTTTGTTCAATTTAGTCCCATTAAACTAAAAGTCTTGAAAACAGTGTTAATTATTAATAACAGAGTAAATACGCAATATTGTCAAAAACTGAAAGACTTTAATATTGCTTAGCTTTTAAAACTGCAGATAAATTGCAGAAAATATCTCACAAACTTACTAAAATTAAGTTCTTGTGGTGTAGCGAGTGTTAATTTCAAACATAAACATTCACGCACAGCTAAACTAATAAAGAATCCACTGGATTCAATTAAAAATTATTTAATTAAAAAATTATTCTGTACAAGTTCTTTGTGATTTACAATTTAATCGTGATCTTCATAATCACCGCAGAACACAGCGGAAAGCACTAAAAAAAACATCTCACTCAAACCGGAGCTGTTTACAAGCGAACCTCATCGCTCGCTTTCCAACAACAGACTCCCCCCTTCTCTACGTCTACGTGTACACTGTCCACTGGGGGTAAGGGCGGAAGTTCTCGGTCATTGCTCCAAAATGACCAACCCCCTCCCCACTTCTGCGAGCATCTTCTAACGTTCAGAAGGAAACAAGCGTTCTTTTGGAGAAATACTGCACCCTGCAGCCGTTGTTACAGCTCCTTCCCCCTAAAGAATTTTCATACGGTGCATACACCTATGAAAATGTAAATTTGAACCAGGTACCGAGCCCCTCATTCTTAACACACTAAATCTGAAAGGTCCCAACACCTAAACTCCAGTTGGAAGTGCTAAGGAAATACCTTAATAACTTTACCTTAATACTTTTACCTTTTACTAATACCTTAATAACTTTATACACTTTAATTTTTCTCTATACAAGGTTCATACAGACGCACGCGTACTCAGTTTTGAAAGACTCATGATAATCCTAGATTTCACTTATGAATTTCCATAACAATTCAAATAATAAAAACATTTTCGTAATCAAATCTAATATAACAGATGAGATATTTATCTGAGTTTAATAACTGACACAGTGCGATTCCTTGACATTAAAGAAAATTCTAAAAAAATACTAAATTACACACAAAATATATACAAGTGATAAATAACAAAAAAAAAAAACAATAACTCGTAAATAAAAATTATAAACAAATACTAATTCGGGAATCAAGTAAAGAAATTACACTATTCGGTCCTACTTAACCCATCTGCATTCCCGTGAAGTTTCCCAGGTTTGTGTTCGATTTTGAAGTTGAATGACTGCAAATACAATGCCCACCTAGTCAATCTCGCATTGTTCCCCATCATAGTTTTTAAGTACGTCAGAGGATTGTGATCTGTTTGGACTACAAACCGCTGCCCGTCCAGGTAGTGATTCAGTTTTTTCAGACCGTACACAATAGCGGCCAATTCCCGTTCAACAGTGCTGTAATTCTGCTCTGCCCTGGAAAATTTTTTACTCAAGTACAGAATGGGATGTTCCTCCCCATCTCGTACCTGTGACAGGACTATACCAGCACCATATAAACTTGCGTCGGTCTGCACAATAAACTCCTGACTATAATCTGGGGCGTACAATACGGGACTCTGGGTTAACTTCTCTTTTAATTCCTGGAAAGCCTTTTCGCACTCCTCACTCCACTCTATCTTTTCTTTTTTGATCTTCCCTTTCAAAACATTTGTTAAGGGGACTGCAATTACAGCATAATCCTTTATATACCGTGAATAATAACCCGTCATTCCCAGAAATGACCTCACTTGCGTCTTAGTGGAAGGCGTTGGAAATTCCTGGATAGCCTTCACTTTTATGTCACTGGGAGACCGCTTCCCCGAACCTACCTCGTGACCCAAAAACCTCACACTATCCTGTGCAAATTTACACTTTGTGGGTTTCACTGTTAGGCCGGCCTCTAACAATCGCTTCAGAACCTCAGCGATGTCCTTCATGTGACTCTCCCATGTAAGAGAGAACACTGCAATGTCATCGATATATGGCAAGGCAAACAACTCAAGCCCACCCAAAACACTTGCGATTAATTTGCAAAAGTAGAAAGGTGCGTTCAGGAGACCAAACATCATGACCTTGGGTAAAAATACTCCGAAAGGTGTCACAAACGCAGCGTACCTTTGGGCCCTTTTGGTCAGTGGTATCTGGAAATAACCTTTGGTTAAATCCATTACCGTGATGAAAGTCGCCGAACTCACTTTTTCTACGACCTCCTCTATATTGGGGAGTGGAAAAAATTCCGTTCGGGTCTTCGCATTTAATCTGCGATAGTCCACACAGGGACGAGGATCCTTTCCCGGAACCTCTACCAAAATCATGGGGGACGTAAAATCAGACTGCCCTACTTCTATCACTCCTAATTCCAATAGTCTCCTGATTTCCTCTCTTAAAATTTCGGTCTGCCTAGGTGACATTCTATAAGGTTTCGCCCTCACCGGCGATTCATCTGTCAACTCGATATCCATCTCTACCAGATGGGTACGTCCAGGGTCTGAAGAAAAAACTTTTCTATTTCTCTCTATAACCTCCTTAAACAAACTTATTTGGCTATCTGTCACTTTTTTCTCTAACTCGCTGTTATACACAACTTCCCAGAAGTCAATTTGTGTGGGGTTTGGCAGGGGATAAGGGATCTCAGCATCTTCTTCCACCTCTTCCGCATCTATGTCAATCAGCAGATTAACAAATTCAGGCCGCTTGTAATAAGGTTTCAAAAGATTCACATGGTAGATAGTCGCCTTATTGCGCCTCTCTGGCAAGTCAACTGTGTAATTTGTTTCCGAAATCACTCCAGTGACAGTTCCCGGCCCGACCCAATTTACGGCCATCTTATGAGGCTTTGATGTTGCCAAAACCAACACCTGGTCACCAACTTTGAATTTTCTAGTTACCGCATTCCTATCATACCATGTCTTCCTTTTGTCCTGACATTCCTCCATACGCCTAGTTGCTAAATCCTGACACCTTTTCAACCTATTCGTCAAGTTCAAAATGTAATCAACCACATTTTGATCCGTGTTACCTTGACCCATCCAATTCTCATAAACTAACGTGTGCGGCATGCGTAAATTTTTTCCATGAACCAGCTCGGCAGGACTAAACCCAGTACTTTCATGCGTCACAGTTCTTAGAGCAAACAACGCCATAGGCAAAACCTCTTCCCAGTCTCGACCTGACTCTAGACATAAGGCTTTAAGTACTTTCTTCAAAGTAGAATGCATCCTTTCCACGCTGTTCGACTCCGGATGGCAAACTGAGCTATGCGACACTTTGATACCAAATACATTAAAAAATTCTGATGTTAACTCGCTGGTAAAAGATTTTCCTAGGTCACTTTGCACCTCTCTCGGATAACCTGTCTTAGCGAATATCTGTACCAAAGCATCAATAACGGATGTGGAAGTGATGTTTTCCACCGGAATAGCATCAGGATATTTAGAAGCGAGGCAAATGGATGTAATTAAGTACTTGTTGTTTTTATTACTAGTTTGCAGGGGACCAACCGCGTCTAAATTTATTTTGGTAAAGCATTCCGAAATTATCGGTACTAACTTCAAAGGGGCCTTTTGCCTATCTCGATTGCTACCTACCTTTTGACATGTATCACAAGTCTTAACATAATTCTCAATATCGTGATAACAGTTTGGCCAAAAGTAACATCTCAGAACCCTATCCTTGGACTTAGTCGTACCCAAATGCCCTGACACCTGCTCATGACACAATGCTAGAACTTCTCTACGATAAACTTCCGGCACACATAACTGCACTTTATCATCACCTCTCCGTGACTGCGATACCCGCACAAGCTTACCATCTCTAACACAAAATTCTTTTTCGTTAGGTTTACTGGCCTTCTCCCACAACTGCTTAAGTGAAGCGCAATTTATCTGCTCTTCCTTAAATTTCTCTGCGGATACCTTCTCCAAACCCGACTCTGCCTCTAACCTTTCCGGAATAACTATCCCATCTACTTCCTCACCGCTACTAGACTCCCCTTCATCCGGTTCTCCATCCTCCGAACCAAATTCACTCTCAACTTGCACAGCGGACATTTCTCTCTCATGTCCCCGCCTCTGACTGCGCGTCATTACAGCATTTACCGGTACAGGATTACCCCTCGTCTCCTCAATAAGCTCAGCCGTTTTGTTTCCTAACAAATAATAACCTTGTTCTAACTCGATAGGTTTCACAGCTGCCTTAGTGACCACCGTTCCAAAATCTCCTTTAATTGTAACTCTAGCCAATGGCAAACATTTACATTCATTATCCAGGGGTTGTTTAATCCAAGTGACTTCACCAATCAAATCCTCATTATCAATCCAGCTACGGTCACAAAGATCAATGCCAGCCCCTGTATCCCGTAAGTAATCCCGTTCTATTCCATTAATTTCTGCCTTTTTGAAATACGGTGCAAAACACTCTCCTAAACTAACATCTACACCCAGGTGACTAACTACATCTCCAGAGTCTTTACGTTTTAAATCTGGGCAATCCGGTCTGATATGCCCTGCACGGTTACACTGGAAACAGACAATAGGTTTCCTTCTATCAAACTTATCTTTATTCCAAGAATTTCTACTTGCGTGATCCTTTTTATCAGCCCCTCCCGACTTTACTGCCTGTTCCCCCTTACTCTTGAAGTTATCCTGACCGTTCCTGTCCCTACCAAATGACTTATTATTCCAAAATTTATTTTCCATTTTCTTAAAATTTCCTCTCACACTCTCATATTTATCGCATTTTTCTGCTAAATAGGACGCTGTCTTCATCTCATCCCATTCGTCTAAGAATTTCTCTTTAATTTCAAAAGGGACTCTACGTTTCACCTGCTCTGTGAGTATAAGTTCTTTGAGGGATTCGAAATCATTCACTTCAACCGTTTCCAACCAGTTATCCAAATACCCTCTCAGCTCATACACAAGTTCAGACCACAGTGCACCTGACTTCCTTTGATGGTTTTCAAACTTAGTTTTAAGGGCACCAGCTCCTAATCTAAACCTTTTTAACAAAACGCTTTTGATGTGCTGATAGTCATCCCTTTTCTCTAGCGGTTCCTTTACAATAATTTCCGCAACATCTACAGGCAACAAGGGTATAAGCTGTGATACATAATTAGATTCATCTAAACTTTCTTTTAACGCCTGACTCTCAAAAATCATAAAAAATAAAGTAATGTCAATGGATTTAGGGTCAAACTTTGGGACTAAATCTTTTAAACTTACTTTTTTATCTTTACTTTCTGCCACTACAGAAACTGTGGAAGCTACAGAGGTAGTATCTACATTGTATTGTAACTTCGCCTTCTCTAACTCCAACTGTCTATCTTTCTCTCTTTCTGCCAATTTATCTAACCTTTCTTGCTCCTCTAATTTGTCTGATCTTTCTTGCTCTGCCAGTTTTTCCCTCTCTATTAATATCCCTTCCAACATATCTTTAGCCATTTGCTCCTCATAATCAGAGGCACGCAAAATTGCCTGAATTATCGCTACCTTTTTACTGTCCGCAGGTAATTCTGTATCAAAATCGGCCGCGAGCAATAGCAGAACGCTTTTATTTTGTTTATTCAAGAAACTGGCCATAATTAAACACAGAAAATATCTCAACACAAAATACAAAAAAGCACAATAATTTTCCCGAACACAATTAGCAATAAAAAAGCAAAGAAAATCAAGGATCTACTTTTCTTTTCAAAACTGAGTAACTCCCTAAATAAAACACCATAAATGATAAGATAAACCCAAAAAACACTCATAAAAATACTACACAGTAAAGAAAAGACTTAGTAGATTAATTTAAACAAAATTCCTTTCTACTAGGAATATGAATTTATTTTAAAAATGAATTCACAGTGATAATTTTCATTAATTCAATCTCCTACCTCTAAACAAATGCTTTCACACTGTAACACCTATTGTTTAGCTGCATTAGCACTCTACATGTGCATAAAAAATAATTTAATCTTTATACTTATCACAAAAGAACAAAAACACACATAAAATAAATAACCCGCCACTTCTGCAATAAATATTTACCTGAGAACATTAGTACAATAACCAGAGAATATAAAATAACTTATAGCTATCCCGTACGCATGAACCTTGAAGTAATAATAATAATAATAAACCCTACTTCAAATTACTTAGCCCAACATTATTTCTACTAAATTTATGTACATGTATATATAACAATGGGACCTCCCAAAATTCAGCATGCACGAGAAATATAGGGGCTTACCATTCCATATTTGATGTTTACGCTGGGGGACACATAGGAAATTCCAGGCAAATTCCAGGGTCGGCAGATAAACAGTCCAACAGAAATGAAGCTCCACATCGGATCTTTATCGATGGTATCCACTCGCTCCACTTCACAAGAATGAATCCTTGACCTTCCGGACAGAACACTGATTCTTCTTTACAGAGACTCCAAATGTCAGAAAATAAAACTCTGGATACTTGGCCGTTCCAAAACTCGTGGAAATCGTCGACAAAGTTCTACCACAAACTGCGTGCTTATACGATAACTGCACTACTTTAACAAATATAATTTTTTTTTTTTTTTTTTTTTTGCAGAAGGTGGCTAAGAATTCGTGGAACTAATTAATCTAGTTCCAACATCCCACCGAGCACTGCCACCATTAATCATAAGCTGTGGTGTAGCGAGTGTTAATTTCAAACATAAACATTCACGCACAGCTAAACTAATAAAGAATCCACTGGATTCAATTAAAAATTATTTAATTAAAAAATTATTCTGTACAAGTTCTTTGTGATTTACAATTTAATCGTGATCTTCATAATCACCGCAGAACACAGCGGAAAGCACTAAAAAAAACATCTCACTCAAACCGGAGCTGTTTACAAGCGAACCTCATCGCTCGCTTTCCAACAACAGACTCCCCCCTTCTCTACGTCTACGTGTACACTGTCCACTGGGGGTAAGGGCGGAAGTTCTCGGTCATTGCTCCAAAATGACCAACCCCCTCCCCACTTCTGCGAGCATCTTCTAACGTTCAGAAGGAAACAAGCGTTCTTTTGGAGAAATACTGCACCCTGCAGCCGTTGTTACATTCTGTAAAATTACCTTAAAGTAACTGCAGTTATACTGCAGATACATCAGAAAATATAATACTGAAATAATGACTGTAAAAATACTTCAAATTTACTACAGTTTTACTACAGATGTAAAGTCTCATTATTTTTTTAATTTATGAATATAACATAAATTCACGTAAACTGCAGTATTTTTGCAGATAAAAGCTCACAGTATTTTTGAAATAAATTACTGCAAAATTACTTCACATTAACTGCAAAATAACTGAAGTATTTTTACAGTCAAGATTGCACTACAGAAAATCTACAGTTGCCTGTAGAAAAACTTTAAAAATACTTCACTTCTGTAGAAAAACTGCAGTTCATTTTTAGCTGGGTGGCATTGTCATGCAGAAAAATGACGCCTTTGCTCAGTAATCCAGGCCGTTTGCGTCAGATGGCTTCACGCAATTTCGTTAAGGTGGCACAATAACGATCGGCATTAATGGTACGGCCACGCTCCAAATACTCGATTCGGATAACACCAGTCGTATCCCAGAAAACGGTTGCCATCACTTTACCGGCAGAGGGTGTGACCTTAAACTTCTTCCTCGTCGGTGATCTAGCGTGTTTCCACTCCATCGTGGCTGTTTTGGATGTGGGGGTGAAGTGATGAAGCCATGTTTCATCACCGGTAACGATGCGATCAATGAAGTGTTGGCCGTCTGAATGGTATCGCTGCAGAAATTAGAGGCTGCACATCATTCGAGTGGCCTTATGCTCCGCGGACAACGCACGTGGAACCCAGCGAGCACAAATTTTGGAATATCGCAACTCATCGGTTACGATACGCTGAACGTTACCATAACTCAGGTCCAACTCTGAGGCAATCTCACGCACGGTTACTCGTCGATCCCTTTGGATGATTTCTTCAACACGTGCCGTGTTGATATCCGTCCTTGAAGAACTTGGACGGCCGCTCGCTTCCATATTGCGGTTTTCCACATGCTCCCTGCCCGCTTGATAAGAACGGCACCATTTCGCTTCCTGTTGTCTACTCATTGCTTTGTCCCCGTATACCTCAACGATTTGTCTGTGAATTTCTGATGCGGCCACATTCTTGGCCCATAAGAATCGAATTACGGCTCGCACCTCTATGCGAGACCACTTTTCTAGACGTCGTGCCATTACTGTCGCTCTTAAGTGTCTGCGTACTGACGCTACTTACTCGTAGAACCGCTGTAGGACAACTAGCGCCATCTGTCAACCACCCTGGGTGGAAATATTCGCTCCACAATTATTACGTTTCAAATGCTTCTGTTTGTAAACTTTTTTTTGGATCAACCTACGTAGTTTACACATGTTTTATTTTCATATTTTATATTATGCATATCCATGATGAGAAAGTATTACGGTGGCCCCCAACGACTAGTTTCATTTTTGAAAGGAAATACTTTTATTTTTCTTAGTAATGTCATCGTTGAGATAATGTTTTCTAATGCAAGTATTAAAATTGTTTACAGTTTTTAAGAGCATATACGTTTGATTTACAGGTTTCATTAAATATCAGTCTGCGAAAGATTACGAAAATATGAACGTTTTTTAAATTAAATTGTCTAGAAATTTTGTTTCTAGGTAAGAATAGTAAAATTTCGTAATAAAATTGAACTAAAAGTCGCTACAGAAAATGCAGACAATATTTTCATGTAGAATATTAATAATTACTTTCAGCTCAAGTGAAAATATTTTCTACTTGACAAAGAGAATTTTCTGAGAAGTAATAAAAATACGTACAAACTGTATATTATATGTATATAGGTTGCGAGGAAATCCATATAGACTTTAAAAATTCATAAAGAATAAAAAGGGAAATGGAAAGACGGTATACGCTAAATGCATTTACAAGATGAGAATTTTTTTCCAACAGCAAAAAAGTTCTAGTTCAAAAATTCACCATTAGAAGGTACCAGCGAGAATAGATCTCCCAGAAGCATACAAATGACAACACGATGGTTTTCTTATTCGTTTCAAACATCCAGTTGATGCGTGACAAGTTAACCCATTCGCTGCCAACCACGAGTATACTCGTGGTTGTCAGGGTGTTAAAGATTGCCAACACGAGTATACTCGTTTCGCATTGGCAATCCTCTTTTACCTATACACACATATATATATAGCAGTGTGAGAAGCTTGAACATAGTATTGTAGACAATAATGTATTACAAAAATTCAACTTTTATTTAGAATTATTATTATGCATTTACAGAAAGTTGAAAGAGTATAATTTTATAAAAATTCAAAATAAATTCAAAGAAAATTGAAAAATAAACGAAAAACTGTAGGAAATCAGATGTTAGTTTCTTCATGGTATTTTTTGTAGCAAATGCCAATACATAAGGGAGACTTTTCGGGACAAATTGGACAATAATATCGAGTTTCCTTTCGATTTTTTTTCATCGTGCAATTTCTGCACTGGTGTGTTAAAATGTCAGTAACTGACATCTAGTGTGAGACACTGATAAAGCAATTTAAATTTTAATGGTGTTTACTACAAGATAAATTTAATTTATTATTATGCATTTTTAAACAGTTCAAATAATAGATTTCCACTTTCTTTAATATAATCAATAACTAACACCTCTGTCAGAGACTGGTGAAATGAAATTCTAGGAACCAATAACATGCACGCCCCCCCCCCACATTAAGCTAAATCGAATAACTATAAACCATAAATCATGGCCCTAATATATCATATGCATCTTTAACATAATTTGTACTAGTATAACTTTAAGTAAAAAACTTAGGATGGTTGCATTACAAATAGATTAGAAAAACACTTCCTTAATTTTAGAAATAAGATGGTTGCTTCAAAATGGCACCTTTTGTATTCCCAAAAGTTTCATACTCATTGAGTATGCTCTTTTGGCCCTCTAATGGTGAATAAATGGACTCCAAAATAAAAATAAAAATATGTGTCTAATTTACCACTAGATGACATTACTTTGTAAAATTTCGAAACAAAATGCTTATTTGAATTAGATTTTTGCTCAAGTGTCAATTTCTAGTTAGGTGTCAATAACATAAGGTTTCACCCTACAACTATTATTTCTAATAAAACAAATCCCGCATTTTGACAGTGCTTTTAGCATGAACCGCACCTTCCGTCTCATTATTCGATTTTTTTTTTAAGAGTTCTTTTAGTTTACACGAATATTTTGTCTATCTTTCGCATATTTGTGAAATGTAGTCAACAGAGTTCACAAAAAGTATAGACAGTGTTTAGAAGTATTCTTTTATTTCTCTATCATAGTCCATCTATAAATTGTGTTTCTTTCTATGTGTTTCTGCTATATTTATAGCTTTATATGTTATAGATTAAACTAAACATGCATTTAAATTTATGCAATTTCCACAATACATTTCATTTAAAATACAGTTATATTGGAAATCGATACTCAATTATTTTTATTCTATAAGCCAGTGACTGCATATTGACCGTGTGACACTTTACGTCTTCAAAACGGATATATATTTTTTATATCTCGCATATTTTTTGTAACACAAACCGTGTCCTTAGAAAAAAAATGACGTTCCAAACTATAGTATGATTGATGCACGTGTAGAAATGAGTCGATTTGCTATTATTCATTGATTTATCAAATTTATTATAAAAAACATGAGGCAATACTTAAAAATGATATAATAATTTAGAAATTGAAAAATCATCAAATATTATCTGACTTTAACTTTAAAATACAATTTTACATTATTGTCTGCTTATTTAAACAGTTTTTTTTTTCTAAAGGTAATTAGTTATTAACAATTATTTTCAATACAAACGCCTATTTTTGTCACCGTTTAGTGTTAGAATAATTGTTTAGTTTTTTAAGAGTTACTATTTGGTAGTTTTACAATTTCGTCCAAATTTTGAGAGCTAAAAAGATTCAAAAGTGCAAAAAAGGATTCTTTAAATTAAAAGATTTTAGTAAATAAGTAAATGATTTTTTGAAATATTTCATTTAGTTTATCAATCTGAAAATTTTTTGTATATATATATATTTTTTATTATTATTATTTATTGTAATTATCCGTTTTCGATTGACATTTTTATTATTTCAGCAAAATCATATTTATTTAAAAATTTAATAATCCTTTTCATTTTTCCCATTTATCTTCCTTAAAAGAAAATTACTTTAAAGGATTCTTGGAATTTTACATTAAAATATTTCATTTCTATCACAAAATTTCATTGGATATGAAATCGCGTGTTTGAGATTAATCCTTTTGATATTCGGAAGCAGGATTTCATTACTGAATGTTTCATCAATTCTTTAAGAAAATATTACGAAACATATAGAAAATTCACTATAGGACATTTTAAAAGTTAGTTTAAAGTATACAAATGCAAAGAGAAGAAATATAATAGAAAAAGATTTGCTCGCATAATATTATTTTTAAGAATATTCCAAAGAAATTTATAAAGAAATAACATGATTGTATGGAATTAAATATTTTTAAAAAATTATTAAATATTAATCGCGGTACCGGGTGATTCATAATGAATGGGCCAAAAAGAATAGCGCAGTGTGACAGCCGTAATGGATTTATTAAGCCGAAACAAATTTATTCTGCAACTACAGTTATACAAGTTTTATTTGGCAACAAGGAAAAATCATCGAATGACGAACTCGCCGCTAGAGGCGCTGTTAAACAAAATGTCGTCAATGCAGGAGAAAGCGTAC
The DNA here is from genome assembly GCA_963931845.1 of Maratus michaelseni. NCBI lineage: Eukaryota > Metazoa > Arthropoda > Arachnida > Araneae > Salticidae > Maratus > Maratus michaelseni. The sequence continues at coordinate 353,462,657 of OZ007587.1, forward strand.
TGCGTTTTCGAATATGCCAAAACCTCCTCGGTAACTGTTGTGCAAAGACATTTTCGCACGAAATTTCGTAAAGAACCACCGCATCGGCATAACATAAGGCATACCCACAGGATTTGACATGTCTTCATTGGCTGCCGAGATCACCAGATCTAACGCCCTGTGATTTTTTTTCTCTGGGGTTTCGTTAAAGACAAGGTGTTTGTGCCTCTACTTCCTCAGGACTTAGAGGAACTGAAGCAGCGGATAACTGCAGTGTTGAACTCCATCACAGGGGATATGCTATCACGAGTGTGGCAGGAGCTTTATTACCGTGTAGACATTTGTTGTGTCACCGGAGGAGCACATATTGAACACCTGTAGAAACTTGAATAAATGTAGTTTTGAGGTAAATTTGAATTTTCTAAATATATTAATTACAACGTTCACAATCATGTTTTCTTTTTGTCCCATTCATTATGAATCACCCTGTATTATGGGAGACTTCCCGCATAGGATCTTTTGGAGCTTTTTTTTTCAATTGATTTTAGTTAATTAACATCTGGAGAAGACAAATACAGACAATTTTATTTTATTTTGTTTTTGTTTTCGTTGGATTGGATGTAACATGGCACATTGCAACAACGTTTTTAATTTATGAGTATTACATATTTCTGAAGAGTAATCTTTGTCGTATTTAACGGCAGAATTTTTGCATTAAATAAAGCAAAAAATTCTATTCTAAAATAGTGGTACTGAAAAATCCGGACAATTGGAAGCTCTTCTGCAATATGCACTGAGCTCGGATCATTAACTCCTTAAAAAAATTTACACCAGTTTTCAAAAATTATGTGTTATTGATAAATCACAAGAAAATAAAGTACTCACATTTTACGTGTCATTGTAAACAAAAAAATTCGGCAACATCGAAGTACAGCGAGACAAAAGCGTACTAGGAAGTAGTACAAAGTTCTAAAAAGCATCTGGTTAAAACAGCAGATGTAGATTAGATATCATAATTAATTGTTTAATATTTATTTAATTCAATGAAAAATTAGTAGCCTCTTAATATTTAGGTAAGGAAAAAATCTCACCTACCTTGTTTATCATTAATCGATTGTGATAATCCAAGTTATCTACCAGGGCAAATGTAACCATCACCTTCGGAAAAAATCTCATATATTTAAGACGGATGATCTAAAAATTCTGTTTTAATCCTTAAATGAATTTAATATCCATATTAATATAGTATATATGCTTTACAAAATTACTGGTTAAATTAGTACAGGATATTTACAAAGTTTGAGTTTATGTTAAACACGTGTTAAACATGGAATGATACATCTGCACTAACAAGAGAAATATTGAAGCAGACATATAAAAGTTAAAAGTTCACAAAATCTGACTCAGGTGGTTTTGGTTTGAGTTTGATTGGAGATGTTCTCTGCGGTTTTTAATGTTATCTTTTATCAGAGATCCATATGTCTAATAATAATCCAAATGTCTAAGAATTCTTATTCGCGAAAGTTAAAATGTACTTATATTTATATTCTACATTAATCTCTAAAGGCATATAAAACGAATTTTTCAAGATTTTAATATCATAAAAAGTGTTAGACGCTAATGAAAATATATTGCGTTCAACAGCGCTTGATCTGTTTTTGAACAAAAATGGCGGTTATGTCGTCAATGTCAAATTTCTGAATTACGTAGAATCTCTATAAGGAATTGAAAATACACTGAAGGGAGCATTGGAAACTGGAGAATTAAAGAAACATACAAGAAGAATATCTTGTATGTAAAAATATTTGTAATGAAAAACTAATGAAACAAATGCTAAATGAAGATCAGTGAATAAATGTTATTTTTGTTTTCAACTGAGGATAAAAATTAAGCGTAATTGTGAATTCAAATAATTTATTTTTGTGTGAAAATGTGCAATAGGCGAAAAAAAGAAAACCGAACGATGGCGAATATTCAATTTTACTTATTTAAAATAAAATCGTATAATTCGGGAAAGGTCCTTATAAATGTATGGGGGTTTATTTGTTATAAGGGAGAGTAAAAAATTTAAAAGGGAATTAAAATTTTAAAAGTTCAATACCAATATCCTAATTTTCTTACATATAAGTCATCAGCAAAGAAAAAAAAACTTTGGAATAGAAATTAACATCATTTTCCAATGATTAGTTAGTTTGATATAAATTAATGGAAAAATGATGTAAAAGTGTAACTCTTTGTTTTATAACACACTTTCTAAAATCTCAAACGCAAATATATATTTTTGGTTACACAATTTATGAATCATTAATTATTAATTAAATATGCGATTATTAAAAACTCGTAAGAAAATATACATATATTTTACTTTGGTCACCATTCAAATCCAAAATAATTGCAATTCTTCTCCCTACCGCCTATCAAAAAAAAAAAAAAAAAAAAAAAAAAACGTTTTATTCGAATTTTTAATGTCATATTATAAGACTAGATATAATATTCGTCAAAACTTGACCTTAAACAACTTGAAAGTTCTACAGAAAAAAGTTCAGAACATCGTTAAAGTGTCAGAATTTTTTACAGATTAGTTTATTTAGAATTTATTAGCAATAGTTATAAGATATATAATCCTCTCCTTTTCTAACTACCCTAGGGACCGAATGGATTAATATGCACGGTCTTTGCACGAATACAGATAATATGTTCCAGATAAAAAACATACTCCAGTATTTTCCTTCAAAATTTTATAAATAAAGACATTTTGAAGTTAAGATTTTATTAGTTTTCTCGAATATACACATTTAACTACATTACAATACCAATAGATGGTACCACAGTTTTTTATATAAATATTTTCCCTATTTTTTACGGAAAATAACCACCTACTCTTCTTAGTATATATACCTTAAAACTCAATCGTAATAAAAAATATACCAAAAACTGATTCAATTTCAATTTGTTTTATCGATAATCACATGCCAAAAATTTATTAATTTAAAAATTTTAATTACAAAAGCATTAATTAAAAATATTGAGAATGGTAAAATTCCCTTAAAAATAATGAAAAATAAAACAATTTCTATAAATTTCCCCCCTGAAATAACATATAACTTATTTTACTGAACTGAGTTATCGGAACACTAGCAATAACAGATGAACAGCTTATGCCAGGAGTGGGGTTCGAACCCACATTTCTTTTGGAGAACCAGAATTCCTTTTTACAGCACCTTATACTGCGCTCAGATTATGAAAATTAAGTCACTTAGCTTAACGTTTTTGAACCGAACAACCCGGAATTAGGCTTCACACGTTCACATTAAAGAACATTTTAAGTGACTTAACTTTGCCGAGCAGATGTATCGGCATGCGCATAAGTTGTTAAATTAGAAACTACAACTTCTGACTGTTAATATTTTCATTCTTTGCGGCGTGCTAAATAAATAAACGATTAAATGGATAGTTTGTAAAACCTGATTAATTACTTGTGGAACTCAACTCGAAATTTAAGGGAAGTTTCAAATAATAAAAAGAATTCAGAAGTCCGACTCAACTCATAGTTAAGAGAATATCGGCAGTTAAGTGAGTTTCAGAAACTTGCTCAAGTCGAAAATGTTGATTCCGGGTCGTCCGCTTCAGAAAACTTCAAGTGAAATGACTTAACTTTCATAATCTGAACGCGATATTAGATCACTAGTCCATCTGGACTTCGATTAACTTTCCTCTAAAACGAAATACCTTCACAGCGGGTTTCCCACTCCGTTTAGTGACAGAAGATAATCCTAAAGTGCTCATTGCGCATGCTCAAATAAGCCGAAATCAGTGTTAACAGATCCTCTTCGTGTTTTTAATGTATTGATTGCGTGAACACCTTTAAGGCTCTTCATGATAGATTAAAATTGAAAATGCATTTCCTGCAACTTCAGATATGCTAAGTATTAGCGAAACACGATATGTTTACAATTTTCCAGGGGAGCAATTTTACTTTCATTAAAATACTGTCATTGTCTTTGTTTGAATATTTAAAATAGCTCTTTCACTGGACATTACAAATATGCTTTTCAATACTGTCTTGATCCCCAAACTCATTTTAGCGTATATTTAACATGTCCCCCCCCCCCCCCATTTTAAGAAGAGTCAACATTTGCATTTGTCGAACATATCGAATAAAAGAATAAAAACATAAAATCTGTAATGAAAATTTTAATATTCAGAATAAAATGTCTGTGTTGGTGGCCCTTTAAAATGAAAAAGCCTACTAGGAATATAGAAAATTATAAATAAGCGTCATTGGTGCAAACAACTTTATTCTGTGACTTTGAAAAATGATATAGAAAAACTAGAGTTCGAGTTCTTTTTTTCTTTTACTTTCAGTACATGTTTTAAAATCCATTCCAACAAAATTTCCTGTAATAATGATACTTGAATTGAAAAATTATTTCCATTTTTTTTCTCTTAAACATATTTTAATTTTATAATAAGTAATTAGAACAACGGGAAACATCAATGATTTCGTTTTCATTGAATAACGCATGTGACACCACAATTTATTTTTTTATTTTTATTTATTTATTTTTTTGGAAGTTGTGAATATTTTTTAATGCATTTTTAGCTAACCTCATACTTTTTTAAAGATTCCTATATCAGTCAAATAATAATATTAATTGTAAGAGTGTAATTAAGGAAGTATATTTAAAAAGTTCATTTAGTCCAGGTTTTTAAGTAAAATAAATGCATCCAACTCCATTAAACAGAGTCATTAATTGATCATAAATTCCAAACTGCCATGAAATTTGCATGTCTTCAATATTAATAACTCCATTCGAATTCTCTAGACCTTCATTAACTGAATAATGATGTTGATCATGGGCAGTGGTTTTGAACTCCCTTCAATTACTTTGACCGCTACACACTCAAACCAAGATTAATTTGTGTTTGCGACTCTATAATTATTTTTTCTTGCTATTTAAGGAAATAGTTTTGAGACGCTGCAAGATAATAAAAATGTGAATGAATTTCAAAAAACATAAAATGTAATGTATTTCACTGAAAAATACAACTATTTAAAATAAAAGATTATTGTTGATAAGGCTATAAAAGAGGGTTAATAGACATTAATGTTAATTTGAAAGTAATTATGCAATAATTATTTACTATCAATACGCAATATATAATTAGTTTTAAAAAACGCAAGGTAAAAAATATATAACGGATAAAAAAAAAAGAATTGATAGTATAGTGAAATCATTAATGGACACTGCAGAAATATAATTTATTTATTAATATTGCCGAGATATAAGATCATATAAATATAAAATATGTATGAGAACTCCAGAAGCCTAGGAATACAAGTGACAACATTTAGATTTGGAGTAAATTGAGTACAAAATTGAACATCAATAGTAATTGATTAAATTAAAACATAAAAATGTTGCTTATGTCTTCATGGTTTTTGAACTCTTATTTCAATAAATGTGTAAAAAAGTGGAGTAATTTTTTTTTAAATTTATAATTAATCGATATTGATAATAATTCAATACTTATACCGCGGTATAAATAAAGTATATACCGCAGCACTTATACCGCGTTAAGTAGTTTACCTCTAGAAAGCAGCATATAATTAGAAATCACTTTGTTGCAGTTTCGGACTCATTGGCGCAGACGATAATCTGCAAATTGAACTGAAAAGAGTTTTTGTTTATGAAAGAATTTTATTCGATGGTTTTGTGAGCAATAGACGATGTAGATTAAAATGAGTAGAAGATTTTTTTATGTAAATATTCTGTTTTATGTATTGTGCTAGTGTAGGTTGTGAATTAAATGTTAGTTTCTCGTCTAACCATGCATGCATCTTCATTTTAAATAAATACTTGTCATCGAGATTCTCCGTTTAAAAGCGTTTCTTCGAATCCACTTTCTGAGGTAAGAAAAGTTTATGAGATTTATTGATTTACGTAAGATAAAGAGGGAATTATATTACATTTTTATGTCACACTTATCAATCTTTACCTCCAAACAAATAGCCTTACTATTTCAAGATCGTCTGTGCACTTAGCTCAGTTTTTTAAATTATGTCACTTATATACCCCTTGGCTTCTGGGATCCTTATGTGTATATTAATAAAAGAAAGTTTCGCTCTGTGTGTGTGTTTGTTTGTCTGCGATGGCTAGCAAAATCTAGCCCACCTAGAAGTCTCAAAATTTAGGTATGGAGAGTCCAATGTCTGGCCTGAGTCTCAGAAGTTTAATATTTTGATAATTACATTTGATAATTTTGATGATTAATCTAATTATTAATTAGATTCTCATTAACTATCGCTTCTAAAATGATATCTTTTAAATCAAAATGGCTAAAGAAAAGAACAGACGCATTGGATTTGCAAGCGGAAATGAGCGAATTCGAAATTATTTGACTAATTAGCGAATTTTAAAAAAACTAATTGAGATATCAATTTGAAAATTTCTAAAAAAATTCTGCATCCGACTATGAGATTTTTGAAAAATTCGGTAGGTACTTTTTCTTAATTTATGCAAAAATCTGCCTCAGCCAGTGAAAACAATCCGAAAAAGTTTCAGACACGGATCTGCTTTCATTAAAAACTGAACTACAAAGAGATTTGTTTCTCAAGCCAATCCCTCCATTTAGTTTGCGAAAATGAAAGGAAATAATTGCCAATTTTTACTAATGAACAAAAATTTAGGTAACTAATTAAGATATAGCTTTGAAATTGCGGTCCGGAAGGGGTGTCATCTGCCGGCTATTTTAGCATAGCTTCTTCGTTATGTTCTAATTATCAGAAAAATTTAATTCTTTTTTTTATGATAGCGTTAATATAGGTGACGGTGGTTTTCTTGAACAAATTATTCATTATATTTGCGGTTATGGGGAGGGAGGGTGGTAACGCCTTTCTCTGAGATTGTAATTATCTCGGGCCGGGACAACGCCGGTTGGGTTAGCTGGTATATAAGAAAATTATATAAAAATATAATAAAATAAACTTTATTTATTTTGCAAAGGAATTTTTTTCATTAGCAAATTGAAGTACCAATTTTAATTTAAAATTTTACAATTATTTATACTACTTACATAAACACATATTAAAATCGTAAAGGTATTTTCGTTTGCTATATTTTGAAATAAATACATAAAATGTTTAAAAAATTAGTAAAAAGGTAAAAAATACTCAATTTATGCATTGAAAAGATACCTATTTAAGAATTGCAGTTAACCTAAAATAGACCAGTGGTAAAAAATGAAAGAACAACTGGGAAATTGTACTTATTCCATTATTGTATTAATTCCATCAAGTGAAATACAATGAATAATTAATAAGTCAGCAACTACGATATCATATATACTAATTAATTTTTCAGCAGGGCTGAAATTACGCTGAAATTAATGAAATACAAAGGATGTGAATTATCATATGCAAATTAGGAGATGTGCTCATGATTGACGTTTCATCTTGTGCTGCAAAGTTGAAGCCTAGCCATATAAGAATGAGAGAATGCTAGACCGGATGGCTTAAATGGTAAAGCACTTGGTCGCTGTACCAAGGGATCCGGGATCGATCCCCGGTTTGGACATTTTTTTTCCCTCTATTATTGTAAGTTGTTTAGTAAAGTGATAATTCACATCCTTTGTACTGCGATATCATATCTATACTATTATATAAAGAGAGAACGCCTGAGTGACTGGGTGACTCATCAACGCAAAGCTGAAATGGCTAAAGTTATGATCCGAAATTTGGACAGTAGATTGCCGTTATGACTTAGGCAAGCAATAAGAAGGGAGATTTTTTTAAATCCCCCCCTCCCCCGAGAGGGGTTAAAGGTGTGGTCGAACGTTTTAGGGGATTTCGCCATATCTCAGTAGCAAGCGCTAAATTCAGGAAAACAAATCTACTAAAATATTATTAACACGTTCGCTGCCAAGCTAAACTTACCGGAATTTTCATTTTATTTAGAAAGTTCAAATACACATCAGAAAATACAAATAGCACTATTTAGTTTGTTTTATTACAGACATTTCATAATTACATAAAATAAAAATTCTTCTTTTGAAATTTCCGGTGCGAATAACTAATTTTAGATTGAAGAAACGTAGATAGCACTACGAGTATACTCGTAGTTGGCAGCGAACGTGTTAAACACGTATTTCAGCGATTTTACAAATTCACCTAGTAAGGGGAATAAATGGGGGGAGGGGGGTTGAACATTTTAGGTCATTTCGCCGTTGTCAGAAAAGCAGTTTTATGTAGGAGCATGAAATTCAAGATAACAAATCTACTGAAAATGTTTAAACACGTATTTCAGCAATTTTAGAAATTTACCCACTAAGGTGGTTAAATGGGGGGATAGAACGTTTTAGGTCATTTCGCCATATCTTAGCAGCAGGTTTAGGTAGGAGCATGAAATTCAGGATAACAAATCTAATAAAAAAATAGTTAAACAAGTATTTCAGCAATTTTAGAAATTCACCAATCGAGTTAAATATTGCATATGAACCCGGTTATGGAAGATTTGACAAATAAGACAACTATTGCTGATTTTTGATTAGATATTTTGTAGAAGACATTTTTAAAAGGAAAGTACATTGTAGTCGACACATTGTCCACCCGCGCGAAGCCGAGACGAACCGCTAGTATTCGGATAAAACATCTTATATGTGCAGTTTTGAAAGGGGCTACTTTTACAGTCTTAACGACCATATTTTTCATACAACATTTAGAGTAAAGCAATGTAGTTGTTATTTCTGCAGCAACACTGTGAAAATGAAAATTGCATATTTCCATTTTTATTAACACTTTCCATCATAGTTGAAAAATGTTTATGATTTCGGTTTGCCTTGGGCGTTTGTCTGTACGTCTGTCCGCGCATAAACACACTCAATGCACGACCCAAACAGAAAAAGATAAAAGAGACTCGCGTAAACATACTTTAATTGCTATGTAATTGATGTATTTTATTGATGCACTAGATTAATTTTAAAACAATTATTGAAATTGATAAAGAAATCATACGAGTTGTAATTTTCCAGCTGGATAAAAAATGTCCGGGCCCGGATTCGAACCTAGAATCTCTTGGCTGAAGCTGCCATGCTCTACCAACTGAGCTATCCTGGTCGAAACTGGAGGGCATAATTCATCTAATTAACCTTATTGATCATATCATCTAGTCTGATATTTGAATCAGCTCAACAGAATAGATCGCAGGTAATGGAACTCCAGTAAACGCTGGATACGTGATTACACTAGATTAATTTTAAAACAATTATAATTGTGTTAAAATCTATTTAGTCTTGTAAATTAATTGGTTTCAGAAGTTTCTAAAGCTATACACGAAACAACAAGAATATTTTCAAATTTAAAACATTCAAATATAAAACTCTATTTAATAAACAACAACAAAACTTTCAAATTTAGTACTTTCAATAACAAAACTCTATTCACGAAACAACAGCAAAATTTTCATATTTTGAACATGCAATTATAGAACTTTATTCACGAAACAACAAAAAAATTTCAAAGCATTCAATTATAGAATTTTGTTCATGAAGCAACAACAAAATTTTCAAATTTAGAACATCCTGTTGTAGAACGTTGCAAACGTTCTGATAAAAGAAGTAGTTTCCATTATTGCGAAAATTATATAAATCCTCGAAAATAAAATCGATTGAGATAAAGGATACATGAGTTATTATATATGCGATTTAATATTGTATGAACAATTTACATTCGTCTCATTTTTATGAAATCTGAAAGCTACATTACCAAATGCATTTTCCATCTGTTTTGGATCTATTTTAGAGCAACATATGGTCGTTTTAGGAAATTATACTTGGCTATTGATATTTTATAGATGCTGCTTCTATCTAAAATCGATTGAATGGAAAATAGTTTTCGATATAAGTGTACTGAAAGCTATTTACGTTTTATATATTTTTGTTATAAGGACAGTTAGAGGAGAATTTAAAGCTTCACCTGTTTTGAAAAATTCAATTTATAGATAAAATCTGATAAACTTAAAAATTTTAATTGGTTTAATTGATATTTTAATAAATTAAAGGGGTCCGGGACACAAAAATCATTCATTTTTTGAAAAATATTTTATTGTATTAAAAAATTCTCTGTTTTTATCCGTTTAAAATGACGTTTAAATCATTGTTCTATCTTAAATAGAACAGGATATATATTTTTTTTTGTTTTGAAAATCTAGCTTTCAAGTAGTGGTTGTCATGGAAACGTTTTTGCGTTTTTCTGCATGATGGGTTCTTTTACGCATTCTCGTCTTTAAATCGTTATAAGTTAAAAACAGTTAAAGATAAATGGTTCAAACTTGCAACATGTCTTTTTCAGTTATTTTATTTTAATTTTGATTCAGCAAATTTGAAAAAAAATATTTAATTTTGAAAATATGATTTTTTTTTAAGTTACATCATTTTTGTAAAGTTTTTACTTTAAATATTTTAAATATTTTGTTTAATTAATATTTTTTTAAATTCTGAATCGAAATTAAAATTTATATATTTCTCAATATAATAAATTATAACACCTTGTAATAGTATATTACTTTTAAATGCTAAAGGTGTAAAATTAACAACTATAATATAAATTAAAATAACTTTTATTAGTTGTTTTACATGTTTCGACTCTTTCCGAGTCATTTTCAAAAACAAAATGAGAATATTCTAAAGCTGCACGGGCTTTGAAGTTATTATTTTCATGTACTTTTTTAAAATTACTCACGTTATCTATTATTTTTACTTGATTGTTTATTTTCATATCTTTGACCATGGAGTAATTCTAGCCACAGTTTCGGTAAATTAAAAGTTGAATTTACCGAAACTGTGGCATAGCACTTATAGTTACTTTACAGGGACAGTCAAAAGAATTCCGTTACATTACGTCTATGGAGAAAAATCGTCTGCGGTTTATTTAAATAATGTTTCCCTATTTTAAACGCATTGAAATTTACATAAGGTGCATTACAAGAGGCTTACTACAGAATATTGTGTGTATAGCAGTCATCGTTCATTTACAGGGACACACAAAAGAATTCTCTACTGTCTGGTAACAATAATTCCTGGAAGTGCGTTTTAAGTTGCTGAACGCGATTTTAATTTTAACTCGCTTTTTGTCTATTACGTGGTGTGTATAAATTCTGTAGATCCTATACAGGGAAGCACAAAAGTTCGCGAACACATTTCCGTATTATTTAACTCCAGACGGAGAATTTTAAACTGTGTACGCGTTTCCTAACTGAACTAAAATTTAGCATCCTATGTAGTATATATACAAATCTATAGATCCTATACAGGGCTGATGAAAAGTATTCGTATTACTTAGATGTTATCTTTTAGCTTATTAAACGGTATGATTTGTAAAATTATTTTGGAAGCGTTGGAATGTGTTACATAATCTATGCTTGACGCATGATTTTTCGTTCTTGTTATTATTTACAGAACTTTTTTAGATTTTTATGGCACAGGCTGACCACATTTTTTTTTTCTTATTCAATTAGTTTTTGGTTCCCTAAATGCAGTCGTAACTGAATATTCACTTCAAAGTGTCTCTATAAAAATCCTTAATAGGCTTCGATGACACGAAATAATATTAAAATCACTTCAATCCATATCGCTTCACCAAAAGTATCCGCTACGAGGCAGAACCTGTAATGAATTGTCGGGGAAGCTCGGCTTAAGGTCTAGGACCCGTTTCCTCATAAGATTTCGGGGGACTCTGGCATTTCACCAAGTGGGAAGTATTGGTGTCTTAAGAGTTCTGAGAATTAACAAAAATCGCAGTGACCTGTGTCGTCAAAATTTGGGTGCAGAGGGGTGATGCGCAGATGGCGGTGCTCCTCTTGGCCGAAAGACCTACCTGTGGGGTGTCCCGGGTAAACTGGGCACTCTCTGGTGATGTTCCTGCAAGGGTTCTCGAGAACCTAGAATCGGCGGGGAAGTACGTCCGCCTTTGGTGGCGTAGCTGAGTTATACTAGCCTTTATTATCAATGGAGAAAGTAGCTAACAGAATGCAGGAACACAATAAACCATGATAAACTGTTTAATCGTTTCAAATACTTTAAGACTATATAATACCAAACATGCCATTTTAAAACTCAAAAGATATATATAAATTTCATGGTAATACAAGTATATTTACGTGAGTTAGAGCACGGATAGACAGACAGCAGGCAGAGAGACATACAAACTGAATTGATAAACACTTTCCAACTATGTTAGAAAATGTTAAAAAACACCAAAATTTCAGTCTTCAGTCTAAGTGATACGTAAACCAAATTTCCAATCTAAGAAATGGTTTTTCTATGAACTCCAAAGAATAGAAAAAATATTTTACATTATACTTACACAACAATATACTAGAGACGCAGCGACATATTAGGTAAAAACCAAGATATGCCTTCAAATAATTGAAAGCACTATCTTCATGTGAAACTTTTCATTATTTCTTTATAAACATTGTAGGAAGACAGATTTAAGAAAAACCATTTAACTCAAATTCATTAACAGACATTGGCAGATACTTGTCACAAGAAGAGAACGATGAATCTAAGGAATGAAATTAAATGAGAAGAACGAACAATGAATTATGAACAATGATCATTATCTGGATTTACTGTATATAGGATACGGCTCACCTTGCTGCAATGCAAACATTTTTCTCTTTCACATGAAGGGACAAATTTATGAAATGCATGTGCCTAAAAAAGCTAGCACCAAATAAAGTTTCGTGTTACTTTGCATATTTATCGCTCTCTCATAACAGTAGCAGAATTTCAAGCTTGTATTTCAAAATTAAATGAACGGATACACGTATGGAAAGTATTGTTATATTAGAAAAATGTATTGAATTTTTTTTACATCGATTAATAAAATTCTATATGGCCACCACTGTTGCCCAAAGCACGTAAAGACGATAATCGTCGAAGTTGTTTTAAAACGATACTCTATTCGGTCCACTCTTTGGTTTATCCAATACTGAGACTACTGCTTGACCAGTCTTAAAAGACTGATATTGGAATGCTGCCAAAAAAAAAATAGACTATTCCGAAGGGTGGGAAGTATTGGATTAGGTGGAGACAAAGTTTAGGTTTCGCTTAACCCTTCTGACCGCATGTTATTTCTTTGCTGGCTGTTCTTGTACTAGTAAATACGAAACTAGCAGAATTCTCCTATTCATCCCTTATAAAAACTAGTTGTTGGGGGCCACCGTAATACTTACCCATCATAGATATGCATTATATAAAATATGAAAATAAAACATGTGTAAACTAATTATAAAATGCATTGCAATACGAATAAAATCGTCTCTTGATGACGTCATAAACTTTAAATGCTCTATTACTGAATTGCGTAAAAAAAACGTCATCAGAACTCCAAAAATGATAATCATATTAGCTAAGATTTTACTGCGTCGGATTAAGCGTCTCATTTCCAATTAAAATATATCTTTGAATTGAAATTTGAATGAAATACAAGGTCATGAAAAATTGAAGAATGTAGAAAATTTGATTACAAATATCGCGGCAACTAATTACCCGATCAACTTTATTCTTGATAGAAAATTTATGTTTTTTTTTATTGTCTTTTATATTTACTCCTTAAAATAAACAATTTCGAAAATTTTTATGTACCTTTTATCAGAACGAATATTTCGAGAGTCCGGAAAAAATAGTTCCGGATAATCGAGGTTACTGAAATTCAATAAGCTTTTTCTCATTATTACATACTAAGTACATACCAAATATCAAGTCTCTATCTCAATTTGTTCGGGAGATAGAGCGTTTACAGACACACGCACACAGACAGACGGACGCCAAAATTTTTTTTCTAAAAATATTTTTTTCGGAATCTCTATTATCTAAAACGTATAAATCCGTCAAAAAAAATTTTCGATTTTAAAAACGATTACAAGACACCCTATACTAAGTATGATGGGTAAGTAATTAGGGAAAACTTCCTTTTCATCACCTACTTCCCTATTATCAAGAATATACTCATCGTACACAGACCTGTTACTCACGTGACCAGTTTGTGAAGTTTGTCTCAGCAGTATCTTAATGCATTTCGTCTGCTATTCATGAAGTGATGAGAGTGAGCACAAGAAATTAATGGAGTATTGCATAAAGCAAGGAGTGGACGAAAAACAGTATCCGAGAAAAACGTCGTCTACACTGAAAAAAAATGACACTTTCAAATCTGAGTAAATCGATGTTTTCATTTTGTTATGAAACTTTTTGCTTCAAATAGGACGATCCAATGCTTTCAATTCTGAAATACCAGAAGTACTCAGAATATTGAAACATGAACATACTCAAAACTGAGCACATAGAGGTCAGTTCATACTCATTTTTGAAACATGGACATACTCAAAAATTATTAGATTCAGTTCAGACTCATTTTTTGAAACATGGAAATACTCAAAAAATATTAGATTCAGTTCAGACTCATTTTTTGAAACATGGAAATACTCAAAAATGAGCACATAGAAGTCAGTTCATACTCATTTTCGAAACATGAACATACTCAAATGACACATGATGTTTTATTCTTGAGTGTGTGCATGTTTTCAGAAATGAGTATATACATGTTTCAGACTTGGGTAATTTTGATTCGGAGCCATTTTGACTATGCGACAGATTCAGATTTGAGTATTTTTCCTCAGTTTTGAAGATGTTGCTTTTAGAGTGTATTATCTCCTTGACATGATTCGTACAACCAATGATGCACATACAGAGGCTTTTTAATTAATTCAAAAGAACATCAATATATACTCCAAATATTATATTTTACTTTCCATACATGTATCTGTTCATTGTTGTTTGTAATAAAAGCTTGAAAATAAAAAGAGACTTTGTGTACACACTGTATATTTTGTCGAAAACACCCGATATCACATTACAGAAGTTCAATTGTACAACTTCAGCAGTAAGACTTATTTCTTCTTTATTGTATTTATATTCAATGCATGTAGAAACGTATGTAAATATGAGCTTTTGGAATAACTTATATAATATTAAACAGTATCTGCTTCACCTGTTATATAATACATATATGATATTACATGGAGTTGAAAATATTGCGAGTTTGAAATTTTCTTTGAATGGCGTGTGTCAAGTGTGAATATATTTCGTATCACATGAAGTTAAGTCACAGTACCTGAGGAGTTGATAATAAATAATAAAACTTTCAAGAGACTGTTTCAAACTTCAAGTTATAACAAAAGCGCAACTTTGGATTTACTTTTTTATTCCAACAATAAGAAGAAATAAAATGATATTTTGAAACTGGATATTTGCATTTCTGTATTCCCAAGATCGAGAGGAATGAACCAATATGTCATGAAACATTACTTAATAATTTAAAATCACATTGTATGATGCTTAAAGGTAAAATTATTTTGTAGTAAATAAATTCATAGCTGTTTTGCTCTAATGGTTATATTTATTTTCTTCTTGATGATTTAAGAAAAAGGGAAAATTCCGATGTGTTAAAATATTAAATTTTAATTTTTCTTCAATATGTTTTTTAAAAAAAGGCAGATGTAATTCAAAAATAGATTGCTATACGTATGTAAAATTAACTAATATTTATTTTTAAGCATCATTCCCCTACCCTTATCTGCTATCCAACTTAACAGGTCGCACCAGCATTTTTGGAAACTGTCATCTATATTAAATAACTCTGGATCAAAGTTTAATTATTTTTGACTCAACAATTCTAACGATTATTAAAGAATGCAAATTGAAAATTAACATTTTATTAATATTGTTGATTTTCGTTATAAATGCAAATTAAGTAATATATGTGCCTCAAACTTATTTTCAAATAACAATAACAAGGTAAATATTTCTGTTTTATATATATATACAGGGTGTTTCACACACATTTTCTTTAAAAATCAATAACAAGGAAACGGTGATATATTGAAACATGAAACCAGTGGTATGTTTATTAAAAAAATCGTAAGAATCTTATACATAAATCTCAAAATTTAGTTTAAAATTGCACCGATAGATGGCGCTGAGAGCGTTAAGAATCCTTCTAAAGAGAGTTCAGATGCATAGAAAGACTAGCTGTCGAAGATTTCGCCATTGAAATTTGGCCGCTATTAGCGTATAGTGAAAATAATTCCGAAAGTGATGTATACCCTGGAGGAACGTTTGTTTATTGTGTTGGAGTACCACCGATTAAATCATAGTCCTACTGCCACAAGGAGAAGTTTCCAAACGCGATTTCAAGTCGCAAAAGGCCCAGATGGGAAAACAATTTGTGAGCTTTTCAAAAAATTTCAATAGACAGGCAACTTAGCTGATGCGAATTATTTTCACTATACGCTAATAGCGGTCAGATTTCAATGGCGAAATCTTCGACGTCCAGTCTTTCTATGCTTCTGAACTCTCTTTAGAAGGATTCTTAACGCTCTCAGCGCCATCTATCGGTGCTATTTTTAACCAAATTTTGAGATTTATGTATAAGATTCTTACTATTTTTATAAATAAACATACTACTGATTTCATGTTTCTATCTATCACCGTTACCGGGTTATTGATTTTTAAAGTTAGGGGTCCTTTGTGAAACACCCTGTATCAAGGTTCGTCTTCTTTTAAGAAGAGATTTTCTGTAAGAAAATACTGGTACCGAAGAATTTTCTGTTCGCAAAATTCCAGGAGGCGTACGAACCCTGATATATATATATATATATATATATATATATATATATATATATTAGTTAATATCAACTGCTTTCGTAAATATTTTTATACAGCCCACGTTGAAAATAATCTATAATTAAAATATTTTGATGCTTTGTTTTTGCTACTTTCAGCCAATAATAGAGTTACTTTAAAAATAATGAGCACTTCTAAAAATTAGGCTTATCCAATAATTAGTTCATTAAAAGTTTTCTCTGTAGATAAGGAGACTGAAACATCTTAGAGGCAAAATTTAAAAATAATAATAACCGGTTTGATTGTATAATTTATTATTTTTCCCTAGAATGTGGAGAGGATGGTGTACATTCAGATTACAGAGATATCTTGATAATATTTATTTTTCAAATTTTAAACTATATTATCAATAATGTAATGAAAACGTTGGAGCAACAAAAAGTGTAGAAACTGATAATATTACAGTTACTCATAAAATTTTAGTTTGTTTTTAAGTTTAACAGATATGGAAAAGTAACTAAAAAAAATATTGATACTATGAATGTAATAAGAAAATACGACTTTATGAAAGTTGTGAAAAAACGTACGTAAAAATACTGAGCGCATTTAAAGCAAATTGTAAAACTGCAGAAAAGTCAATATTTCAGAAATTGTGTATTTTATTGTGTTATTTATTTATTTATTTTAATATTAAAAAAAAAAACAATACTTGCCTGATTTCTAATATTTGCATTCTATAACTTCAAGGAGAAATTTAATTACAATAGTTGATATTTAATGTGATCATGGTTATTGCAAAAAATTGCTTAATTTTACCGAAATAAGCCGGGACCAACAACCTGTTTTCAATAGTTAAATAAAATCGATTGCCTTGCATGATCAGTTTTTTGCTTAATGTTATGAGGCGATCCAACCCGGAGCACTCTGGTTAAAGCCGATATACTGCCCTGTGTTTAAAACGTAGATGAAAATCGTTTTTAATTGAAAGCTCTAATAGATATTTTACATTTAGTATACCGTATTTACCCGCGTATAGGTCGAGAAATTTTGGACTAAAAGAGACTTTAAAGGTGAGGGGGTCGACTTATGCGAGGGTCCTTATTTTTTTTTTTTTTTTCAGAGTGGATTTCATCCGGTTGTCCAACATTAACAAAGGGCGGTAATATTAGAAAGTCCGACATTGCATTAATTGCCCAGTGGTTTAAAGATGCGTGGAATCAAATTCCTTCCGAAATGATTATAAAATCGTTCAAGAATTGCTGCATAAGCAACGAACAAGACGGCACAGAGCATTATGCCATTTAAGAAAGTAATAACGACGAGGAAGAATGTTGCGATACAGAGATTGAAAACGTGTATCATGATGAGCCGATGACGACGAAGGACTTATGTGAAGTGTTTGGCGAGTCCGATATTGAATCGGACCTCGAATCAGTTTAACTTTGTATATTATTATCTTCATTATTGTATATTTATTACTTTTTCTTTCAGATGATTTCGAATAAATGTACAAAAAAAAATAATAAAGTTCCTTTATTATTGTATATTTAGTATACTTTCTTTTTTTTCCAGGTGATTTTGAATAATGTATTTTGAAAAAAAAAAATCAAATTTATTGATCGGAAAAGTGGGGGGTCGACTTATACGCGGGATTTATAAAAATTCAAATTTCTTGATCGGGAAAGTGGGGGTCGACTTATACGCGGGATCGACGTATACGCGGGTAAATACGGTATTTTCTTAGACCGGCCACCAACAACACCAAAAAGCAAATGTAAAACTTTCGTATTAGTCGCATGCCATATGTAATTTGCGAAAGATTTCACTATTTATAACGACGTTTTAAGATTCCGATTATTGAAGTGTTTAACCGCGTAGTCCGATTACGTGTCTATTAATGTTTTGTTTATTTATTTATTTATTTATTTATTTATTTTTAGTTTAATTTCTTAAATTCGTTATGGAATAGTAATCCGAAACAAACAATTGCTGAGTTATTTACATTATTTTATTTGGTGTTAATCGTAATAAATATAAACGGATTGGGTTAAACAAAATTCATGCTTGAAAATTGTTTTAAAAACCATCTACAAAGGTAATGAGAGTAAATTACAAGAATTTGTGTGGGCAAAAAATATTGGTCAAAAAATTGAGATAATGTTTTCAAACAAATTGCATTACAAAATACATATTTTAATAATTTTTTTTAATGTGTAAAAATGGAAATTGTGCAATGTTTAGAAGTTAACAATTTTGCGATGAAAGCGAAGTTGATTGCTTCAGTCGTTACCACCGTCGATGCAAGTCGTCACTAGCAAACACATGGCCGACAGACGTACTGACGGACATGTGTTTGCTTTCAAATATAGATAGACAGTTTTTTCAGTAGTTGAATTTCTCAACAGTGTGCAACTGAAAGATGGGTTCTTTTGTAAAACCCATTCGAAACATGATTATCAAAATAGAAAGATGTCTATCACTATGTATCTGTTGTTTTTTCATCTTACTTTGCAGATGAAAGGGGATATGTAATAAATCGATGAATTTAAGCAAATAGCCTACAGAGGTAATGAGAGTAAATTACAAGAATTTGTGAAAGGCCTAAACATTTTGGTAATACTCAGAATGACTCGGGTGGCAATCACATGCGAAAGTATTAGACAAGTAGTCAGATATTGTTTAACAATCTCCATGAAACACTGTAAAAGTGGCTGCTACGAATGAAAAAAAAACCAACAAATTTAAGTATAAAAGCAAAAATCGATATCTTATAAATCGTTATAACTTTTTTATCTCAAATGAACCAATGCATTGCTGCAGTTCAATTAAAAATTCATCAGCCTTTTTTGCACAAAATTCTAAAAAACTCTGAACTGCTAATACAATAAATAAAAGTAGAATGAAAGAAAAACTGGTGTAGAACGATGCAAAAGTCGATATTATTTAAATAGTTATAACTTTTTTATCTCAAATGAACCAATGCATTGCTGCAGTTCAATTAAAAATTCATCCACCTTTTTTGCACAAAATTCTAAAAAACTCTGAACTGCTAATAAAAAAAAGAAAAGAAGAATGAAAGGAAAACTGGTATAGAAACGATGCAAAAATGGAAATGTTGTTGAAATTGACCTTTTCAGATGTTAGAGAAAAAGCTGCACCAGTGAACAGCCTACTCATGTGACAAAAAGAAGAAAAATTTAGCCGAATAAAATAGCGACCGGCGTTGAAGAAAATGTGAAAAGATATGTTTTAAAGTCTATAGAAATTTAAAAAATATACTTGGTTACAAATTAATTGACATTTTCACTGTTTGGGTGCAGAACCTTCGTTTGTTGTTATTTAAAACCATAGCATTTTTCTCGATATGATGTCTTTTTTATCCGACCACGATTATTTTCAACAAAATATAGTCTTGTCTGACTATGTTAAGTACTTATGTGACGCCCTCTCTGTCCTTTGGCCCAATCATACAAATAAATTACAAATTTTTAACATTTTTGTTTCTATAGCATAACAATGTTTCTGTATTTTTTGCTTGATAGCGATGCTAAATCAATATTTAATCATGTAAATTACCACCTTCCATCAAAATTTACGGTCCCCCGCCCTCATGATACCTTTAATTATACTTTGCATGTGTTTAAAACTATTTTTATCGGCCTATTTGTTTCTTATTGATAACAATATATAAACAATCATCTAAATTACCTACACCTCCAACCTCCTAAATTTACTCTTCCCCTTATACCTAGCATACAAAGAATTTAAAATCTTTGTTTTTATATTAAAAGAACGTATGCTTTTATATAGATTTTTTTTTTTACTTTCTAGTAACAATAAATATCCAATCATATAAATTATCCCCCTACCCCCTATATTTTCGCTTTCTTCTCACTCCCCTTCGACTTCAGCATGCAGAGTTTCAAATCTTAAAAACTCTTTATTTAAAAATAAATTATCTGACACGTTCGTTGTTCACTAATATAACAATAAATAAAAAACATCCAAATTATCGCACAACCTCTGAAATTTACGCTTCCCCCTTTGCACCCTTTCCCCAATACATAAAAATATTTAAATCTTTTAAAATCTTTATTTATATATAAAAAAATATATATTATCCTCTAGTTATTGCTATCAAGTAACAATAAATTATCGATCATATAAATTATCCCCATACATCCAAAATTTCCATTTTCCCCTCCACCCCCCCCCTATGCCTCCAGCATGCAGAGTTTCAAATCTTTAAAACTCTATTAAAATAATAATCTGCCACATTCGTCTTGTTCACTAATAAAAATAAATAAATAATCATCTAAATAATCTCCTAGATTCACATCTTTATACTTCCGCTTTTTCTCCCCAGCAAACAAAAAAGATACAATATTTAAAAATATTTAGTTTATATAAAAATAAATAAATAAATAAATAAATAAATATGTCCTATTTCTTAACAATAAACAATCAATCTTATAAATTATGTCATTGCCCCCTAAATTTTCGCTTTCCCCTTTGCCCTCCTCCCTCCTCTAGCATACAAAGTCTGAAATATTTAAAACTCTTTTATTATTTTTTTAAATGCCACATTAGTTCCTCACTAATAACAATAAATAAATAATCATCTAAATTACCCCTTAACATCCCATAATTTTTGGATTCCCTTCCATTGTCCCCATACCGTAGTATACAAATAAGTCTAATATCTGTAAGTTATTTTCAATTTATATTAAAAAATGACGGCCCTATTGACTGCCCTATTTGTAGTCTGTAGCAACAATAAATAAATAATCATACATATCCCGCTTCTCTTGTAATTTCTGTCTCTCCCTTTCCCCTTCCCCCCAGCATACAAAATTAAAATTTTCAAAGCTCTTTATTTAAAAGAAACGTGCCGTATTCCTTTATATCTAGTAACAATAAATACATTTAAATAATAATATAAATATATTTAATAGAAAATCATTTAAAATAGCACGTTCCCAAAAACTTTCTCCTCCCCCCCCCCCTCGCCTGTTTTCACATAGCAACCGTTTCAAATCTTTAAAACTCTAATTAAAAAATATATTCGGAAGAAGACAGAAAAAACAGGTACATTAGAGAAAAATACACTGGGATAGGGATGGTTGGTTTCTGCCACGCAAACAACTCAGAGCTGAAGCGTGACGTCACATGACCGCAGAACGAGGCTAACGAAAAAGACAGGCTACCGCGGTGCATTCCACTTATCTTTTTTTACAGACCGCGGTAGTCACGTGATGATCGAATGCACCAATGCAGGTGTACGAAAAGAGCATCACGTCACTCTAGCGGTCTGTAAAAAAAGATAAGTGGAATGCACCGCGGTAGCCTGTCTTTTTCGTTAGCCTCGCCGCACAACTTTAACACATAATTTCAACAATACTCGTGACAACCTGATTTACCGAGATACATACGCACTTTGTGAAAATTAAAGAGGGACAAAATAATTCGCACAAGTGTTAAGATTCTTGACACCACAATCGTAACCAAACTCTAAAAATGCAATTACCCACTAGAATACTCTTATAAAAGAGTAGCGAGGCACTTTGCCACAAATTTTGCATTTTTTAGAACCAAATTTTAATTTACGTTGCATTATTTAAGGATATACTCAACGTTTGTAAATCTAGTTGAAGAGATCTATAGAGCTCTATACCATTTCATTTTTTAAAAACTCATCTAGATACATTCTAATGTTAGAGCAGAAAAGAAATTGTACATGCACATTATTAATACAACTTCGTTCCGTTTATAGACAAATGTATTTTAATGTAATTATCGTAAGTTTTTAAAGTGAAAAACAATATAATTGAAACAAAAAACTTTTAGAAAAAAATATTTATGAAAGGCTCTGACAAATATATTTTTAAAAATGAAGCGCAAAAGATGAAATGCAGAATATATCAATCATTTATTGGAAAAAGATTGATTACCATTTTTAAAAAACTTTATACTTTAAGAAATGAAATAGCTGTTGTACAGGGTTACCAAGTCACCGGCTTTTTGTACAGCAGTATTTCCTTAGAGAAAATGTAATGTTGTTCTTTTAAATCGCAGAATGCTCAGATTAAACAACACTTTCTGTACTAAAATACTGGTATCTAAAAAGCCGGGAACTTGGCAGCTCTGATTGTATGTTTAAAGATTAATAATTTGGAAATAAATCACACAAAAATTTGCGTTAGGTGGTCACGAAAAAGCATGTTCTCTGTAAACAGAAAATGTATTTCATTTCTTTTTAATATAAATTTTAAAATGTTGGCTGGGATTCTCAATTTTAAAGATCTTGTAATTTTCTGTTACATGTGTTAATGTTCTACTTGCCTGGAAAAAATGATAAATGTCGTTAGTCCTTTTTCTGTTTTCTTGCAAAAAGTTTTTCATTTGGCCACCATTATCATGCCTGGCTAGCGCATTTAAATCTGGCAAAAAGCCATGAGTTTTATAATAAAACTGTTGAATAAAGAAGAAATGAAATGTTTTCAATTCAAAACATTTCCTCGAATGTTTTGGGTAATATATTTCAAAGATATTTTTTTAAATATATAATACTTAAAATATTTTATTTTCTTCGCCAGCATTTCATTAGACTTTAATCCTCTTAGAAAACTAACAACGCAATGTGTACTTTTTAATGTTTTCTGGAACGCCTTGCCGAAAAAAATATAGTTCAGAAAAACTTAGTGTTCATTCTAAAACTTTAGTCGGAATTTCCTCGTATTTAATTAAGAAAATGAATAAAAATTTTCCAATTAATATTTAATAAAAAATATATTTGAGACATGTAAATTAAAAAAAAATTGTGTGTTCTTGAAACCACATCTATGTCATCAATTATTATATTTTATAGAAACCTTACATCTTTGAATCTGTTATTAAGGCACACATTGACTGCAAAGCAAAAGAGAAAAATTGTAATGCTGTTTTCTCTTTATTTTATTCTAAATGCTAAATAAATATGACATTTCCAAAACTATATACAAATCTTAATTATATATATGAATGTAATCCTTGAGAGGACTAATCATTACTCAATGTATTAAAGCTCCATTTTATCCGTAGAAATATATTAATTTAAAAAATGCTTGTATTGAAGTGAAACCTGGGCCTTATTGAACGTATTAACACGGGCGTGTCAGTGAGAGTATTGATAGTATTAGCAATGTTCTTTCTATAAATTAAATAAATTCCACATCCGAAGAAGAGTAGAAGTTAGTGTATTTTGTAACCAATTAAATAACATTTAAACGATAGTAAAATAAGTAAACACAAATAATTTAGAAGAGTCAAGATGGTCATAATTCAAATGCTAAGGGGCTATCAGTTATTTCATAGGAACTCAACCAGAACGTTTTAACTTCTTAGAAAAAAAAAAACATGTTTAAATTGCACTGTTATGCAAAATGTTGTGTAAGTTATTGTAGAAAATAACCAATAACTGACTTAATTTTCCTGGATAATTTCGACTTAAAAAAATTATAAAACTCAAAACAAATAACATGAAACTATATTTAAATTTCTGAAAAGGAATAAAAAGTTTAAAACTATTTTTTGCCAATGAGTTTTATTTGAAATTAATTGTTATGTTATTTGCTACTCAATAGAGCGACTTGGCAAGTTTTCAACCACCAACTTTAATCTCTATGTCTGAGTACAATTTTTTCTAGTACAGAGTGTCTCATTTATTTTGCAACCCACTTAAACGCGAAGCAAATGAACAACACGAGTACACGCGCACACCGTTAGTGCAGGTAGCGGTGTGGAGAGGCGTGCCAGCAACACTACCAACACGCTAGAAAACCGCACGAAACACTTCAGTGCTAAGGAGAACGAAGTGAAAGGTAGTTTTGCGTCATGGTGCTATGTGCAGAAAAATGCGCGTTTATTATTGAACACTATTGTCGAACGTCTTCGTACAAAACAGTCAAGGAACGATATGAAAACAAGTTTCCAGACTCGGTGGTGCCTAATAAAAGCACAATGAAGCAAATCGTGGACCATTTTCAAACAGAATGGACTGTGGAACCGAAAAGAAAGAACCGTCTGTCGTTTATCCTAACTGACCACAAAATGAAGGAAATCGAGATGAAGCAGATGAACGAAGCATGTTGGAAGCAAATGAACGTTTCGTTGGGATTCAACAGGATGGCGCTCCTGCACACATGGTCAACGACACTCTGTCATTTCTCCAAGAATTTTTTGGTGATCGGCTTACAAAAGGACTATGGCCTCCACGCAGTCCAGACCTGTCACCGCCCGATTTCTTCTTGTGGGGCTATTTGAAAAATCAATCGCGTGTTCCGTGAACCGGTAGCCTCTTTTACTGAACTGAAAACTCGCATTACGGAAGAGATAAACGCTATCACACCAAACACATTACAGAATGTGTTCGAAACCTCCTCAAACGGGCCCAGATATGTAAAGATGCAGACGGCGGTCACTTCCAATACCTTTTGCAGTCGTTTAAGCACTTCTGTAAAATAAAAATTAATGTTTGTGCATTGTTCTTTTTGGGGGGTTGAAAAATAAATGAGACACTCTGTATGTCATTGGCAAAGATGTAGTCAATCAAGTATTCGAATAAGTACGTCGAAGTTAAGGTATTGATAAGTTAAGGAAGTGATTAACTTTAAGTTCAGATCAATCAAGTAGAGAAATTTGAATAAGAGAAAATTTGCCAAGTCGCTCTATTGAGTAGCAAATAACATAACAAATCATTTTAAGCAATTGAAGAACGTTATGCATGACAGGAGCTATGAATAAAGGAGCTTTGAAAGAACTTGGTTTCCAGTTAGATCTCACTTCTTTTATTAGCGAAACCGTTAACGAATTTGGCATTCTTTCACCTGTATGTTTTTGATGGGATTTCATTACTTTTTGTACAGTTGCAATATACTTAAACACTATACTTAATGGTTTTTAATGTGTTTACAAGTGACTATTTTATTCACCAGGCAACATTCAATTTAATTTAAATTTCCTACAACAAAATATTTGCTGTCAATTTGAAGCAGAAATCTGTATTTTAATACTGCTGTATTTAATATTTGTTTTAAAACTAAGTGTATTGATTCGATATTTTTATTATTTCTGATATAACAGTAATCATAGTGATATGATTTTATGTTTTACCAGTACAGACTCATTAACATATAAATCAACAGTCTGATTCATATTTACAAATAAAATGACGAAGCTATCCAAATAAAATCAAACAAATAGTATAAAATTTACAGATAATTGAAAATTAAATCGGCATTGTTTTCATAAATGAAATGAAATTTTCCTCAAAGTAGTGTTGCCACAAAAATAAAATTCTGGAGTATGTCATGCTCAACAATGATTATAAAAAAATAAATAGCACAAAAGAGATAAAGTATGACATCTCCGCACGTGTTTATTTTATATTTTATGATTAAAAAGTAAAATTGAAATTGCAATGTTTAGGAGAGAAAGACACCATGGATTGTCCCATGTTTTTTTTTTCGATGCAATTAAAATACGATTGTTATTTTTTTTCTCGCGCGTGCCTTTTTGTAAATTTGATGGAATAAATGAGCTGATATTTTGCCACAGTTACACTATCTAGACCCATGGTAGCTACACATCCATGATCAATATTTATTTGAATCATAGGAATGACTCTCTTTTGCTTACATTTTAATTCTGGGATTAGACGAATTTTCAACTGCGGTTGTCTCGAAATATATGCGTATTTCGATATATGTATTCTCTCAAGATGTTTTTTTTTCACAATGTGTCTAAAAAGGTTAAATTTTATGCACCATTACTCAAAAAATGAATTATCTGATATTAGCCCAAAATGACTGACAATCAAATATCTTGCTGCAAAGTATTCCCGGATTCAACATTTGGCGCTTTTTTTTGGCAAATTAAAATTTCGCCTAATAGACGTAACGTTAAAGTAAAAATGGACACCCCCCAAGTGGGTAATTAATCGATTTTCAGAATTTTTTTTTTTCGATTTCTTATAGTGTAAACGAACTTCTTACCAAATTTGAAGTCTGTAAGTGCAGTAGATATATGAAATCTTTTTGATGAGTGAGTGAGTCAGTGATAAAATGATCGATTATCAAACATTTTCAAATATCAGTATCTCGGAAACTAATTATGCGTTATTTATAAAATTTTGGATTCTGGATAATTAAGGGAGCCTTACTACACATTTAAAATTACAAGTACGTAGGTCAAATAAATTTTCAATAGTAGAGTGTCGAAATTTGGCGAAAACAGCTCGAAATGGTACGTGGCTGACACATTGCCGTGTGTCTAGATATAAAGCCAAGAAACAACCCGGTCACAATAAATTCACTTAAGGCAGCAGAAGCATCGTTAGTTACCTTTCTTAGGATAGGTAGATATTTTTATTATTATATGTTTTCTTTTAAATCTTATCAAATTGCAATTTCCCCACATTGCATTTGAAACATTTTCTTATTAAATTTTTATGATTCTATACGTTAACACCATTAAAAATATTTCAATTTCTTCAATTGGTAACAAAGACAGATTTTAATGGAAAAAAATCTCAGTGGCTGTCTTATAACTTCCACAAAATTACCCAATTTAATTTTTCTGACAATTAAGTAAATAAAATACACAGTAATACATTTTGAATTATGTAGAAGTGATGACGTCTACTTAATTTATATTAATTAAGAAATATTCTTACATGAGAAGTTTTCTCCCAGGATAGCTTCATTCAAGACGATTCTGCACGACGAAGTAGATAAAAGTAAACGAAGAATTAGAATCCCCTCCAAGATGTATCTTCTCTCAAGCGCGATATTTTCAACTCGAAGACATTTTATGAAAGCAGGAATTTTGGAAATATAGAGGAAGTATTTGTATTTATCTGAAGGATAAAGGCTTTTAGAAGAATACAAATTTAATGAAAATGTTCTATTTCAAGAAAAGAGGGCACGATATTTCTATATATCACAATTTACATATTAAAAACAAAATAGAAATTGAAACAATCAAACTGTGTTAATATTAAAATGAATTTTAATGGAATTTGAAGAACAAAAAAACATAATTTTCTTAAGTTATACTTATTCTATTCGATTTTTCTAAGTGTTGTAAATTAATTTAATAATTTTTCATTTATAATCGTAATGCTTTTTCCTTTATTTATTTCATTTTTTCTTTCCTTTTTTATGTACAATACATTTTGATTTTTTTTTTTTTTACTTTCCTAATACATATACTGTAATAAAAAAAGATGTTTCTTAATCTAGAAAATTATAATATCATCGCAGTCGAAAATAAACAGTAACCTCTTCTGAGTTATCCACGATTCCGAAAATAGTTCTTTGTTTTTAAAAACTCCAGAAAACAATATATTTTCGAGATTTAAAAACACATTTATAAAAGCACAGTTTCGTTTCCTGCCACTGATTTTCAGACACGTTTTCAAGTAGATTTTATGGTATATTAGTTTTCTCAACCCGGAATGTAGCTTTCCGGATGCTATCCATTCTCAAGTAAATATTTTGGTGCTCAGCAAACATTTTTTTTTACAGACAAACATGATAAATTAACTACCTTAGCATTAATATTATAATTTATATTATTTTGTTAATCTTAATGAATTAATTTAATTGCGCGGTTGAAAATGCTTAATTGAGAATAGATAGCATCCTAAAATCTGATATTCGAGTTAGATAAAACTCATTAATGCACTCTAAAAACTACTCGGAAACGTTTCAGAAACTCAACGACAGCAAAATTAACATTGCTTTTATAAATAATTCTCTAAATCTCGAAAATATATTGGTTTCTGAGGTTTTTAAAGATAAAGAACCCTTTTCGGAGTCATAAGTAACTCGGAAGAGGTTATTACCTATTTTCGTACGTGGTTATATTATATTTTAGTTGATTAAGAAACATTTGTCTTTTCAAATTTTCTATTTAATTGTTATGCAAAAATGGCATCAATTAGGTTATAGTGCATAAAGATAAATTAAACCCAATAGACACTATTCTCGTGACGTCACAGTAAATATATAAACTTTTATTCACTTATAAAAACAAAGTACACGTGTAAATATATTTTTCCCGAAATTTAACATTCAAATAAAAAAAATATACATCCAAAAAGTTAAGTAGAAGTAATACGATTGCCACCATTTTTAAAGCCATAATTATATATTTTCTGATATTACATTGTTCCACATCCATTGTTTGGATGGGTCCTCCCCGGAATCGTGAAACTGCGTTTTATTTTTTTAGAAGATAATGACAATAATGAAATCATATGCCAATGCTCTTCTTAACTTTCCGAATATTATAAGAAGAATTAAATGACATTTAGAAAGCAACTAAGACAAATTTATTAAACTAAATAAAAATAGCTAAGTCCAATAAGAATTTCAGAAATTTATCAACCGTGTTTTAAACACAATTATTATTTTTTGAAGGTATTAATAAATGTTTCATTTCTACTTATATCATAGTAAATATCTATGTAGATTCTTCTTGAAACTTTGTGCTGGTAAAGAAAATTTTAAATGTTTAAAATATTATAAGCTATAAAACAGCCATAAATCATCTTTAACATGAAAATATGAAATGTCGGATTTTATTTTCTTTCTTCAAACTGTAAATTTTGAACACTGCCCCAAGTAAGAAAATATGATGTAACGCAAACATTCTATTTTAGATTTGATCTTTGGTGAAGTTGAACGAAATAAAGCGAAATCATCCTGAAAAGTTATCCAGGATAAATTTTACAGTTTGAGTTTTGATATAATACTTTTGTGAAAATTATAGACCATGTTACTCGATATATTACTTTAAGAAACAACATTTTTTAAAGTAATACATTTTTAATTGTGTCTATAAATTTTTTAAACAATCTTTCGCAAGATATTACACAGAAATTTGAGAAACTATTACATATGTATAACAATATATATATATATATATATGTTAGTAAATGTAGGTAGTAGTACAATAGCGCGCTCTAAAGCAATTAGGGTATATATATACTTTCTACGGAACTTAGGTAAGAAAATCTGCTTACCTTCATTTTCAGCATTCAGAGCAGCATTTCTCGAGCATCCAGGTCTCCAGAGTATTTATAATTAAATAATCCATTTCATTTGGTGGTAGACACGTTGTATCCACGAGTTGTTTAATGATCTTTGATGTATCCATAGTGATGTAGATTACACTAATAATTTTATCAATTTGTGGATCACTATATCTGTGTTGAGTGTAGAAATATTATTATTAAATAATTAATTACACATAACTTAGTTTAGAGAATTTAATTTACATTACTTAATTTTATCAGTTACATTTCTTTAATTTAAACATTAGAATATCTTTAATTTAAGGGAGAACGAATTATACATCTTTCGTTTCCAGCGCGAGAATAGCAAGTTAAAGTTCTATATGGAAAAAGAAAAAGAGTTTATTCAGTTCTTTTTTGTGATGTCACTTTCCAGGCCTGTAATTGGTTGTAAATGACGTAAAGTCAAACGCACACCATGCATACGTATTATTACTTCTTTCTTCTCATTCACGTGTTCGGAAAAACTTTTTATGGTGCATCGAAGTTACACTTCCTTCTTAAAACTGGGTTAATCTCTTTATCGTGATGAGTTTGAAATGAAAGTAAATAATCTGTCACTGAAATCAATTAACAGAGATTACTTTTCTGATATATTCCCAACAATATATATCACAGGAGTAATATACAAAAATTTATCTTCAATGAACTTTTCTTTTTCTCATGTTACTGTAACAAATAACGTACTCTTACTTTAGCAAATTTTACACAAACCAGATTTGTCCGAAACTTTATTCTGACATAAAGCACTGAAATGAAATTTTAATTTAGTACTGATGTGTACAGTTGCTCTTCTCATAATATGTCTGTTATTACTGTTGCGAAATATCTTGCATCTGTAATTGTAGTACGTAATAACCAGTATGCCATAAAATACTTTACGCTTCTGCTCGATAATATATATATATATATATATATATATATATATATATAGCGTGCTCACTGATGGTTAAAAGAACAACTAATAATATAAACACTTCTTGTATGCACTCTTTACTGCAGAAATTACAATTCGAAGGAAAAACGATCTAAAGATGCGATATTCACAGGATTCGTACCTTAAGATTTCATATGTCCAGAAATCCAAAATCCGATACTGAATAGGATCTCCATACATGAAAAGATGCAAATTTATACCCATTACCATACTTTTAAACAGATTATTATCAAAGTAGCATACTGTGCCAACATTAGCTGTATTTTGACTAAATACTGGCACGTTGGCTAAATATTGGCGTAATATTTTGTCCCAGTATTTTGTATCAATTTATCAATATCACATTGAAATATTTTGCCAATGTATATCCAATACATCCAATACTGCCGTTATATTGGCATTTCTTTAGTGATATTTCCAACAAAAAAAAACAATATTTCTGTAAAATTCACATTTTATTGAAATAGCTCAAACGTTTATTAGAGCAACGAATAAAAAAAACGCAGAAAATGAAACAAATAATAAAAAAAAAGACTTTTATAAATAACAGTATTTTTTTTTTTTTTTTGTTAATCATCTACTACGACCTAAGCATATAATGCTACTTAAGACAAAAACACATTTTTAAATAATATGATCTTTCTAAGGAATTAGCATACATATTAGGTTTTTAAGCTTTGAGTGTTCTTCTTTGTATGAAAATTTTATACAAGTTAGAACTTTATTAAATTAACTCATTGTTTAATAAATAATCACGGGGTGGAAATTCAATCTATCTACAATAACTTTATCATAGTACAATGCATTTAATTTTCAATTTGTGTGCAAACTTCTGTCGGTACATAAATCTGGAAATTGGGAGGTTGCTTGCAAATAATGAGGTGGAATGTATATTAGAGAAAATTTCAGCCGACCAGAATATTATACATTGGCTAAAATCAGAAGCATGAATTTTAGAGAATAAAAGAGTAACTTATATTGAATGCATAGGAAATTATGTATGAGCAAATGTTCGTTAGACAAGATTTTGAAATTGGAAATTTCATGTGATAACGATATTTATAAAAGCATAAATTGTTTGAATTAGACCATGTGTAGAATATAACTAAATAGTGCTGATAAATGAATGTTTTAACAGTCATAAAAACCAGTGCCTTAATATCTTTATGTATTTAAAAAATTAAATATTAAGACCAATTAAAATGGAAATGTTACAGTTCCCAGTAAAGTTCTTTTTTAAACACCTTAACTTTAAAACGTCGTAAAAAATGGTGTCTAGGCATGTTAAGGTGTCTATGCACTAATCAATGAGAATGCTTTCAGCGTCTCCCAGTGACAAAGATAAAAGTTAGTATGCTGATCATGAAAATTAATTGAGATACGGGAAAATAATGTATTACAAAATTGTAGAGCAGCATCAATATTCAATACTGTTACAGGAGGAAAGGATTGACAATGGAGACACTATCACGATGCGCAAAACACTGGCAGGAGTGATGGGACAATACTGACGAGCTTGCATACCAAATGCGATTCGTCAGTGGCGTATGGTAAAATCTGAGGATTTAGACGTTCATTGCTAGTATTCACCAACACTGAAAACCAGCTTACTACTACCCGAAAACTCATTAGAGCATTTTGTGTTGCCACATTCTCTCCGTACGAGCAGGGAAGAGCGAATTATTCTCGGTCAAAATTCACTTTGAGTTCAAATATCATGACCCATGACCAAAAAGACCCATTAATTGAATTTTCTCGAACATGTGACCTAGCCCAACAGTCTTCTCGTGCCCGAAAACTATAGAATGCAAAATTTAGTGTAAATAGTTTGAGCCGTTTTTAAGATAAAATAGCTTGACCCATAATGACCCCTGACCAAAATGACTCACTAATCCAAATTTCTGGAAATGTGACCTAGCCTAATAGTCTTCTCGTTCCCTAAACCTGTAGGATGCTAAATTTATTTCAAGTCCTCTGAACCGTTTTTAAGAAAAAACAGCTTGACCCATAATGACCCATGACCAAAATGACCCACTAATTGAATTTTCTCGAACATGTGATCTAGCCCAACAGTCTTCTCGTGTCCAAAAAACATAGGATGCAAAATTTAGTGTAAACAGTCTGAGTCGTTTTTAAGATAAAATAGCTTAACCCATAATGACCCTTGACCAAAATGACCAACTAGTTGAATTTTCTCGAACATGTGACCTAGCCCAACAGTCTTCTCGTGCCCGAAAACCATAGGATGCAATATTTGGTGTAAATAGTCTGAGCAGTTTTTAAGATAAAATAGCTTGACCCATAATGACCCATAACCAAAATGACCCACTAATTGAATTTTATCAAATATGTGACCTAGCTCAACAGTCTTCTCGTGCCCGAAAGCCATAGGATGCAAAATTTAGTGTAAATAGTCTGATCCGCTTTTTATATAAATTAGCTTGACCCACAATGACCCAGAAATGACCCACACAAATGACATGTGGCCTAGCCGAAGGATTTTCTCGTGCCCGAAAATTGTAGGATACAAGATTTAATAAAAATCGTTAGAGCCGTTTTTTAGATAAAAATAATTTGACCCGCGTTGACCCAAAAATGACCCAGTAATCGAAAGTTCTCGAACATGTGACCCAGCCAAATAATCTTTTCGTGCCCGAAAATGGTTGGATACAAAATTTTTTCAAAATCGTTTGAACCATTTTTTAGATACAATTAGCTTGACCATGACCCAAAATGACCCATTAATCGAATTTTCTCGAACATGTAACCTAGCCCAATTGTTTTCTGTTTAAAATCGTTACAGCCGTTTTTAAGATAAAATTTGCATATATATATATATATATATATAACCACACACAAGATTTGCTCGTATTAGAATATATGATATTTGTTATATCACAACGTAATCCCGAAACTCTCTAAAAAGCTGTGAACATAAATATATTTTTCGTTAATTTTGGTTAAACATTTGCAGTTTTGATAAATCCATTTTCTTTCAAATTACAGAAATGTATGCAATGTAATAGCTAAACATTGAACGAAATTGTTCAATCTGGGCTGCGTTTCTATGACATTACTCAGGATTGAAGATAAGTTGGCTTTACGTTTCTTTTTTTTTTTTTTCGTCTATTTTTTCTCATTTTATGGAAAATCTTCCAAGTACGTAAAAATTAATCCCAACCTCTTCTAAGATGTGGGATTTTGCGGAAATCCTATGAAATCATGTAGTTTTTCGTTCAAAATTTCGTCCAGTAGATTTTAGTATATTTTTTTTTACGGTGTACTTATAAACCAATAACCAATATTTATTGCGATGTTCATGGGTTTAATCCTGCATAATATTCAAGTTTAATGATATTTTAATGAATAATCATATAAATTCGTACAGATTTAAGCCAGAAATGATTTTTATTGATTTATTATTTTCACGTGTAATGATAATTATTACTATTTTTGAAATTAATTATCAATGAAAGAGAATTTTTTTTTTAAATCAGTAGATGAAAAAATATGTATACACCATGTGCAAATATGTATCATACTAGCATTTCCTAGTATTTAATTTTCCTTATTTGTAAATGTATATCGGAAATGCCCAAATATGTCATAGTATATTTTAAATGAATAAAATGAATAAAATGTTATTCAGTGAAAAATATAGAAAGGGATTTAGTTAGTGGAAGTTAAAAGAAAAAAATAAATTTAGTCCGTGGATATACGTTATAATTAGTTACATTTATATTTCATCAAAATAGTTCATTTTTTTATCCTTATAACTTTTAGGCAATGTTTTATCTATGGATATTCTAGCAGACATAGTTGTTTTTTATTATTTTTTTTTTAAACACAAAGGCATTAAAAATCGACAATGTGTTATTTCTATTATATCTAATATAAAATAAAAATAGATTATATCAAATAAAATCGAAAATGCGCAAATATAGTAGTCATAAATTTGAAATGATGAAAATGATGAAAATTTAAAAGTATGGTAATAGTGCGAGTTATTTGGTAAAATATGAAAGGACAATAAAAATCCATTTAGTCTGTGAATGTATTTCTCTATTCTAAAAAAAAAAGTAACCAACGCTGCCATCGCTGACAATTAATTTTTTGTGCCCCGAGGTATTTCTAGGCTAATATTAATAAAACTATTGCATATCAAAATATAAAAATTTGTAGTTTTATAGAGAAATGCTCAATAAACACGCTGAAGCAGACAATTTTTTAATCGAAGAATTATTTTAAATGTTTAATATTGAAGGTCTGTCAAAATCGTTCTGTGGAAAAAAGCGTTATAGGAACAAAAACTATATGCGTAGTACTTTAACCATAAGTTGAAGGGATATAGTTGACAAGCTTGCGGTGCAATTGCTGTTTTAATTTAACTAAAATTGTGAAGGGTTTTTTTTTAATTCAAATTTTCATTAAATTGATGGAGATTTTTTTCAGATTTCAAAAAGATCATTTTTTAAATTGTTGCCAATTTGTGAAATAGTGCACATAATAATATTTATTTTCAATTAAAATATGTATTTATACGTGACAATTAAAAACAGAAATAAAACTTTAAAATAATAATTAAATGACTTCATGTTAAAAGCAGTAAATGGGAAAAGTTATGTCATAAAAAATGTATTTGCACGAGAATATTCAAAACAGAAATAAAACTTGAAAATAATAATTAATTTATTACGCATTAAAATCAGTAAATGAAAAAATTACGCCATATTTAAAATTCTCAAATAATATTTCCAAATAGTTTTAATTAAAAAATATATTTACACGAGAGATTCATTTATTTCGACAAAATAAGTTACTTATTGTTGTAAATTGTTAGTGTTCACTTATCCATTTTATACAAGTTGATTTTAAAATGTCGCATAAAAAATTCCAAAATTGCTGTTTGAATGTCGAATAAATTTTATTGAAAAGATGACAAAGTTTACAATATTGTGCTAAGAGGTTAAAACCAGATTCATTTTACTAATGTGAAAAAATCACGAAACTATTAAAAAAATTCCTTCCGGCCTGTAGCGGGAGGAAAAAGGTAGCTTTCCTATATCTTCGTTTTAAAATTTTAAATAATTTTACTTGAAAGCAACAAGCTAAAGTTCATAGATCCCGATAAAAGAAGATTCGTTAATACTGAATTTGAAAAAGAAATTCCCCAAATTAGACAAATATAGCTAAGTTGGCTTCATTTATGGAGGCTTATTTTTGTCGCCAGATTTGGTGATAATTGGAAAACGGCGGCCAAACTTGGCGGGAATTTGACGCCAACGGATATGAATATAGTTTTAGGCGTATGATTGGGGAAATGATTACAACAATGGAAGATAATAATTTGCGAGAAATCCCGTTCATCTTCAACACATAAATTAATCTCACATTTGCTTTAATCTGCTGTCTTGTTT
Source organism: Maratus michaelseni (assembly GCA_963931845.1). Lineage (NCBI taxonomy): Eukaryota > Metazoa > Arthropoda > Arachnida > Araneae > Salticidae > Maratus > Maratus michaelseni. Next base: position 353,498,790 of record OZ007587.1, read on the forward strand.
CAAATGTCAGAAACCCCAGAATTTCCAATATATTATATCTCAGCCATTTTTTAAGATAGAAGCAAAACGAAATATGCTACGGAATCCTTGTATCAAGGCAACACTTAAGAAAAAAAGAAATTTAAATTTCGAATTCTTTTGTATATTTTTAAAATTTTAAATATTTTAGTGGCCGCCATTTTGAAACAAGATGGTGAACCAAGTTGGCCAACGAACTCGGTCGAGATATTGGTGTTCGTAAAACACACGTTTAGTTTCTTGCAAATCGTTAAATACGAGAATTATAAATACGAGTGCTATCGTATGACATAGATCATATATGTATGTATATATATATATATATATATATATATATATATATATATATATATATATATATATAATATATCAACATTTGAATGGAGGGTGGTTTTGGGGCCTGGGGGTCACGATCGGTTATAATAAACCGAAATTTTCCTGCATTACTTTCCTCCGAACGGCTGCAATACATATTTTTTTACTTTTTGTAATGAAAATTACCTAAAACGCTAAAATCTCAGAAAAAATTGCTAAAAATACAAAACTCGCAGAGAACCAAATTTACTACAGTGGACTTAAACAGCGTAACCGGAATTCTTTCATAAACGCAAAAAAATATAAAAATCACATTGAAAATCGCCGAAGACAAAATGCACTATATTAGGCTAAAAGTTTGAAAACAAATTCCAGTTGAATTAACCAATTCCCGTTCAAATCGTGCCCATAGAATTCGAGAAAAGAATGCAACGAAACTGTCGAAAATGGTGGTAACTGAAGTCTATATTTAGGAAAACACACTTTTAAATGTAAATAAAGAGGCAGTTGAGTGAACCAATTCCCAGTCAAAACGGGTCCAGAGAACCTGGAAAAAGGATGCGATGTTACTGTTCGGAAATGATGGTAACTGAAGTCTAAAATAAACATTTAGCTGAATCCTAAGCTAAGTTCAATGAAGTAAATCCAGTAGAAATTGGGCCTATATAACCCGAGAAAGGAATGTGCCATTAATGTTCGAAAATGGTTTTAACAGAAATCTACGTTAAACTAAGAATATGGCGTTAATGTCCGAAAATGATGGTAGCTTTATCATTAACGCCATTTTTAATATACGGCTGAAATTCCCGTCCCCTACATTAAGGCGATCATTAAAAAAAGAAATATATTTTTTCTGATAAGTAGAACATAACGCAAGACAGTACGCTAAAATGGCTGTCACTGGCTCCTTTTTGATATTCCTCAAATTCAGATCTACATCTTAATTAGTTATGTTAATTTTTGCTCATTAGTAAAAATCGGCAATCATTTCCTTTCATTTTCGCAAAGAAAAAGGGGGGGATCGGCCGGGATTTAAATGTTTTGTTTTTCTTGTTTTTAATAAAAACCGATTTTTGTCTGGCACTTTCTCGGATTTTTTCGACTGTTGCCCTGCAGTTTTTTCTAAAAGTTATAAAAAATTACCGTTTCTGATGAAGAAAATTTTTCTACATATGCTCTGAAATTTTCAAATCGATATCTTAATTAGTTTTCTTAGTATTCACTAAATTCTCAAATTCATTCATTTCCGCTTGCAAATCAAGAGCAGGTGCGCATTTCTTTTGCAGATTTGCGAAAAAGATCGTTTTATTGTGAATTTATAAAGAGTTTTTAATTAATATCTCGGCTAATTGTGGTGCGATTTCTTCGAAAATTGAAACTTCGGATTTCCGAAACTTTTCAGTGTCAATCAGTACTTTGGGCGCCCCTCACCTGCTCCGCTGCGTGGATCCTTTCCCTGCAAAATGTAACAAAACGTTAAAATTCACATAAATAAAAAAAAAAATTCAAAAAATCAAAAATCGGGTTACGAAGTAAATAGATAGAGGCATCTTCCTACCAAATTTTGTATCTTTGCTTGCAGCTGTCTCTTCAGAACACAATCTACATACTCACCCACAAACTTCTTCCTTATTATTATAGTATTTAATACAATATAAAAATAAAAATAAATATAAATATAAAAGTTACAAAGTAAACTGAATAAAAGAAGTATCTACCACACATAAGTAGATTTCTACTGCATTACGCTAAATAAATGAAGTCGATTATTTATGTGATTTAATGGCTATTTATTATTTACAAAAGTTTTATTATACAGGGTGATTAGAAAATGAGTATACATTTGAAAAATTAATAATTCACGGAATAATGTAGGTACAGAGGTAAAAATTGACAAACATGCTTGGAATGACATGGGGTTTTATTGTAACCACACAAAAAAAAGGGTTTAAAAAAAAAGGCCGACAGATGGAACTGAACAGCAAAACGTCAGTGACTCTGCCTGAGAATCATGTATAACAGGAGCTGTAATGAGAGAGAGAATCAGATGCACCAGCAATCGCAGCATGTTGACGTTACCAGAAAAGGCAATGTTAGTGAAGCTCTACTATCAAAATGGGGAATCTGCCGTGATCGACCGACATCAATAGGCATGGTAAAAGACAACATCCAACGCAAATTTCTCACCATAACTACAGATATGCTGCACAGTGCTGTGCACAACATTGTCCCTCGGCTACAGCTATTGTTGCGGGATGACGGTGGACATGTTGAGCATTCGTTCTGAAGAACATCGTCTTTGCTTTGTCATAATTTGTCATGATAATTATTGCTTTTCTTATCACACGAAGCGCCATCTGTTGGCCATTTTATGAACTTTTTTGTGGATACAATAAAACCCCATGTCATTCCAAGCATGTGTGTCAATTTTTACCTTTCTACCTACATTATTCCGTAAATTATTAATTTTTCAAATGTATACTCATTTTCTGATCACTCTGTATATATATATATTTAAATATCCCCTAACACATCTGTCAAGGCAACCATTAACTCTTTGCTCTTAAATAAGTGCATACCATTTCTCCGTCTTTATTTATCTTCATCATTCATAGAATTCAACTTCTCATTGTTGGGTATTTGTTTATCCGGAGATCATTACATGTTCAAGTTATGACTTAGTCTTAATATTGATCTGAAGAAATCTGCATTAATGCTTTATGAACACGCATCCGATTGACAGGAGGTTTAGAGGGAGTCTAGAGTTTCACCGATTGTTCACAGTGATCGATAAGAGATATTTGTCTGGCAAATTTACTAAATTAAGACATCGTATGACAACGAAATTGAACTTGAATGTTTAAAAGCTAAAATGTAAATCTGCAGGATTTTATATAACAAAGAAATGCTTGCAAGCAATTTCATGTACGTATCCAAGATTATAAGAAAAATGCATTATTTAGGTAAAAGGATGTTTTCACCTTCTTGTATAAAACTATGAAGTAAGGTAAAAAGCTTCAATTGTCAAACAGTTTTTGCCCGATATGTCACTCAAAAAAAAAAAAAAAAAAAAGTTAATTTTGTAATACGTCGGTTTAGCGTATGACTGTACTCCGTAGATTTAATATGATTATATATATAATTTAATTCAATTCTAATACATTGGGATTAAATTTTCAATGTAATATTATATCAATCAAACTACTGAATTAAATTACGATTAATTAAATAATTTATAATTCCTTAATTTGTTGGTTAATTTTATAATAATTTATTAATTTGCTGTTAAATTTGTAAAACCATCCTTCTAATTTAATAAATTTTATTCACTAATAATATTGTAAATTTTATTCAAATATTTTAATCTGAAACATAAATATTTAAACAATTGTTTCAGTTTTAACAAATAATAATTTATTCGACTTTTTACAAGATTATTTTTACAAGACTATTATGATTGGGAAGGGTTTCTCTCTGTTAGAAAGTTCTCCTTTTCCCATTATTGCCAGTTGATCACTATGCGCATTCCAATTTTGAATTTTAAAATATATGTGGGAAGGAGAATTAACTGTGACATTTGTATGAACTCAATGAAGTATAACAGTCACGAGCTGTAATAAGTGCATGCATTAATATTAGTTCACTATATATAAGAATGAAAACGTACGAAGACGAATGAGGAGGCCCCTGATTCATGAGAGATATTAGACCCGAAACAGACCAGGGGGGCACTCTGTGATCTAACTTCGGGTCATTTCAGGCTCGTGCAGACAATATACCGAATGCAACAACAAAAAAGAAAAAAAAGAAAAGTAATCTGAAAATTTAGATTGTGTCCCATAAATCGTAAAATTATTATTATTTTTTTTTATGCGCATACTTTATTAAAACGCGCTATCATAAAAACATGAAAAAAAAAAAAACTTTAAAAATAAAAGGTGAGTTGACGAAAGGAGATGAACTTAGTTGTTCATTTTGTGTTAACACTTCTCAACGGAATTCATTGTCATAACAACAGCGTCATGGCTCATGACTCATGGAAAAGAGTCCGTTTTGGACTTCCTCCAAATTGTTGGGCTCATGGGCTTGGTCTAGCTTATTGGCTAGATCATTTAGGATTAGAAACAACAACAACAACAACACAACAGCGTTTAGTGATAAAAGTTATATAAATTAAACTTGGAGAAATCACGCTTTGGATTAGCGTTGGAATTGTCGAAAATCCCACGTTCTCTTAACTTCTTTAAAAAAAAAATGTTTACATTTAAGATGTTAATATTTTGTGCATTTTCATGAGGATTTTCTAATGAAATACAACAATGAATGTCTATGTCTAAGATATTAAATACGTACCAGATTGCACAGCAAAGTCCTCATTTTAGGCGGAATGGGAACTTAAGAATTCTGACTTCAATTTATTGAAAATAGAACAAAAATTACTAAATTGATGATAAAAGATTGAATTTGGATTGCTTTTATAACTGTCAAAAATCATTCGCAAACGTAAATAATCAAGAAAATGCGTTAATTTTTCCGTTGAAAAAAATCAAATAGTCTAATAAAAAAAGTAAAGAAATCTGAGCCACAGGTGCATTCGGATTTGTTTCGTATTTCCGGTACGAAATTTTCAGACCTCTAAGTAGTCCAGATTTTCCTAGCCATCACGTGCACACACACAGAGATATAAACATCTTTCTTTTATTAATACAGATAAGAAAGGCATCTAAAAAATTTTTAAATATATAATTCTTCCAATTGAAAGTTTATTTTGGACAACTTTTATATTTGTTTGGAAATTTTGAAAATTTAATTTTAAAAAAACTACCTTATTTTTTCAGTTATTTTGCATTTTATTTTGGATGTAAAACTTTTATTCTTCGACTACATCATTAACAATTTTCCCAAAAATTACTAGAAAATTGAAAAAATGTGAGATTATGATTATTATTGACCTGTACGTCCCAGTGGTATACACACTCCGTTGAGCATCATTGGATTAGAAAAATTTGAAATCCTGTTTCTTTATTTCAGACTTTCCCATATCTGCTTCATTTGAAAAGTACACGTTATTTTGTTAGAGGTTTATTAGCACTGTAGTGGCCCAGAGCTAATGTGATATTCCATAATTGGATATGTGTTTGTTCGGAAATCAATAATATGCTTTATAAAATTTATATTTATTATAGCCTTTATTATATAAAAGATAATTATAAATGAATCGGTAATTTCAAAATCTACACAAATCCACTTTTTTTCATAATGTTTCTTTTTTTTTTTTTTTTTTTTTTGCTGCAATGTATCCTTGAAGGTAGGTCCACATGTATAGACAAAAGTTGCATAGAGTTTTTAACCGTTGTCAATCAACATCTTCGTTTATTGGATAAACAATAATTGTCAATTGCAATACCAAGATATATTGCAAAGGCCAACACTAGAACAATATGATAAAATACCTATGTGTGTTAATAAATAGGTGTTAAGGATTACATATTTTAACAACCACTATTTTCGACTAGTAACCTAAGCATTATTTAATCGCAGAATAATACAATTCAATAAGGTGAATATTACTATTTCCGAATAGTTATATTAAAAATCCTTAATATTTGGCAGCCATGCACTTAATGTCGATCCTCAACCCTTAATGAGGGAGTTCAAATAACAGTGGAGTAAGCCAAATATTTTGAAAATTGATCTAACCATATTTTCACTGACCGAATATTAATTTCTGTTCAGTGCGGCAGTCAAATAAGTCACAGTTCACTTAAGGAGTCGCTAGAGGGCAAAACAAGTTGGACCACTCAATGCAACGACAAATACAACAAGTTTCACAAAATCATTTCTCAAATCACTAAATTTTTACTTACTCCACTGTCATTCTAACTCCTTCAATTATTTTACTTATGGACGCCATTTCATGTAGCAAATGTGCGTTGTTCGGAAATATTGTCACATATAACTGTCTATGTTTAGGGATTTTTATAATATTTTGCCACATGGTAGTTGAATTTGATTTAAAATTAATCATGTGAATCATTAATATTTTTTCATAGAAGTTGTATCAAATACTTAAAAATATAGGATTAATATATATATATATATATATATATATATATATATATATATATATATATATATATATATATATATATATATATATATATATATATATATATTTGTATAATTTGAAGGACACTAAATCCTGTTAATTGCAAAATAACATCCTTCTATATATAAAAAAAAGTAATGGTTTGGAAATGGACCAATGAAAATCTGCGTAGATACCGCGAAACGTAGCTGATTGGTCAGAGCTTTCTGACTTTTCTTAGGGGGAATTAACATGAAAGTATTTAGATAGGATGGGCGCTATTAGGGGGGTTACCAAGGGGAAGGGACCCGGGTCTGTCACCAAGTTTGTGCGCCAAATTTGGCGATCAAAATTAGCTTCCAAAAGTGGCGCAAACTTGGCGCTATTTCCAGTATTTCGCCAAATTTCCATAGACTCCAATTGAAATCCAATAGCGTTTACTCGCTTGCAAAAAATAAACAAATTGAGATATTGCAATGCAACAAAAATTAATATTAGCTTAAGAATAGAGCTGAATTGAACTATTTACATTATTTTTAAGCATAAACACTAACTATTTACAATATTCGTAACACTATATATACAATTGGTACTTGTTAGTTATCCTGTCGACCAAATTACTGTCGCCAAATTCATATATATTAAACGAGCAAAGGATTTTCCCGATTATTCATATATATTAAACGAGCAAGGGATTTTCCCGATTATTTATATATATTAAACGAGTAAGGGATTTTCCCGGTTATTCATATCATATATTCTAATACGAGCAAATCTTGTGTGTGGTTATATATATATATGCAAATTTTATCTCAAAAACGGCTCTAACGATTTTGACGAAATTTTGTATGCTACCGTTTTGGGACACCAGAAAACCATTGGGGTAGGTCACGTGTTCGAGAAAATTCGTTTAGTGGGTCATCAAGGGTCATCAAGGGTCAGGGTCAAGCTAATTCTATCTAAAAAACGGTTCAAACGATTTTGACTAAATTTTGTATCTTACCATTTTCGGGCACAAGAAGACGATTGGGATGGCTCACATGTTCGAGAACTTTCGATTAGTGGGTCATTTTTGGGTCAACGCGGGTCAAATTAATTTTATCTAAAAAACGGCTCTAACGATTTTGATTAAATTTTGTGTCATACGAGTTTCGAGCACAATGAAATCATTGGACTAGGTCACATGTCCGAGAAAATTCGATTAGTGGGTCATTTCTGGGTCATTGTGGGTCAAGATCTAAAAAGCGGCTCAATTTACACTAAATTTTGCATCCAATGGTTTTCGGGCACGAGAAGACTGTTGGGCTAGGTCACATGTTCGAGAAAATTCAATTAGTGGGTCATTTTGAGTCATTTTGGGTCATGGTCAAACTAATTGTATCTAAAAAACGGTTCAAACGATTTTGACGAAATTTTGTATCTGACTATTTTCGGGCACGAGAAGACTATTGGGCTGGGTCACATGTTCGAGAACTTCCGATTAGTGGGTCATTTTTGGGTTAAAGCGGGTCAAATTAATTTTATCTAAAAAACAGCTCTAACGATTTTGATTAAATTTTGTATCCTACGAGTTTCGGGTACGCGACAATCATTGGGCTAGGTCACATGTTCAAGAAAATTCGAATAGTGGGTCATTTCTGGGTCATCGTGGGTCAGGATCTAAAAAGCGGCTCAATTTACACTAAATTTTGCATCCAATGGTTTTCGAGCACGAGGAGACTGTTGGGCTAGGTCACATGTTCCAGAGATTTCGATTACTGGGTCATTTTGGTCATGGGTCATTATGAGTCAAGCTATTTTATCTTAAAAACGGCTCAGACTATTTACATTAACTTTTGCATCCTATGGTTTTCGGGCACGAGAAGACTGTTGGGCTAAGTCACATGTTCGAGAAAATTCAATTAGTGGGTCATTTTGGTCATGGGTCATGATATTTGAACTCAAATTTAATTTTGACCGAGCATAGCTCGGTCTTTCCTGCTCGTATATATTAAACGAGCAAGGGATTTTCCCGATTATGAATGATATCGTAAACGACTGGGAAGATTTTCACGAGGCTTGCCCCCTATACTAAATCAAACACGAGAAAAAGATCTAGCTAGGTTCCGAATACAAGAAAATTCGTTTTTATAGGGTAAAACAAACTCAGCGCTGAAAATGTTTTTTGTTATAAATGAAAAAATATTCAAACGATTTACACGAAACGTGTTGCCTATACTAATTCGAGCACGAGAAATCCATCTAGCTAGGTTTCGAATTCGGGAAAGGTCATTTTGATCTGTTAAGCTGATTTTTATAATAAATTTACGTTTCATTTAAATTACAACAATTACGAAGTGGAATCTAAAAACTGAATGCATAGAAAATAAGGGATCGCGAGGCGATCCAGAATGGAAACGCGAAACGATTACGTCTGGGGTGGCTGCGATTACGCCGGGGGTTGGTGAGCGTAGCGAGCAGGGGAGCCGAGCCCCCCTAGTGTGTCAAAATATTTTTTTATTTTTATTACTTTAATTTTTAAATCCTTCTCTATATAAAAAAAGTAATGGTATGAAAATGGACCAGTGAAAATCTGCGTAGATACCGCGAAACGTATCTGATTGGTCAGAGCTTTCTGACTTTTCTTAGGGGGAATTAACATGAAAGTAGAGAATTTAGATAGGATGGGCGCTATTAGGGGGGGTTACCAAGGGGAAGGGACCCGGGTCTGTCGCCAAGTTTGTGCGGCAAATTTGGCGATCAAAATTAGCTGCCAAAAGTGTTGCCAACTTGGCGCTATTTCCAGTATTTCGCCAAATTTCCATAGACTCAAATTGAAATCCAATAACGTTTACTCGCTTGCAAAAAATCAACAAATTGAGATATTGCAATGCCACAAAAATTAATATTAGCTTATGAATAGAGCTTAATTGAAATATTTACATTATTTTTAAGCACAAATACTAACTATTTACAATATTCGTAACACTATATATACAATTGGTACTTGTTAGTTATCCTGTCGACCAAATTACTGTCGCCGAATTCATATATATTAAACGAGCAAGGGATTTTCCCGATTATGAATATCGTAAACGACTGGGAAGATTTTCACGAGACTTGCCCCCTATACTAAATCGAGCACGAGAAAAAGATATGGCTAGGTTCCGAATACAAGAAAATTTGTTTTTACTGGGTAAAACAATCTCAGCGCTGAAAATGTTTTTTGTTATAAATGGAAAAATACTCAAACGATTTACACGAAACGTGTTGCCTATACTAATTCGCCCTTACAAAAATTTCTTATAGAATTCTATAAAAAATATTTATAGAAAATGCCTTATAGAATCCTATAGAATTATGGCCCGTTTTTCTATAAGCTTGTTTATTCTAAAGCTATAGAAATATCTGTAGAAGTTCAATAGAAATGTCTATAGATCTTCTATAAATATATCTATAGAAAAAATATAGAGCTTCTATAAAAATTTATAGAATGTATGTGGTCACCCTCCCAAGTATTGACCCCACTCGATGCTGCTTGACTTCAGCGATCGGACGAAGAACGAATACTTTCAGTATGATACTCTTATTAAGCTATTTAAACTTTATTTCTTTTGTGATTTGCATTCCCAATCATATATAATCTTGTAAAAATATTAATTTAATTTATATTAAAAAGTCTAATAAATTATTTGTTAAAACTGAAATAATTGTTTAAATATTTATACTTCAGATTAAAATATTTGAATAAAAATTACAGTACTATTAAAGTAAATATAAATTTATTAAATTAGATGAATGATTTTATAAATTTAACAACAAATTAATAAATTATTATAAAATTGACCAACAAATTAAAGAATTATAAAGAAATTAATTAATCATGATTTAGTTCAGTAGTTCGACTGATATATTATTAAATTGACAATTGAATCACAATGTATTAGAATTGAATTAAATTCTATATATATATAATCATATTAAATCTAGGGAGTACTATTATATATTAAACTGATGTATTACAAAATTGATTTTTATTTTTAAATTTTAATGCATAGTTATAAATAAATTTACTTATAATTATACATTAAAATTTAAAAATAATTTAAATCACTACACACATAAATTTTAAAGGACCAAGAAATATTTGTTTTTTATAAAACAAAAAAAATCTATAGAATCATTAGTCCATAGAACTTAATTCTATAAGGTTTATAGTACTCTATAGAAAAACTGTTCTATAGAAAAAAAATTCTGCAGAACTTCTACGAATTTTATAGAAACATTTTCTTTAGAAAAAGTATTCTATAGAACTCTTCAAAACTCTATAGTAGTAGTATTCTATAGAATGGCTATTCTATAGAACTTGTATAGAATTCTATAGAGTTCTATACAGCTCTATGAACTATTTTCGTATGGGAAGGATCTGTTGGTAAATCCAGTTGGCCATTTAAAAATTGAGAAAGATGAGAATTCATACATCCTTCTTGTACATTGTTATTTATCAGACTGCCTGACAACATGCCACCTATTTTTAATGAGGCACTAAAATCAATTCATTAACGTAACAACGCGATCAGAACTAAGGACTAATGTAAGTGTTATTTCAACAAACGTAAAAATGCAGACCACACAAAAGATTTGTTTCACATTGACGTAAACTGGGCAAAGAACAATGAAACCTTTACTGATGAGAAGACTCAGATATAACTTCGTTTCCTTTATAGGATTATACCAAAAATATAATTGTAACATAAATTTTAACTGGTTCATAGATTAATAAAATGGGAAGCGGCTGATTCTGCTGCACTTGACATTATTTTTAAGGCTGTATTCAAATCCAAACTGCTTATTTTGAGACACATTTTTAAATTCATTTTTGCTCTAAAATGCATCCAATTGGCAAGTTCTCTTATTCAGAAACTGTATAATGTCCGTATTGTCTCGATTTTTTGATAAAGGCAGAATATATTTCAAAAAATGCTGTCAAAGTGGACATTTTAAACCGAATTCAGGAAACAAAAAAAAAGTATCGTACTGTGAAAATAATTGTTTGTAAATAAATTTCTAATTAATTGAACCAAAAATAAAAACACTGGTCCCTTATAAATCTCTTCATGCATCAAGCCTCCAAGTTTCATGTTTTTACTTTTAAAAATGAGTCTGAAAATGTTTCTTAAAATTTTGAGTTGTTGAGCGTGGAAAAATATTTTTTGGGGTGAATACCACCTTAATGCTCTAGGTTTCTTCCATAGGAATAAGAAAATAAGTTTATAATTGGGGGAGGTGAATAATGATTTTAGAGATATTAGGGTGAGGCAGGGCCAAATAAAAAGGTTGGGCACCACTGCTGTAACCTCACATATCCTAGTAATTTTGATTTTATAATCAGATCTAAAATCGATTTTGAGTTTAGTTCTGTCTAACCAAAGGAGCATATTTGAATTTGTATCCTGCTATTTTCTAATTTCATCTCCTCCAGAAGTGCAGGGGATTTTATGACCAACAATGCTGAATCAACAGACTGTGTGATATATTAGTAATTCTTGCCGAAAATTAATGTATGTAATAATACATTTGATCATTTTGTTCATGCTGTGAAATTATAATTGTACTAAAAATTATTTCCGCAGACGTTAAATTTAGAGCTGTCCACTTTTCAAAAAAAAATATTGGAATAAAATTTTTATATTCGCTTAATACTCTCTCACTAATTTGGTTCATTATTAATATTGTTATCCTAGAATACTCCTTAAAAAAGATCGTGTTCAATCTGTTTAAAAATACCACTTAACTGATTTAACTGTAATGTTTTTAATTATTAATTATTTTTTATAAGTTTTAATTATCTTAAAGAGATATTTCTTTAATTCCTCAGCGTTTATTCCCACCGAAATTTAATATCAATAAAGTCTTAAAAATTACTCGCGTAGTTTTTGCACCCTCTAATCTAGGCACAAATAAAAAGGGGGATAATAAAATAAGTGCGCAAAATACGCGAATAAATACGAAAATTCCACGTAGCTTAAATATTCTCCCAATAATTACAAGATATTTCTAGGTGAATTCTTCTATTTATACTCTATTTAAGTCAGTTTCTCTTTGAGAAGTAGAAAGAAATGACGCGAATCGGTATCACCTTTGGACTTAGCTTATTTCAAGCTCAGTAGTTTCTGTTTGCAGGAACTACTGAAATCCCGTGAGATTTATGCTCAATAGAGATAACAAATAGAATTAAGATACTCTATTTCTTACGAAAGTTAACCAACTTTTATAAAAGACAATGCAGATAATAGTATATAGTAAATAAAATGAAAAAGTTAAGAGATAGTATTATTTTAAAGATAATATTTTAATTAAAAAAATTTATGAAATAATTGTTTAAAGAAAACTTGATAATTTTTAAATATATATGTTAAATTGAGTTCAAAATATTTCAAACAACTTTATTTCGAAAACGCAATAATTGCTATGGGAAAACCTTTCGGGAAGAATCGTTTTCTCAGTCAATTCTTTATACGTGTATAGTCAATTAGATTTCACCTCATCTTGCGGCTTTTCACTATGGAGAGAACTGTTCAAAGTTGTACTAAGAATATCCATCATCACTGGCAGCATTAAAATATACCATTGTCTGCAATACCGTAAGAAAGGTTGAGCGTAGTGCAGTGAAAAATATACGAGAATATCCAGATTTTCGCTAGTTTCGAAACAATATTGACCAATCAGAAGCCTACATTTATTCGAAAATTTCACTCTTTTCGTTATTTTTGCAAAATACAAAGTAATGGTTGATTAATCTCGAAAATAGCAAAACTTCTGTCTTGATCCCTGCCATAACTCTTCAATCGTAGTTATGTTGCTAAAAAACAGATAGTATACTGAAATATTGTAAGCGATTCCTTAGGTTGACGTCTTATCCAGTATAATGCGTGGTTACCAAAAATGTAGAGTCATCTGGTAGTCGACATATTCTGTGAATACATTTCAGATTCTTGAGAGACAAATTGGGTATCCATATATGCAACGTGTGTATAATTAAACTGACAGTACTCAGCGTGTTCTTTAGCGCGATATAATTGCGAGAATGGATCCAAATTTTCTAGAATAATTAAACAAGACCGAGATGAAGGATTCCTAAAATAAAAACGCCACATATCTCTCTAGCGGTGACTTTTAGAACTATTTTACTCGGAATCCTTTGTCCTACGTCTTGTAAAATGATCCTGCAAAATTTGACTTCAATCTCCGAATTAGATCGCGTTACAGAACACGCTGAGTACTGTCAGTTTATTATGACCCATCTTGTATATATAAGAAAATCTTTCCTTCAAAGATTTTTTTTTATTTCTCTTTATTTTCTTTCTTATTTATTTAGAGACATGTCCCTGAAACTCAATTCATTTTATGTCAAATATTTCCCATGATAAAGGTGAGATAGCGAATTTTTCAATAATTCTGCCACGTATAATGCACACTGGATTAATTTTTGAATGCATAGAGGGATCATAAAGTAACCTTGCCATTATATGAGACCTTAGAGATCATGCTATTCAAGGAAATGGCATACCATTTCGTATGTGGATATTTAATGGCATAGGTTCGAGTATAAGGAACAGAACAACAACCGAAATGGACTCACATTCCGGCAAACATTTTTTATGATCACCCTGTAATATTTCATATTTAATTAAACAATAAAAATGCAGCTTCATGTGTCATAAAATGCAGATGTTTTATAAAACTTAAACAGTAATTATTTTTTACAAAAATAGTAAAAACTTCTTACAAAACCTCTATTGGAACAACAGTAGCACATATTTGGTATTCAAGCCATGCTTAATTCTATCTAACTGGAAATAGTGATTTGTATTTAAACATCGTTAGAATTCAAGGCGTCTAAATGCTATATAAAAAAATGCGTGTTTTTCTGTAAAAGTTATTTGGATTTTCAAGTTTGAAATATAACAAAAAATCTTCGAACCTGAAATTAATCAATTTTTGACATCAATTTAAAAACTATTGCGATGTACCTATCAATTTTTAAAATAGTTTTTGCTTTATAAATTATACTACATGCAAAAAAATCAAGGCATCAGAATGCATTTTTTTTAAGTTAAAAAAAAATCAGTAAACAACCTCAGCAACAGTGATATATTTGATTAATGTAGGATACATTTTTCATATAAACTGATGGATGGATTGCTAAATATTTGAAGTTTTACAAAATGAAAGTCAATCAGACATTTCAATATTTTGTTTCCGAAAATTGAAATGCTTCTGAATCCATTTAACTTATTTCTACTTTATCCTAATAAGGCTACAAATCAACAACAGCAATAGAAACAACACAGTCGTAGTTTTTATATTAAGATTAAAATGTATATTTGCTTGCATGTAAATATATTGTTATAAAAACATTATAGCGAAAATGTATGAAAAAAATAAAATTTCATTTTTAGCATTCGAAATAAAATCAATCGTCAGTATGATTAGATGTAAAATTACCCGTACAAAACTGAATATAAATCTAAAAAAGTAATATAATTTTGATTGTTTGTGGTAAGTAAAAATAATTTATCTTTTTACAATAAAAAGGGAAAGGAAAACATAAATTTTCTATCCAATCATTATAAATAAAATTAAATAAACGAACCAACCAAATCAGTCAATTAGAGGATACGATACATTCTTGTAAACAGGATTGCGAAGAAAAAGAGTTAAGCATTTATCATCAGTTAAATTCAATTATGTACCAAAAAAGAACTTTAAAAACCAATAATAAACCATACGAGTTGTAATACTCGCTATTACAACTCGTATGATTTCTTTGCCAATTTGAATAATTGTGTAAAAATTAATCTAGTGCAATAATAAACCATTCAAATTGCAAATTAAGTTCTCTTAGATAGTTAAAAAAAGATTGTAAAATAAAATTCTTATTTTTAATTCGAAATGGCCGTATACATTTCCCATTCACAGAATATTATTTATTTTAAATTTAATGCTGAATACTTTAAATAAGCAGTAAATTAAATTTAAAAAAAAGAATCGTTTAGGATATAAAGAATATGTATAATTTTTTTTTTCGTATCAAGTGCATTTTTAATAAATAAAACTTTAAACTGTCTGTAGTTGCAAACTGATAGCAATACCAAAAAAAAAAAAAAATATCTGTAAAAAAAATTTCTAACCAACATCATTTCTCCAAAATTAACATTTATATTGTTAAACTGAAAACAAATGTTTATCCTCACATTTCACAGTCTTTTTATTTTTATTTTTTTTTTCCTTCTTTTCTTTTTCTTTTGTTTTTAACTTTGCGCTTATAGCTTACGTTTATAAAACACGTTCCTATAGAAATCGTTCTCTATCTTCTTTATAATTAACCTCAAAAGCATGAAATTTTAACAAAACTGATTTTCTTTACTAAATAAAAGAAAAACTATTTAAATATATATAAAGAAAATTTCTTAATATTTATCGAAAGTATTGAACCATATCGTATCACACGTGTGTATATGGTAAATAGAGAGCCAGAGTTAAGTATATCATTACACATATATATATATTATTTGAGTGTAGTTTTAGAAACCACGTTATTTTGATGTTTATCTGTAATGATAAACGGATACTAAAGATTTTTAATATTAATAAATCAGTATGTGTGTTTCTAGAAATAATTCGTATTGAAAAAACATTGAGGAAGGCAACACCTTTTACGTAATGATGACGTAAACATTTGGTATTTAATTATACTTGTGAGTATTTTAATAGAAAATCTAGAAAAATATAATTATTATCTTTGAAAAAAAAATTAGTTTCACTTAAATTATCCAAGGATTATATTTAAAACTAGCTGTGTAGCAACCGGTTATGTTGTATATGTATTTTATATGAGCTTTCTACTTGTTTCGAGAAAAATACTTACCAATCCAAATTTTAAATTAATACAAATTTATATGTATAAGTCATAAGCTAAAAATGTAATTATTATATCATTTATAAATTTTAATTAGATCTTTTAATCACAGTGAGACTTCTTAAAATTGATAAATCTTTTTCCGAACTTTTGAGAATTGAAATATTTGTTGATTGATTGAATTTTCAGGCTCTCCCTGTTTTCTGTGAAACTATATTAGATATCAGAATGACACAAAATGCAAATTGTAGCCCGAAACATTGTCTATTTGCTTCTAATAGGCTTTGTGTTTCTTTTGCAACCGTTTCTGATCCTTTTCAGGACAAACAGAAAGATAGACAGACAGAAAAAAAAACGTTATTTTTGATTATATGTCGTCTAAATAGTCGAATGAACTATATTAGATCATTCGACTAGAGACGTAGTGTGTCGACGTTGTCTGTCGACGAGATAATTTTACTATCTCTATATTATAGGAATGCGACAAACTGCAAATTGTAGCCCGAAACATTCTCTATTTGCTCCAAATAGGCTTTGTGTTTCTTATGCAACCGTTTCTGATCCTTTTCAGGACAAACAGAAAGATAGACAGACAGAAAAAAACGTTATTTTTGATTATATGTCGTCTAAATAGTCGAATGAACTTAGAAATAGTTGTTTTTCAGCAAAACACAGACAGACACTCTAATTTTATATATTGGTATAGATTGTGGGAAGCCACTTACTTATTTCAGTGAGAGAAGATACACGCCTGTAATTATTCTATATATATATATATATATATATATATATATTATCTATAGCAAAAAACTAGAATTCTAGTCTATTTTATATTACAGGTAATGTTCTTTGTACACTGTAAAAAAGAGATTAACTAATATTTATTAACCTACTAAAATATAATATTACTACAAACGAAAATATACTATAACCTCTTACGAGTTATAATGATTCCGAAAAGCGTTCTTTATCTTTAGAAACATCAGAAACCAATCTATTTTCAAGATTTAAAGAAGTTTTTATAAAAGCAAAGTTTCTGTTGCTGCCACTGATGTTCGAAAAGGTTTCTGAGTATTTTTTAATGTGTATTAATCCGTTTTCTCAACCTATAGGTATTTCGGATGCTAGCAATTCTGAATTAAACAATTTTATCTGCGTAATTGAATTTAGGCATGCAAGATTAACATTATAATATAAACTTTAATGCTAATATTAATACTGTTAATTTATTACGTTTGTCTGTAAAACATGTTGCTATAAAACATAAATGTCCAGTTGAACATAAATATGTTTTTTTTTTTTTTTTTTTAGACTTGATAGCATTCGTAAAACCTATATTCCGGGTTAAAAAAACTAATTAATACGCTACAAAAACTACGCGGAAACTTTTCCGAAAATCAGATGCTGGAAAAGAAACTTATATAAACGTTACTTTAAATCCCGAAAATATATTAGTTTCTAGGTTTTTAAAGAATACTTTTTGAAATTGTGGGTAAATCAGAAAAGGTTATTCCATATTTTCACTAGTTGTTATATTATACTTTCCTAGATTAAGAAACATTTGTATTTTTTTTTAAGGGTAAAAGAAAACAAAATAATTACGCGATATAAAATATATATTTTTTTCACATAGTTTCAAGTAAACTGGAGTCTTTTTTTCTAAATTTAGAAATCCAGTATATAGTAGAACTTAACAAAAGTTAACGGAAAGAATTTTTTTTCATTCAATCAGAATACAATTTTACTATATTAGCTAATTACTGCTATCGAATACCAAATGATTTATAGCCTAGGATTCTGTCAGTGATTTATTTACATTTTCAAGTTAATTTTAAAAGTTAATCCAAAAGTTTTCGCCACCAGAAAAAGGCTGAGACAGTTGCTTAAAATTTCCAAATTTATGCAATCACTAAAATTTCCCACACTGTAAAAAAGAGAAATGTTTGAGCAAAATTTTACAGTATATATAACATAACCTCCTCCCAGTTATCCACAAATTCAAAAGTGTTTCTATATTTTCCGAAACCAATAGATTTCTACTTTTAAAGAATAATTTCTAAAACAAAAATTTCTTTTCAGCCCGAAACAACGAATATAGGTTTTCTCAAAACGAAAACCTATATTTCGTTTTGAGAAAACAGATTGATGCATTATAAAAACTACTTATAAACGTTCAAGGTTTTTTTTCTTTATATATATATATATTTATTTAATGAGGCATCAAAATAAAACAAGTGGGTAAGTGTGATCGAAGATCGCACAAAGGGTTTCGTTTAATATTTCTCTTTAAAACACTTTATTCTTTCATTAATAAATCCAAATAAATTTCATTGTCAAAAAAAAAAAAAAAAAAAAAAAAAGTCATTTTTTATAAAGTAAAAATTTACCGGTCTATTTTTCTCGTATTTTCGAACATCTGAACCGGCCCGCTATTATACTCTCTTATAATAATATCTGTCACACTGTAAAAAATGGGTACTCAAAATTGAGTAAAAAGTACTCAATTTTGAATACGTCACATACTCAAAATAGCTCCTATCCAAATGTACTCAAAATTGAGAAACACATGTACTCATTTCTGATCCCATGGATTTATTCAAATATGAACTGCTATGTACTCATTTTTGATCCCATGGATGTATTCAAATATGAACTGCTATGTACTCATTTTTGATCCCATGGATGTATTCAAATTTAAAATTTTTTATGTCGTTAAAATAAAATTTATAGGATAAAAACGAAACTTCCGAGTACAACCTTATAAGGGACAAATACACTTCGGCATCTTTTTTTTCATTTCTGAGTGAGTTTATAGAATTTTACCAACCCTTCCAGCGAGCGGATTCGAACCCATGATGTCCCGTGTACTAGCCCGATGACTCAGATCGCAGCGCCATGACCGCGCGTGGTTTTCGCTCAAATACTGTAACTTATTTGAATCGCGATGGATTTTTCCAATGTTTTTAATATTTTCTTTTCATAACTTTCAATAATTCGCTATACTATTTGGTGCCTTATAACAGACAAATTTTAATTTAATATGTATTATATGCATTAAAAAATTGTATTAAGAGTAATAATTGCTGCTTTTTGCAACAGTACTAACCAGTGTTGATTTCAGACATTTTTCTCCTGGAGGGATTTCTGTGGCTCCGGGGGGTGGGGGACATTGCACTTTCTGCTCATTAAAAGTATAAAATATCAAATCTTCCGGGGTGGGATTTCAATTTTCATGGGGATAATGTCCCCTCCGGGCCACTCCCTGAATTCAACAGTGGTACCAACATTTTCTTTTTCGAACATATATTTTTTTTAAATTATTTGCCTCATTATCTATTTATCAATTCTAATAAAAACAACAATTATATTAATCAGACGTGTTTATTACATGCTATTAAAAAATATTTTTTAATGTCTTATTTAATAGAAATTATGTAAATAAATTTTTATATAATAAATTAAATTATTATATTTCAGCTGTGCTGAGAGCTTTTGCATACGGTTCGGTTAAACTGAATAGTTTAAAAAAAAGATTTTTAAAGACAAATTTAAAATTAATGATCTTGGGATAGGTAAGTTTAAATCTGGACTTATTGATTTTATTTAAATTAAATTAGTTTAATTTATAAAAATATAAGCTAAAGAAATAAATTAAAAACGTTATAAAGTTAAAAACTTTATTTTTATAAAAGTAAAGAAAAAATATTAACTAATTTTATAAATTTAAGGAAAAAAAATTATAAACTTTGTAAAATTATAATTTATAAAATAATAAATTTTAGCGTAATTCATAAATTTGTAAGCCAAATCAGCTTAGTTTAATACCAATTTGCATAGCTATAATTTGCAAAGATATTATGTTATGAAACTTTTAAATAACACAATATTGCCTCACGTTAAAAAATTTTAAATAAATTTTAAAAAAATAGTGGGAAAAAATCATAATTTTGAAGTACTATCAAGGAAAAAAAAAGTAGATGTGTAAAATGTGAGGGAAAAAAAAAAAAAAAAAGATTAAATATGTTGTAGTGGATCGACTTTGATGAAAATCCAGAACAACCAGATCCACTTTTCATTTCTCTTATTCTTCGTTTTTCCTTCAAATAATAGCTTTTTAGGCTCCGAAATTTCGTCATTACACATTCTGAAATATACAAGTATGTTAGGTTTGATCATATGTTCATTTTTTATCCAAAAATACTCATTTCGAAATGAGTACATGAACGTACTCATTTTTGAGAATACATATGTTCATTTTTTATCCAAAAATACTCATTTCGATATGAGTACATGAACTTATTCATTTTTGAGAATGCACATGTTCATTTTTGATCCAAAAATACTCATTTCGATATGAGTACATGAACTTACTCATTTTTGAGAATGCACATGTTCATTTTTGATCCAAAAATACTCATTTCAATATGAGTACATGGACTTACTCATTTTTGAGAATACACATGTTCATTTTTGATCCAAAAATACTCATTTCAATATGAGTACATGGACTTACTCATTTTTTAGAATACACATGTTCTTTTTTGATCCAAAAATACTCATTTCGAAATGAGTACATGGACTTACTCATTTTTGAGTACTTCATTTTTTACAGTGCATGCAGACTAAATGCGATATTAAAAAATATCAATTTCAAAATTAAACATGTTGTATAGAGACCTTTCAAAATGTTAAAATATGCCAATATTTCCCTAATTGGGTTTTTATCATGATTCAATACGTTCCTTAAACTCACATGACGTTATAATCACTTGCTGACGTCATATCTACTTGCTTTCTCTATTACTCATATTGATACTCTCTTTGTATTATTCTCAAACATTTAAAAAAACCGTTAAATCTCCAATACGACGTTAGATTAATTTTCTTTTTAATTCTCTAATGACGTCATATTAACCTGCTTTGTACATTTACACATACTCATACTCCTTGTATTACTGAGAAATGTTTGAAAATTTCCGTTTTATTACCAATGTGACGTCATAATAATCTTTTTTTATTTTTTTATTGGGGAAACTTTTTATTCCATTTTCCTTTTTCCCGTGGAAATCTTTCAATAGAAAATTAATTATTGTAGAAAGAATTTTATTATGGATTTTTAATTGTTGGCAACTGCTATAACGAATAATGTTTAAATTTAATAGAAAAAGGCTGTTAGATTTTTGGTTTTGTATCTCTATTTATTAAAATAATACGACTTTTTCAAAATTTTATGATTTTCAGCGTGACAGTAGGTATTCAGCTGTAAGTACACAAAATTTCAAGTCTGTAAGTTACACAGTTTCTGAGAACCGGCTCTGTGACGGAGAAACAGAGAAGCTGGACGAATAAGGTTTCGTAAGATGAACGAAACCCTAAAAATGAAATAAAAACTTTTGTTTCAGAAATGCTACTTTAAATCTCGGATACCTTTTAATTTCTGTGCTTGACAATCAGAATCTGAAAATATACATATTTTAAGTGAAATCCAATAAAACTTTTCCTATTATAATTACTGAAACAGAAAATGATTTTTTTTGGAATATTGTAAGACTTTCATTATTTCATATTACGTTCGGATGAGGAAATTTATTCATTTAAAGCAGCAATAAATATAAAGTTCTTTGATCTTAAATTATGGGTAATTTAGGAGTACTAGATAAAAGCAGTGAAAAATTTGTATCAGACGGAAGCTGCAGCTTCTTTCAAGGAGGATATTTCTACCTGGCAGACGCTTTATGAAAGGTTGAGTTCCAGAGACATATATGCTTTTAGACGAATGCAACCAGAGAATTAAAAAAAGTCTATTTATTACTTACCCATCATACGTAGTATAGGGTAAGTCTTGTAATCGTTTTGATAATCGAAAAAATTTTTTTGACGGACTTACACGTTTCAGACACTGGAGATTCCGAAAAACATATTTTTAGAAAAAAAAAATTGCCGTCCGTCTGTGTGTCTGTAAACGCTCTATCTCCCGAAAAAATTGAGATAGAGACTTGAAATTTGGTATGTACTTAGTATGTAATAATTGGAAGAAGCTTATTGAATTTCAGTAACCTTGATTATCCGGAACTATTTTTTTCGGATTCTCGAAATATTCGTTCTGATAAAAAGTATATAAAATTTTCGAAATTGTTTATTTTAAGTGGTGAATATAAAAGACAACAAATAAAAATAAATTTTGCATAAATAATAATGTCGATCGGATAATGAGTTGCTGAGATATTTGTAATCCTATTTTCCACACTCTTCGATTTTTCATGACCCTGTATTTCATCCAAATTTCACTTTAAAGATATATTTTAATTGGAAATTTGACGCTTAATCAGATGCAATAAACCGCTAGTTAATAGGATTATTATTTTTAGAGTTATAAGGAAAAACCTCTTTCAAGCAATTCAGTAATCGAGCCTTTAAAGTTTATGACGTCATCAAGCCACGATTTTATTTGAATTGCAATGCATTTTATAAGTAGTTTACACATTTTTATTTTAATATTTTACATTATGCATATCCATGATGGGTAAGTATTACGGTGGCCCCCAACGACTAGTTTTTTATGCGAAAAAAAAATCTCAATAAGGTTATTATCCTAAATAATTTATTCACGCCTTTATAAACTTATTCACAACACATTAAATGGAATATAGTGCATAGAAATTGATGAATGTATTTAATATACGTAAATATTTTTTTTTCATTAAAAAGGTATTTTCTTACATATTTTCTCACATAACATATTTATTCAAGCATTCAAGACAATTCCGCTCGGAGTAGTAGATACAAAAAAAAAATTAATTAATATATTGCATTTCTTTGATTTATTGCAGTTGTCAGAAATGATTTTTGTGCAACTTCAGCTGTTTCACTTTCTTCGTATGCAGAAATATTTTTATAGTATTTTTCTCACGAATTACTTGAGTTAAATTATGTATATATTCATATGATTTAAATATGCTTTCATTTAAATTATATATATACACATAAATTTCTTTTTTTTTTTTTAATTTTCAGCAATTCAAAAACAAATTTAGAAATGCACCTGAAATTATTATAAATTATTTTAAATTATCACACCCAAATTTTAAAACATAATGCAATAATTTTGAAAATACACGGATATATTTAAAAACTAGTCGATAATATTTAACAACGTAAGACATTCTTCTATCTCATACATGTTAAAACTTCAAAAAACGTAATTTTTTCATTTCACTTCAAGTTGTTATAAATGTTCATAAATGTTTCAAACAAAGGGAAGAAAAAAAATTGTAATGAAGTTTAATCAACGGGTGATATACCAAAAAAGGTGAACATTTTTGCTTATTATAAATATGCAAATTAAACCTGCATTGAACAATTGGATGATTCAGTATGAATTTTGTTTCAACAGTTACCGCATCCGTCCCGAAAAAAGAGCAAAATTCGGTATCATAGTGCCACCTTCACGCCGATTTTTTCCAAACTTTTATACAAACCTCGGCCTATGACATTACATCTAATTTAAAAATTCCGCCAAAAAATATTCATAAATTCTTCATTTAATTGCAAAAAATCGCACAAAATCGCTATTACAACGCCCCTTTCGGGGTTAATATCGCCATTTTCAACTGGGACCTGACATCCATAATCAAAAATGTATGTATAAAGTTTGGATCAATTCTATGCATAACTTCATTCACTTTTCGATGATTCAAGGAGGACACACGGACACACAGATACACATACACACCGACAGACAGATGTTTTGGAAAAACGTGTTTTTCGGGATCTCTGAACTTCCTAAAGCGTATAAATCCGTCGAAAACCGGATGTCAAAATAAAATTTGATTACAATACTATCTTCTACAATAGTTAGACGAAATTGATGAGAAGTCTTTAGCAGGTCTTTTACTACGATTTAACTCAACCATGTTAGAAGTTCACCATTTTTTATCCATTGTTGCTCACAGTTATTTAAAGTAATTAGAAATAAAACCTACGTTATAAAGAATTTAAAATTCACAAGTGAAAGACGTTTAAAACTGCCAATAGAAAAATTGATGTTCCGTCACATAATCAATATAAATATGTTCTTCCAAAGTATTACTAATTCGCAAATTGGCGCTAGAAATTTGTAATCATTTGATGTAAGCTAATAAAATTTGTTTAATGACCCAATACATTGGTCGTACATCGGATATCTCTCAAAACATCGTCCATCCATTAAATACATAGGGGTACCTGTTCCAATAGATGAACAGAAAATATTTTCAATTCCTTTGAAAGCCCCAGCTTAATAAAAATAGATGTCGTATCATTAGAAATGTGACTAATAAGCACTTGAAGGTCATAGTAAAAAATACTTGAAAGGTAGATTTTAATGAAAATAAGTTACGAAGGACGAAATCAAATAAGGTGTGAAATCCATGTATCTTGTGTTAAAATATCAAGTTTATATTTAACGAGTTAAACAGACGTAAATATGTAATCGTTCATTTGCATGTCTACATTAACGATACCCTAAGGATTAGACTGAATATACATTAAATGGTACACTTATTGTAGCTTTCAAAGATACACATGATTTCACCTTTTTAATGAAAACATTTTAGATAATCTTTATCAGAATAAACATTTTTCAATCTGTGGTTTTAATGAAAAAGAATTTCAAACGATTAAAATATGGAAGCTGCTATAGACTTTTTATTCTCAAGTTTTTGAATAAATATAATCTGAAGCTTAAAAATTCATTTGGGTTTAATTTGTCTTGTTCCAATATCTGGATTTTAAGAAGAAGTAAAAGATGTTATTGAGTGATTAGTTCCTATTTCTGGCAAATTTTTTAAACCTGCGTTGAAAAGTACTAATATAAATTTTATCCTGTTACTTAAAAATGACATGATGAAGTGTCCTTTTTAAATGTAAATTTCATTTATAATATAGCCATTAAAATTAATTTACCACTACTTCTTAAAATTCACTCAGTATATAAATCATTTGTTACCTTTAAAAAATAATAATATAAAAACATGTTTACTTACTAGTAAAATTTCGAAATATTTATTGTATTTACAGGAGTATGCACTGAAATAATTAAAAGTACATTTTTTAATGTCTCTATTCATTAAATTCAAAGCGCGATTAAATTTAATATTTATAATATAATTTATTAATATATGGTACCTAATATAATTTTAATGTCATTTTCTTACCCTGTTATGAAAATACTTTAATTCGTAGGTTTTTGGATAAATTAGTTGGCGGAAAACATTGTCGCCGATTTGGATCTTGAAGTTTATACAGTTGTTAATATTAGTGGTTACACAATACTACTGTGTGATTGTGTCTATTTAGAAGATTTAATGTCTATATATTTTTATTAATAATAGTTTACCTTTAGTATCAGAATGGATTGAAATTATAAAATCATGCAGATAATTACGTATTAAAAATTATTTTTTTTTACTAACATTTTATTTTTTGTAATATTTTTATTAAACAGATAGTGTAAATAACTTTATTTTACTTTATGTGTTTTTTTTTCTTTTACAAAAATTGGAGCAAAATGAATGACACTCTGTAAAATTTAATATTAACACTAGCTAAATAAGACAAAATGTCTCTTTTATAATACTCAAATAATATTTTTTGACTATATATTGTCTATTTGTTTTAAACTTAGAGAATTTAATAAATATTGAGTTAAAATTTTTACTGTAACAATTATTCAAAAATATTTTGGTTAATTTTAAATTAATAGTAATTAAGTTATAGGAATTAACGAACAGGATTGGAATACAATAGTATTAATTAAATTGTTAATTGAAGAATTTATAATTTAAAAAAATATATCTATGATTTTATAGCACCAAACTAACCTAAAAAAAAACATTTTCTCAGCTATTAAAACAACGAACTATCTAGTTCATTTGAACTAGATCAAAGTACCAGTAAAGCCTGAAACTGTGTGATACGAGCTAATTCATCTAAAGGAACTACACTGTAAGACATTTGCAGCCAAGTATCCGGTCATTCGATCGTTTTCATAGAAGACTGGTACATAACCTTAATTTAACGCTATTCTGACCATAATATTGCCCATATTATGGTCAGAATACCGTTAAAATACGGTTATGTAACTATTTTCTATAAAAAAGGTCGAATGACCGGATACTGTGCTGCAAATTTTTTACAGTATAACTTGTTCATTCCTAGTAAATAGTAATAAGGTTGTAGATTCGTTATTAAGATTGGTTACATCTGGATGAATTCTGTATATCTACTAAAAAATTTTTTTCATAATAAAACAACAATGTTTTGTTATGTATTTGAACGTCTCACACGTTGTTATATTTAAAAATTATAAAACATTTTAATTTTCCATATCATCCATATTCATATAATAAGTTTGAATAACATTAAAATGCATGCATTGCAGACATTCCATTTTAACCACTGACAGTATCTTTTGTCTTATAAAAAATAAAATTGTTGTGATAAAGGTAAAATTGTTAAATTAAAACTTCCAATATAATCCGTCGATTTCAGCGATGAAGTTCGTTTTTTTGCCAAAGAAACATTTTATTATTTTTATTTCTCATAAGTGTGAGATACACTCACAACGGCCAGCTACCTCTTAGAGGCATGCCATAAAAAACAGTGTTTCACAGGATTGTTTGCGCATCTCATGAACAAATAGTAGAGCAGTTAGGTTCAAACTATTAGTACCTTGTTTCAGCAAGGTACTATAAATTTGTACTGTCATAAAAATTGTCTTCTTTGCTCGTACATTAGGTGCATAAGTATTAATAGGCATAATAGTTGCATAAGGTGCATAATAACGAGAACAAAATACGTATTTTGTAAATCAAAAAAGAACGGTGGACAAAATGTGTTGCATTCGTACGTTGGTATTTTCTTTACATTCCGAATTACGTTTACCGATCAAGGGGATTTTTCGCTTGACAGGCTAGTAAATTTTCATGAAATACACAGGTGGCCGCATATCAATTAAAACAATATTCTACTCCATGTATGCCCACACGATTTACCATAAATCTATCAGCTTCTGTTGTTGATGGCTTTTTGATTTATCATTACATACTACCACAACGCTTCGACGAGCTGACATATCGTATCGCTTTGAAAGATGTATTGCCGCATTTATAAACACTCCGAAAGCTCAGCGAAACAGAAATGGTTTCAGCAAGAAGCATGCATCTGCGCATTTCAATTGTAATGTAAAGATTTACATTAATTTGATTTATCCTCATATTTTGATTGTTGTAACCTTACACATCATATGATCACCAGGGTCCCTTAACCTAACTAACATAATTTTTTTTCATGTGTGGGGTGCAAAAAATCAATGATATGTCAAGATAACACTTCTAAATGTACAAGTAAATTATGTTAGCCATTGGATTGTTGAAGTGGCGACATGTGTCAGACACAGGCGTGCAAAATATGAATGGATCCAAGAATGCATGTTAAATCTACATTGCCATTGTGAAAGTTGTTATGTAGAGGATGGCATTTTGAGCATCTCCTATAACGAAACCATTATTTTAACCAAGTTTGCTTCTTTATGCTTTCTTTGTTAATAAAGATGTTTTACAATGGTACCTACTTTTCTGCCTTTGAGTATCACTGACGTTGCTGTATCAGATTTCAGTCCTCCTTTTGAACACAACCTCTACATGATAATTGTTCTTTGAGGTAGGATAGTATTTAAATACGACCTTTTTTAGACACCTTGTATGTATGTATGTACGTGTACATTACATGTGTGTGTGTGTGTATGTGAATAAAAATGACATACACAAAATAATAGCAAGATAATTTAAATTACACCTTATGTTAATGACCTCAGCTAATAATTCGTAATAGATAGAGTTAGCAAGAAATAAGATACTCACTTCAAAGTTTGTTCCACTTGTCTCCGGTTGAGACGAAACTGTAAAACTGTCACATAATATAATTCAAATGAAGTGCTTTTCATTTATTAAATAAAAATATTTAATACAATTTTTTTCCCGAAGGTTCACATTGTAACACTCAAGTAATGTTCAATGGGCTTACACATTTTAATGTTTTATATGTTTTCACAAATGTGTTTAATAGGGTACAATAAATTCTCAGTGTGTCCTTTATCACTAGAAGACAACGTACTTCTCAAAAGCATATTTTTGCTCTCAGAGTGCATTAAGTCAGGACGAATGTCTAGGTACATAGCGAGAAATGCTTTCTTTAAGAGTTGGGATAAATGAGGAAGTAAGTTTTGCCGATTACAGCACGTTGTTTAAAGGCAAGAGGAATATTGAGAATTTATTGTACCATTTAAAATATTTATGTAAATGAATATTTGGTATTAAAATGCTTAACCCTTCTTTGCATGAGTTTATATTTTACAATTGTGTTTTTTTTTATACATATATTAAATATTAGACACCAGAAATTTTAAGATAGATTTTTAACTTTATTCAGCAACATAGTTCACGGGAAATTTATTGGATTAATATTTCTATATAAATATAGTGGTGGCGAAGAAGTTGATTTATGTATTAAAAGTTAAATAAACAGTGATGGAAATTTACATCACTATGCAATTAAGGGTTAAGCCTATTGAATATTTATTTGAGTATTACCGTACCTCCTGTCGAAGTATTTTTATTTAATAAATAAAAAGCGCAGCATTTGTATTATCTCTAGCTTAAATTCCATCTCAATCTGAGTAGTAGAACGCAGTTCAGAATCCTTTGAAGTGAACAACATGTTTCTTGCAATCCTGTATATCTAAAAAAGATTTTTTTTCTGCTATGCATTCATTATTAGCAAGCTTGTAACCTTAAATTTATTGAAAGCAGTCCATACAATGCCGGCGATGATTAATCCATTCGCCTGCTCGGATACTAATATACTGGATTGTATAATAAATCAATATCCTTTGCATAATTAATTTTACTATCGATTCTCTTACACACAAACTTGTCGATTTCTCGTGCAGAAACTATGTTAATCACAGTTTAACGATTGAAAACCATGCTGATTTTTTTTCCTGCTTAAAATAACCTTTTTATACCATTGCCGGAAATAATTTCCTTCAAAGATAATTCTATGTACATTTCTAAAATTTTGTATCTATTTTTTTACATACATTTCAAATAACACAGTAAAAATTTAAAGAGGTTTAACGTAATGTAAAATATTATTCATGAATGTTTGATATTTAAAAGATTCAAATATTTTTAATAGAAATCTTGTTTATTAGACACACGTCTTAAGCCGATGAATGTTTCGCGGTTTACTAAAAGGAAGCGACTTACAATTTTTTGAATTTTAATAATCTCTAGTACAGCGTGTGAAATGTATTAAGACAATAGAAGATGAGCAAATATCATATCAAATGAACTGAAGCAATTTTTTTAAAAATATGTTTAATTCTTATAAAGTTTTCTTCTAGGTCAGTAGTCTCAAACTTTTCAGCTCACAATTTTGTTTTTTATTTTAAAGAATGTTTTACTATTATACCTTTGAAAAAAAAAAAAGAGAGAGAGAGAGAAATTAATTTTATATTTAAAAATGGTACATAACCAGTAGAACATTCTAATAAATATTATACTAATATCAAGTTGTTCTAATTAAATATGTTTATGATACCGCCGATAAAATGTGAAACTAACAAATATGAAAAAAAATGGTTTCCGCTTGAACTATTCCACAACGAAACACAAGGTTTCCACAGGCGTTTTTTGTCCTGAAGATTATTGTTTGAAAATAAAAAACAAAATAGATAAAAAAAATAGTGTTGCCTTTGGCGATCTTGCATATAGTTTCAAAAACGAAATTTTATCAAAAAGCTTATTCCTTCCAAAACGTCAAAAATATTTTTCCATTATAACTCCAATTTGAAAAAATATTTACTCTCAGGAGTTACAATACATCATTTCAAGTATGTAAAAAAAAAAAAAAAAAAAAAAAACTTGCAACATACATATCAAAACTTATCGACAAAAAATTTCTTGTTTCATATCTGAAACAAGAAGAAAAATGCATATTTTTGCATAATTACTGTAAATTTTCTCATTCAATATTGTAAGCGATATAAACTTACCTTTATGAAAAATCTACTTCTGGACATCTCCAGCCTTTTCAATTTTACTAAATACATAAAGATTACGGTAGAAATAACCACGTGAAACAGCTCTAGTGATAAATTAAACTTTCATATAAAAAATTAACTCAGTATGACCATCTTTTGGAGATTATGCGAACATTTTATTTTAAATTCGTCACTTCTTCACTGTATTGATAATTTCATTTTAAAAGTAGTATGTACATAAATTAATGCAAGTAATTTTTTTGTAACTTTGTATACTAGTTGCATAAAACACTAGTTCAGATTACAAATAAAAATATGCATAAAATTTAGAAATAAATCAAAGTCATATTTCATTACTTCATGTATTACTTTAAAAATTATCTAGACACGATATGTTTTTGAAGATTATAATCACAAAATGACATTCGTAAATTCGTAAAAACACAACTTTGGGCATAGAAAACCAAAATTGCAAGAGATAGTAGAAGTCAAGTAGCATTTTATGCGCGAATCAAAGCTTTTTTTTTTTTTTTAAGTTTCAACACTGCTTGTGACAACTAAACCGATATGTCTAGTAAGAATTAACAATTGGTAACCTGATACGTTATGTTCTTTGCATATGTTATTTCTTAAGAATATTTCTTCTTAAAGAACCTGTTTTCTTAAATTCTTTATTATATTAAATATTTCCTATTTATTCCCGCATTTAAATCTCTTTTATTCCTTTTAATCTGTGTAAATTCAACATTTTCTCTCCTAATAGTCTCAAAAAATCATTCTTTTAAATTGGTTTCAATACGCAAAAACCGAAACTTATTCTTTCAGTTTCCCACGTTTTTTAATTTCGATAATGTTCTAGAAAATCCTTTTCCCGTCAAAAGCACAGAAGATATTTATTTATTCAATATTAAATCACCGATAAAAATGAGTGCGAGTGAAAGTTGAACAGGCATTGGGCAAAATAACGGATACGAAATTCTTCTTGCGTCGCCTCACTTAAAACGAAATGACAGAGAGAGAGCGAAATGGATTTTTTCGTCGAAGTGATTGTTACAATAAAATGTTGCTGATTTTCTCTGGATTTAGTTCTTCCGAAGCGTTTAATGAAAAGAAAGCAACAAACAGTAATAGACCGAGCGTAGTCTCCACAAACCATCATCTCACCGTTTCCAGGCTTATATAGAATTTGATTAGCATATTAAAAGGGAACTGGTCTGCCAAGTCATATCTTAGTGGAAATCACCCGCATATCCAATTTTAGTGGTTGATTGGAAGGTCCGCATGGAGTTTCCTAATGAAACCCCTTCATCAGATTGCATATTACAATGGGAATTGCTCTAGTCCGTGTAGAGGAATTTCATTAGAAAACTCAATAGGAATCTACCAATCACACACTAAAATTAGGTCTGCAGGGAGTTTCCATCAAGGTATGATTCACCAGAACAGAACCATTTTAATATGAAAATCGTGTTCCATCTAATCCTGGAATTTCAGTCATGAACTCGACGAGATGATGGTTTGTGTAGCCACCACCCGCACTATAATGTACGAATCAAAACATCAACGATTTAGATTTAAGACCAAAAGAAAGGTTATATGTGTTCAAAAGACACTATGAATTATATAAAAATACAGTGGATTCTCGTTAGTGAGTTTCCAGTTAACGGGGACAATTTCGCTTTCCTATCATTTCCCATTTGCAATTAATGTAACAGACATCGCTTAAAATGTGCTACTTATCGGATAATGCGGACAATGTTTTCATAAATTAACAGAACAGAATTGAACTCCACCTTTTTCCATTACTTTCAAAAATCAACTAAATACATCTTTGGTTATTGAAAGATCAAGAAATTGGAAGTGACAATAATGAAGAGAATTTTTTTTCCTATAATCAAAAACGTGCTAGGTTCAAAAATTGCTAATGGCTGTTCGTCGATATTACGAATCAAAATGTGATATAACAGCCTAAATTTTCGAGTGTATCGCAAAATTGAAAAATAAAGTGGAATTTAAGATCATATGATCAAGTAACGCAAAGAAATGTGAGAAATTATTTTAATTACTGTTAAATCATGTAAGTACACTGTTAAAAATTTGCAGCAAACTGTCCAGTCATTTGACCATTTTTATAGAAAACGGTTACATAACAGTAATTTAACTCTATTCTGACCACATGATTGTACCTATTATGGTCAGACTACAGTTAAATTACGGCTATGTAACCGTTTTCTATAAAAACGGTCGAATGACTGAACAGTTTGCTGCAAATTTTTAACAGTGTACGGCAATTTCATTGCATATTTTGTTTGTCCTCAGTAATTTATTCTTTTGTATTAACAAGTTGTCACTAACTTGTTTTTTAACTAAAATTAATAAATTAAACAAAAAATTCTTTATTTCAATATTAAATTGGTAACATATTTAATTTCTGTCAATAACGGAATTCAATTTATTCAATTTAGGGGAATTTTTTATACCATTAAAATCATTTAATGCACACTTCGGTTGGAGTGCACCAAAAATGGCCTCTCTTGAAATTTCGCGCTAACGTGAGTTCTCTGTATATCATAATGATTTCAAAAATTGTTTTATTTCAGAGAATAGTTTTAGTGAGCAATATACACATTCATATTTTTAAAATATAATCAACATTTTAATTGAAAAATACGCTTTCATTAATACATGCATAATTTGTCTATTTTAAAAAGTCAGTACATCGTTTAAATAGATATTCTGAGAAAAGTAATCCAGATTAGTAACTATTTTGAGACAGGTTTTAATTTTTCTATTTCATAGAATTATTTTTACTATCAATTGCTCAGCAAATACGATATAGGGAAACATTGAGGCAGATCTTATTTGAATTTAAATATATACGAAGATAAATTTCACGCTGAATTAAATAGCAATATTTTTTCAATTGTATTCTAAATAAATTTAAGATACAATTTTTTATTTTAGTTTATTTTGTTAATCTGGAATATGTTACAGTGTTCTTGAAAATATACACATATTAAATTCTGATACAAATATTAAAATCGGTAATGTTTTTCTTGATATGGATATTTTTTTATTATCATAGAGATTTGGATTTTTGTAATATCAAAGAGATTTCTTTATGTTTCACAACACGTTATTGCAGTTTTAATGATAGCTAAATGAAATTATGTGACAATTTTACTTTTAAATGCTATAAACTGGAAACGCATATCTTCTATTTTTTTTCTTTTCTATTTCTTCTATTTCTTCTCATTTCTATTTTCTTTTCTTTTACTTCTTATTTTAAATTTAACTAACTCATTATTTATAAAAACGACGTATTTTTGTCTAATTTGTGTCAAAAATTCGGATGAAAATCATATGACACATCAAATTGCTTAATTTATAATTTTAAAAATTACATCACTTAATATTAACACAGTATTTCATAATGAACTGCCTTACTTAAAAATTTAATATTACATTAATTATAGTAACAATAAAGATGTCTGATAAACTGAGGTATAACTGAGATGTTTATCATCTAGTTCATACATTTTGTATGCAGGTCTTAAAGATAGCTCACATTTTTGTCAATTGAAGGTGTTGTGCTGTCTCAAGCACTAATAATTCTAAAACTCACGTGTAAAACTGCACCAAAGGTATCTCACCGTTTACTTTTTATTTTATTTAGTTATTTAAAAAAAAATTCTATTTTTAAATTTGAAGTTAATTAACGTCTTCTGACAATAGACGCTTTCAGTCGTGACGTCAGTCATACCGTTTTGCTTGGAAACTGATTCCAAACAAATGGTTGCTATTTTTCATTTCTTATTTAATATAAATCGAAGAAAATGTTACGGCTGATTATCATATATTCTAATAAGAGCAAATCTTGTGTGTGTATGTGTGATTATATATATATATATGATTATATATATGTATGTATATATATGCAAATTATATTTTAAAAACGACTCTAACGATTTTGACGAAATTTTGTATCTTACCGTTTTGTGGAACCAGAAAACCATTGGACTAGGTCACATGTCTGAGAAAATTTGATTAGTGAGTCATTTTGGGTCACCATGGGTCAGGGTCAAGCTAATTGTACTTAAAAACCGCTCAAACGATTTTGTCTAAATTATGTATCCTACCATTTTCGGGGACGAGAAGACTATTGGGCTGGGTCACATGATCGAGATCGTTTGATTAGTGGGTCATTTTTGGGTCAACTCGGGTCAAATTAATTTTATCTAAAAAACGGTTCTAACGATTTTCATTAAATTTTGTATCCTACGAGTTTCAGGCACGAGAAAATCATTGGGCTGTGTCACATGTTCGAGAAAATTCGATTGGTGGGTCATTTTTGGATCACTGTGGGTCAGTCTAATTTTATCTAAAAAAAGGCTCAGACTATTTAGACTACATTTTGCATCCTATGGCTTTCGGGTACGAGAAGACAGTTAGGCTAGGCCACATGTTCGAGAAAATTCGATTAGTAGGTCCTTATGGGTCGAGCTATTTTTATCTTAAAAACGGCTCAGAAGATTTGAACTAAATTTAGTATCCTACAGTTTTAGGGAACGAGAAGACTATTGGGCTAGGTCACATGTTCAAGAAATTTCGATTAGTGGGTCATTTTGGTCATGGGTCACCATGGGTCAGGGTCAAGCTAATTGTACTGAAAAACCGCTCAAACGATTTTGTCTAAATTTTGTATCCTACCATTTTCGGGGACGAGAAGACTATTGGACTGGGTCACATGATCGAGAACGTTTGATTAGTGGGTCATTTTTGGGTCAACTCGGGTCAAATTAATTTTATCTTAAAAAGGGCTCAGACGATTTGAACTAAATTTTGTATCCTATGGTTTTTGGACACGAAAAAATCATTGGACAAAGTCACACGCTCGAGAAAATCCGATTAGTGGGTCATTTTTTGGTCACTGTGGGTCAAGCTAATTTTATCTAAATCACGGCTCAGAGTATTTTGACTAAATTTTATATCCTACGGTTTTCGGGCACGAGAAGTCAATTGGGCTTGGTCACATGTTCGAGTTGATTAGTGGGTAATTTAGATTATGGGTCATTATGGGTCAAGCTATTTTTATAAAAAAAAAGGCATTATAGTAATAATATAGCGAAAAAAATATATCGAGTTGAACTGAAAGTTAATTTTAACCGAGAATAGTTCGGTCTTCCCTGCTCGTAAAGATTTAAAACACTTAGCTGTGAGATATAGCTATAAATTATAGCGATAATATACAAATAAAATAGAAAATACAACGTAGCAGCCGTTTGTTTGGAGTCAGTTTCCAAGCAAAACGTCATAATTGGCGTCACACTGAAGGCGTTTATTTGAGACTGACAAGCGTCATGTATTGACGAAATTTTGAACTGCATATAACATTTAGGAACTATTGCTGTTATTTCTTTGCGTTTCCATTGTTGTTGTTGCTGTTGTTGACTTACATTTCCTTGTTGACCGTGAAGCCAGACCCGGCCTCAAAGGTTTTGGGCGGAGGGGAGGAGGGCGAAGAGGCACCAAAGGTGTAGAAGTCTGATTTGTCATTGAAGTATTTCCTCACAATTTTCATTCGCATCGAAAGGGGAAATCTCAACGCTCAGTACCAGCTTCCGCCGTATTAACCTCCAACGAGAAGATTTTTATACCATTGATTTTACACGCAGGTATATGACAATCACATTCCGTACCGAATAGCAGCGCAATGTTTCAAATAGGCCACCCTTGCAACTACTGACAACGCTTGATGAGATATTTTCATTTATAAAATAAAGATTAATAGAGAAAATATGTTTTGTTTTGTTATGTAGCATTCAAGAATAATAACCTATCGATTACATCATTAATTAATAAAGTGTTTCGTTCTTTAGATATTTTACTAAAATTTTCTTATGAAAAAGATCCAAGAAGAAAAAAATTATATTATGTCTTTTTTAATAGATTTTACAATATAAAAAAGCTAGAAATTGTCTCTTTTATTTGTAAAATAAATATTAATTTAGAAAATATATTTTGTTAAGTTACGTAACATGCCAGAATATTAGCAATAATCCAAGCATACCGATTACAACTATTATTAATATTGTTTTTGTTATTTCACATGGTTTATTTATAATAAGGAGAAAAAAGATCACAATTTCCCACTGGTATTTATAGAACAAATTCTTAGATAACAGAAACTGATTATTCATCAAAAGATATTAATTCATTAGTTTAAGAACTCCAAATGATAGTTATTTTTAGTATCATGTGGGAAGTTCTTTAAAATAAGTATATTTTAAGTAAATATACACATATCAATCCGCAATTGATGTATCCCGAAAATATGTTTTACCTAATTAAGAACTTTTGAAATGATTATCTTTTAAATCTAAAATATACATGTTACAGCAAATTCCCAAAGACATTTTTAATGTTAAATGCAATTACCAGAAATATTACCTGAATTTGACAGCTTATTCATGAGTTTATTAAATGCTTCACTTCAGATAAAAGTTACTTGATTGGTTTTAGCGGACCAATTTTTATGGCAGCGAATAAAACGGTGATCTTTCTAATTCTGAAATATTTTTGATTTAGAGAAAGGTAAGGTAGCGTGAGATTAGTAATATCACAAAACATTTTTCATTACATGTAACTTAACCCTTATAACAGGCAGTAATAGAAATAAAAACTTTAGTAAGATTTTTATAAATTTGCTGAGGTAAGCAACAGATATTATAATTTAATAAAAAATTCGCTTTTTTTTTTCAGATTCATAAATTATAAAATTATGTTCACCTCTTTCTTGGATATTTCTGTTTTTAAAAAAAAAAAAAAAAAAAAAAAAAAAAAAACATTCGTATCTCATCTAATAGTCATATTTAATTATGGATATTATTTTATATTAAAACTTAACCGTTTGCAGTGCATTTTATTAGTGTTATGATATTTAAGACATAATGAGATAGATATGAATCACTGAGGTGAACCACAATATTCTTTTTCAAGAGTCAAGAAGAAATAGCATTTATTGTTCGTTTACAGGGGTGCACAAAAGCATTACACTAAATTATGATTTATTTTGAAAAGCGGTTTGGAAAATTTTAATGATGTTATGATACTTCAAACATAGTGAAATTAAAAAGAAGTATTGAGGTGCAGTAAAACAGCATGTTTTGTATAGATTACGGAGTGTATAGCATTTATTATTCATTTTCAGAGACTCATAAGTGAATTCTGTTACTGTACTGACTATCTATATTATAAAGGACAAACGTGTCCGTGCGTAACGCTGACGTCATTTTCATGTTGGCGACACCAGATGATTAAATTTGGCTTTTACTGCAGTTTTATAAACTTCTAAACATCGCACATTTTCAATTTTTACACCGTCTAAAAGGGGAAAAATTCAAACGCAAATTGTTTGAAAACTGTATCGCAATTTACTCATTTTTTTATTGTTATTAAAATAATTTTCAAGCATGATTTTTTTTAAAAATCTATGTCTATCACATGCAGACGATTGCGAAATATAAATCCGTTTGTACTCAAAAAAATATAAATTGTTCACCATTTGTTTCTGGCTGATATACCACGAAAAAGTATCGCTTTTAATAAATTTCAAAACTTTATTTGAATACATAATCGCTATTTATCATGTAAAATTGACTTTTGGCGTTGTTAGTGTTCAATCTAAAAGAATATATTAAGAGTAAAAAATCTATAAACAGTTTCAATAATAATAATAATAATAATAATAATGATAATAATAATAAAACGTTTTCACCTATATTCTGTAATCCGGGAATCTCCGAATGAATCCCCTAGTGATCGATAATTTCTGGAATAGCATTTCCCGCAGGGGTATGCATTTTTAAGCGTCTAATTTGCAGTGTATTATGTGATGTGTATAAATTTAATAGATCGTATACAGACGTTCCTTGTGAGAACTAGCACACATTACTGGATATGGACAGCAATTGAAACTAGTCGGATGTGCCAATCCCAAAACTTTCTTCTATCTCATTCAGGTTTCGCATGCACTAAAAAGAATCAGCACCAATTTATATCAAGGTCTAACTGAATCTAAGGTTTTATTAAATTCCGTGCATTAGTTCATGAGTTAGGGCTATTGCTAAAATCGTGTAAATCCTGCAAAATGTAGCATAGCAACGCCACCTGTTGTTAGATTTAGACCAAAACCTAATCAACAACAACTTATGTCAACTTCTAACTGAATCTGAAGTTTGATGAAAATCCGTGAATTAGTTCTTGAGATATAGTTATCGTGATAATAATGAAAATAGTAGCATAGCAGCGCCACCTGTTGCGCTATTTACACCAAAACGTAATCAGCGTCTATTTATGGCAAGGTCTAACTGAATCTGAAATTTGATGAAAATAAGTGCATTAGTTCTTGAGATAGAGCTATTGCAGAAATTGCGAAAAATGTGGCATTGCAGTGCCACCTATTGGACGATTTTCCCCAAAACGTAATCAGCGTCTATTCATATCAAGGTCTAAAAGAATCTGAAATTTGATGAAATTCTGTGCAATAGTTCTTGGATATAGCTATCGTCAAAATCGTCAAAAATGTAGCATAGCAGTGCCACCTATTGGGCGATTTTCACCAAAAACTAATCAGCATCAATTTATATCAGGGACTAACTGAGTATACAGTTTTATTAAATTTCGTGCATTAGTTCTTGAGATAGAGCGCCCACCAAATTTTTGTCACATACAGACAGACAGACAGACAGTCACAGACAGACATTTTCTAAAAGTAGTCAAATCGTGTTCAGGACCTTCTAAAACGTATAAATCCGTCAAAAACCCGAAGTCGAAAATTTTCACGAATCCAATACTTTCTTTTTGTAAAGATAGAAGAAAGTAAAAATGGATTTTAACTAAGTTTTTAAATAGTTTATTTAGATAACTCATTTCATTGCATGAAGAAAAAAAATTTCTAGTAATATTCTGTTACTGTTGGAAAGTGTTTCATAATCTTTGTTTGATGCTTGATTTTTCATTATTTTTTTTGTTTAAATAATTTGATTCTTTTCAGCTCAAGAAAAATTATAGTATCTATAAATTAATGAGTGAAATGTTTTAGAAACTAATTTGAAACCCCATCTATATTAAAATATCCAATAAATAAACTGCGATTTACAAATGTTATGTGATATATATATTCCGAAAAATATTTAGAATATATTTAAACAAACATAATTTGTTCCATTTTATATCTTATCTCGGAAACAAAATTTGTTTAGAAAACATCAAAAAGTCAGAAAAGTAACATAAGTGTCAAGTAAAATTTCAACATGACAAAGGATATATTAATTCTTTCGTACTATATGTTTATACTTCAAGAGATTTAAAAAAAAATTATAATATAAGAATACAAATTTTGAAGAAACTTGCCGGGATTTGTTTCATAACCTGTCACACTTTGCTAGCAAGTTTTCTTCTTTTTTTATATGTCAATGTGTTTCTCTTTTTTTTTTTTTAAGTTAAGAATGCTTAGAAGAAAAAAAACACTTCATAAATATAAATTATAGTACGTGAATATAATAATCGTTTATATTATCGTGATAGTAAATAGTGATAGTAACGTGATAGTAATTTTTATGTTTTATATAGAAAAGCCTGTTTATTAAGCGTTAAGAAAAATGTTTCCTTCTCATAAGTCATATTATTGTTTATAATACTTTGTGAGCTATGGATATTGCGAAGTCTTTACTAGCCGTAACTGGGTGTTGTGAAGCTTTTAGTAATCGTGGCTGGATGTTCTAAAGTCTCTAGTAATCGTTTTTAGATGATGTGACATCTCTTCAAGGAGTTACTGAAATTATGAATATTTTTAGAGTGTTCTGCGAATTTTTAAGTGTACTTTGTAAAGTTTTCGCTCATCGATAGCTAAGTTGCAAAGTTTTGTGTATTAAATGCATGAAGTTTTTAGTATAGAGGTAATTGCTAAATGTGCTGAAACTGAAAACTCTGTAGAATAATAAAATATGTTTTAGTAAAATTTCAGTTGGTTTAACACATTTTTAGTTAACCTTTAACTGGTGTTGTGGTTTCATTTAGTCTTCACTTGTTTTACTACTTGTGTAATGTTTTCCTCAATAAGTATGTTTTAGATATAATTAATAAATTATAAGTATGATATACTGACTGATTTATTCACCTGACAAATATAGTCAGGTAAAATTACCATTGTTTTTATAAAAATTAATTAATTTTTGTATTAGAAATTATAATACTAAATGGCACCATGACACCACTTAAGAATTAATAGTACCTAATAATAAATTATAAGTGATATACTTACTGATTTATTCACCTGCTAAATACAGTTATGTTGAATTACCATTGTTTTTCATAAAATATTATTTATTTTCTTAGTATAAGTAATAATACTAACCGAGGGATGACATGGCACCATGACGCCACTTAAGAATTAATCGTACCTAATAATAAATTATAAGTGATATACTTACTAATTTATTCACCTGATAGATACAGTTATGTTAAATTACCATTGTTTTTATAAAAATTAATTTATTGTTTTAGTATAAGTTCAGCGCCTGGAATATATAGTGGGTAAAACGGCTACAAAATAGTACTAAAAAATTTAATCCGATAAATGTAGAACGATGCTGAAAAGGTAACGGGTCGGTCGCAGCGATATCTTTTAGCAGTGTCGTAGACAGGGTGGAAATCCAGATGGTTTGGATACCACTAATTTTATAAAAATATTTTTACCTTATCTAATCGGAGAATTTTCTGCGATATTGAAGGCGAAGAAAACTTTATAATATTACTGGTTTCCAGAGCATTTGGACCCCCCCCCCCGTCCTCTCTGGCGATGCTACTGCCTGCTAACTCTTTTCAACGCACACATTGTATAAGAATCGAACTTGAAAAACGTCTCAGCTGGTGGTAAATATTTTAAATAATTAAATTATTACCCTATTTCCTTTGACTTGGATAGTGAGTTTCATAAGTTTTGAAAATATAAATGATATTGATCATGGCCAAAAAAACGTGATACGCATTCTTTTGTGCCTGGTTGCAGTACTCGATACAAGACAGCAAACTAAAAACTATCCCTAATTAGAATACCAAAGGATGAATCTCTGCTAGAAGAGTGCAAAAGATTAATTCCCTGATATGGTAAAAAAGTAACTTCAAAATCAGTTACATCTGAAATATACACTTACAAGAAGATTTTATTAACAGAAATTATGTTCATGTTGTCAATAGTGAAACGGTTACTTTTGCTAGAGGTAAATATATTTTTAAAGCAGATGTCTCTGTGATCGCCCTATTATTGTGTCGTATCGTTGCACGTTTATCGACTACAAATTTTTAGCACTTTTCAAAGCATTACCAGTTTGGCTTTTTTTAAATTCCGAAATTTCGCATTCATACCGGAAATTTCCTATAATGTTCTTTTGGTTACTTAATGGCAGATATTTCGTGATTTCTTAAAGTAAAAATTCTTGTTTCAGAATTTCCGGTTTGAATTCGAAAATTTTGAATTAAAAAACGGTAAAACCGTTTTCCGCCCTGTGTATTCTAGGCGCTGTAGTATAAGTTAT
Source organism: Maratus michaelseni (assembly GCA_963931845.1). Classification (NCBI taxonomy): domain Eukaryota; kingdom Metazoa; phylum Arthropoda; class Arachnida; order Araneae; family Salticidae; genus Maratus; species Maratus michaelseni. The sequence goes on from OZ007587.1 coordinate 353,540,792, forward strand.
AATACTAACCGAGGACGAAATGGCACCATGACGCCTGTTGCGCACAAAAACTCCAAGACGCCATTTAAGGATTAATCGTTCCTAATAATAAATTATAAGTGATAAATTTACTGATTTATTCACCTGACAAATACAGTCATGTAAAATTAGCATTGTTTTTATAAAAATTATTTTTTATTGTAAGTTGTAGTAATACTAACCGAGAACGAAATGGCACCATCCCGCCAGTTGCGCACAAAACTGTCACGACGCCAGTTAAGGAGTAATCGTTCCTAGACTTTATATAATTTTTTATGTGTGAATGCGAACATGGGTGCTTGACTAGAGATATACATTTCTTCATTTTCTAGAAGGAATTTTGTTAAATTGTGTGATATAAAAGAACGGGTCAAGGCACTCTGGGCAGGGATGAAAGCACTCCGCCACAAATGGCCAGTTGTCACCACTAAATTATGATAGTACTCTTAACCTTATTAAATTTCCGAACTTCTGTCATTAAATAAGGTTACAAATACTATTAAAGTTTAGGGGTGACATTCGACCATTTGTGGCGCAGCGCTTTTATCCCTAGCTCTGGGCTTATCTAATTCCTGATTCCTAATCCAATTTTGTTGAGATGTTTTAAATTATTCTGTATTTTAAAGAATAATTTTAGAATATTTTAGTTGTTTTTTTTTTAATTTAGAAAACAGACTTTGCAATAAATATATACCTATAAAAAACTTGCAAAGGTATAATTTTAAAAACAGTAAGTTTCTTTGGAGATCTAAATAAAGTCTCATTAATCTTGCATAGCACATTTTTTAAATACCCTATCAGAACTCTAAAAAATTGTGGTACATTAGTAGTTTAAGTAGAGAGTTTTTGTTTATTGAAAGACTAAAGAGGTGCGTTATCCATAGATCAAATACAAATTGGTTTAATTGTTAAACATTGTCTTTATTCATGTTTCTTGTAATTGGAAACAACTCAAGAGTCACATTACAACTTTAGCAATGAAAATTCCTGAAATAAATATGCCTCGTAAATTTATGGAGCAATTTGAAAAATAAAGCAAACAGAGAAAGATAGAGAGAGAGACACCTCATTCTGATTGTCTCTTTTTATTTTATCTTACATCCAAATTAGTTTTTAAATGTTTCACGAAAATTCATTATATTATTATAGGAAATGTGCAACATGTCTAAAATATATTGTTTGAAACACAAAGTACTTAATTTCATGCTGTGATAAATATTCTAATTATTATCTGTTTACTTTTACTTTTGCTTTTCTTTATGTTCTATAGAATAATTAAAAGTAAGATATTTGATATCAGAAACACGTCTTTATAAGAGAAGTTTTCCTAGATTTTATTTATCTTTCATTAGTTGAAGATCAAAATATTTACTTTTATCTACAGAAAATCTATTATTACTGTACTTCTAAATAAACCGGGTTTACAAAGATTTGAAATTTGGACTCAAATAGAGAAAGCTACGACTGAGCGTTATCAACTAAAACAAAGGATTTAAGAGTTATCAGAAGTTTCTACTGCTTTTCCGCAAAAAAAAAAAAAAATAAAAATAAAAATACACAAAATATTCTTTAAAAGAAAAAAAAAACTTGTTTAGTTAGTTCCGCAACTGTACTTCAACAACACACTTGAAACACATTTCGCAAAAATGGAAATTTATTCCATCATTTGTAAACAAAGAATAACTCTGTATTTCATGAATAACCTTTTGTCTAATTTTGTAAACTTTTCATTAAAATTGAATAATTTACGTTTAAATTTTTATAATAAAGACATTTTCTCATTTTAAAGCTATAAATAATTTTTTGGAATGTTAGAGTTCATATATGAAAATAAAAGACTTGGATTTAAAAAAAGAAGTTTTTCTGGTGTAATTTTAAATAAAAATAAAATATAGCTTCATAATCACAAAATATATTTATTCTTTAAAATACAAGATAAAATATTAATACACAGATCTGAAATTTGAGTCAAACAGAGAAAAACTACGACTTAGGATTAACAACTAAAACTGAGGATTTAAGAGTTTTCAGGCTTCTTCTGCTTTTCCACTGAGAAGAAGAAAAGTACTCTTAAAAGAAAAAAAATATTATTTAGTGTGTTTAGCAACTATACTTCAACAAGACTCTTGAAACACATTTCGTAAAAATGAAAATATATTTCATCATTTGAAAGCAAAGAATAATTCTCGTATTTCATGAATAACCTTTTGTCTGAATTGACTAATTTATGTTTAAATTTTTACTTTAAAAAACGTTCTCATTTTAAAGCTATAAAAATTTCACGCCGTGTTAGCGTTGACATATGAAAATAAAAACTTTAGATATAAAACAATTAGTTTTTGATTATGCACTTTTAAATAAAAATTAAATTTGGCTTAATAATCACAAAATATACTTGTTATTTTGAATAGAAAATCAAATTTTGTTCAAATATGAAAATAAAAGATTTGCATATTAAGACGGAGGAAATGAAAACGGAACAGTGGTTATAATTTGGTTTAATTTTGTATGAGTAGGGAGATAACTATGTCTAGTGGTAGAGCGAGAAGTAAGGAAGGCAACCCCTACTGCGAAAATGGATTTGCACTGAGTAGTTTTGCTGTGGTATGAAATAAGCACTGGGGGCGGCCAACAGTATCGTCCTGTAGGCAGTCGATTGTTCTACTTCAGTTTCTGCAGGATAAAGAGAACGCAGTGTTTGTTATTCGTATAGTACAGGCACACACAGAAAAAAATAAAACCCAATTTGGGTCGAAAGATTTTCAGGTATGTACCCAAATTGGGTCATGCCTGTTTTGGTTACCCCTGTGTATCCATTTTGGGCACTGTTAAATACCCATTTTAAAAAAAATAATAATGGGGGGTTTAACAGTGCCCAAAATGGATACACAGTGGTAACCAAAACAGGCATGGACCAATTTGGGCACATACCTAAGAATCTTTCGACCCAAATTGGGTTTTATTTTTTTCTGTGCAAGAAGTAAGGATTTGCAAAGTGCATAGGCGAAGGAAAGCAGTGTACGAAGAAATTGCACTGTCATGGACTTGTTTGAAGGACTGGCTCAAAGGTTTATGCAAGTGATGTTAATCTGTGAATGATGATACACAACATTATCAGAATCACCTCGTCATCATATAGTCACATCGTCATCTTGTCGTTACATCTTTGTTCCGTTGAAAGGGAAATTGATGGGCCACCGTTTTTACTCGGACATTCAAGTCATGGATAATGTTCGAAACTGATTCCAATAAATTAATTCTTTGTACTACCTATTTTTACAGACATTATTTTAATTTCCAACACATAAACAAGCATTGTGCATGTCTAAAAGTCTTTAAAAATACTTTTAAACAACACAAAACCAGTCAATCTGTTAAAAATTGTAAAACGTAAAAATATTTTCACCCGTCGCACCCAGGCATCTTCAGTCACTGATGTTTTGTTTTCTGCCCTGGTAGGTAGTCCAACGAATTATTAGGACGTACAAAAAATTATTATGTTAAAAATGACATTATGAACTATCATAGATAAAAAAAATGATTCCAATTCCATCCAAAAGACTTCTAGGATCGGGGTATTCACCATTTGGTGAAACCGTGAATCAAGTGTCTCTGTAACTGTGGAGGTTACGTTTGAAATAAAAAATGTCATTTCATTCTGTGGCTTCTGTTCCGTTTTTATTTGATCCATCCTAATATAAAACAAATAGGTTTTGATTATGTACGTACTTTTAAATAAAAACCAAATGAGGCTTGATAATTACAAAATATACTTAATATTTATAATACAAAATAAAATATTCAAACACTGTCTAAAAATTTATACTAAATTTCATTCACAGATAGATTTTTCTTCTGTGTAAAAAATAGAAACAAAAAGAACCCACAAAACGTATCCTTATAAATAAGCTACCATCCTCTCTAGTTGCTGTTTATACAGAAAATAGAAAAAGAAATACAAATAAACATGTGTATTTTCATATAAATGCCATACTTTTTTCGTATGATCGATATAAAAAAATTTCTGTAAATTCAATAGTTGTTTGGATTGTTAAATTCAGCTTAGCCAAATTTAAAGCATTTTAAGTTAATCGAATGCCAGGACCGAAACTAGAAGTTTTTCACCCGAGGAAGGAATTTTGGCGCCCTCCCACTCCGTTTTTTGCAAAATAAATTTAAAAACATAAATTTTTGATTCATTGGTTTTATTTTTTATTTTAAAACTGAGATAAGTGCTACAAAGTACATTAATCTTGATATTTTTAGATTGGTTTCTTTAGAAATCAACCTATTGCAATTATTTCGTTTATATATATATATATATATATATATATATATATATATACATATATATATATATATATATATATATATATATATATATATATATATATATATATATATATATATAAATATATATAATGCAAATTTTGTCAGCACGATAAAGTTCGAAACACTGAACTAGTTCGAGAGTAATTGAAACAGTAAATTCATCTACCAGTATCTTGGATACATTCGTTAATGAATAAGTATGTAGCTATTATAGTTTATTTACAGAAGCACACAAAAGCAAAAAAACATTCAAAACTTGGTATCACGATAACGTCGAAATACTGAACCAACTCAAACCTAATTGGGACAGTTTATTAATCTTGCAAGTATTTCGAATAAATTCGTTAGTGAAGAATTGTTTTGGTGCCCCTACGTGGTCACCTAATGAAAAATCCCAGCACTGTTAAAATCAAAGAGTATAAAATCAACGAATACATTTTTACTTAGGGACCGATTGCAAGCCTTTCTCATCCAAATATCTTTTTTTTTCCTTGTAACAAAAGACGAATCTAATCCTCTTTTGGCTCCACCTTCTGCATATGCGCTCTTTGCACACGCACACACAAACTCCCCTGTTTCGGCGCTGTGAATGCATATACACTTGACTCGCGTTAGAAGAGCCATGCATTATAGGCCCGCATCACGATATATCGTCCATCTGAAAAGGTATCGATTGTCTTCCATTTAGTCAATATAAATTCGCATTTCAACAAGCGACCTATAAAAAGAAACGATAGAAAAAGTTCTCTTCTCAAAGAATATAATTACATTTTCAATTGCCTGCCTCCTCATCCAGTAAAAAAGAAAGCGCATGCGTTTTGCTTCATAATTTAAAAAAACAACAAGGGCCATGTAACAATTAATCTTCGGAAGAAGTGACTTCCTTGAAATTTGAAAGCATTAAACTATACTGTAAAAAAAGACAAATGTTTCGAAAATATAAGACAACCACGTACGAAGTAAACAATATCTTCCGGGTTATCCATTATTCAGAAAAGCAATTCTTATATCTAAGAACTTGAAAAACTGATATATTTTAGCGATTTAAAGAAGCATTTATTAAAACAAAGTTATTTTTTTGCTGCCAGTGATTTTTGGAAACATTTCCGAGTATTTTTTACAGTGTACTAGCTGAAGTACCCTGCGTTGTCCGGGATTTTAAGAATCTTAGGGGAGAAAAATCAATTTCAAAATTAAACATGCTGTACAAAGAACTTTAAGATGTTAAAATATGCCAATATTTCCATAATCGGGTTTTTATCATGATTCAATACGTTCCTCAAACCCACATGACGTTATATTCACCTGCTGACGTCACATCTACTTTCTTTCTCTATTACTCACATTGATACTCTCTTTGTATAATTCTCAAACATTTGAAAAAGTCCTTTAAACTTTCAATATGACGGCATATTAATTTTCATTTTAATTCTCTAATGACATATATTAACCTGCTTTCTGTACTTATACATACTCATACTCCTTGTATTATTGAGAAATGTTTAAAAATGTCCTTTATATTACCAATATGACGTCATATTAATTTTTATTTAATTTTATGAAACTTTTTATTTCATTTTCATTTTTCACTTAGAAATCTTTCAATAAATAATTAATTTTTGTAGAAAGAATATCATTGTGGATTTTTAATTGTTGGCAACTGCTATAGCGAAAAATGTTTAAATTAGATAGGATAAGGCTGTTAGATTTTTTGTTTTTTATTAATTAAAAATTAACTATACATTATTTCGATTCCGGATTACTTCAGTTACCTCGGCCGTGTTTTAATACACCTATACGTAACATTTCACAATTCTGGCTTCCAAACTGTTGATTTGTACAGCAGTAGTACAGACAAACAGACAGACAACCAGCCAAATTTTCATTTTTATATATTAGATTAATCAGTTTTCTCAACCTGGAATATAGGTTTTTTTAATGCTATCAATTCTCAATCAAACATTTTTATGTTCAGAAAACGTGTGTTACAGGCAAACATGATAAATTAACGCATTAACATTAACATTTACAATAATACGTGTTTATTACTTTTGCATGTATACATTTTCTCGCGTATCTGAAAATATTTAATTCAAAATGGATAAAAATCTAAAAACCTATATGCCGGGTTGAGAAAAATTATTAATACACCATAAAAACTACTCGGAAACGTTTCTGGAAATCTGTGGAAATTAAAGAAACTTTGTTTTTATAAGTACGTCTTTAAATCTAGAAAATATATTAGTTTCTGTAGTTTCTAGTGATAAAGAATGCTTTTTGAAATCGTGGGTAACATATAAAACGTTATTATTATTTTTTGTACAGTGTAGTCACATATCACGTCTTGAAAGAACGTTCTAAATTACTTTTTGCATATTTCAAGCGTGTTTCGGTCATAGGCGCCGACTTAACGAGGGCATTGCACTCTCTGAAAACAAAATAATCCCAAGTGCGCAATATAGAATCAATTTATTTCGCCTTTCACAAAAATTCTTCTTTTTACGAGTAGTAGTACATTTCAAGGGTCGATAAATATTTTAAAACAACCTTCCTAATGTGAGAAAAGTCTATATTGCTTAAATCTTAATTTAATGGTATTTTATGGCATTGTAAATACACAAGAGTAAATACGGAAATGTTATGCTAAATCTTCTATCTTTTCGTTTGCGAGTCAAGATTATTATAAAATTCTCTTCAATTTCCTGGATTTTCTGCATTTAAAATACTATGCTGCACGTTATACATGAACATTTATACATGAACACGTACAACATTTTTTTTTTCGTTTTTTTTTTTCATTCAAAATGCGGTGCGCATTATATATATGACTAAATATGGTAATTCATATGTTGTCTACTTCTAAATACATTTACCTGCAAAATGTTTCCGATCCTTAAAGAGACAAGGTTCAGAAATCTTTATAATCCAGTAAATCAAAGAGGGAGATGCTGATTTCATTTCATTAACCTTACTTGCATATGAAAGTTATCGAAAAGGAAAAAAAAAATAACAGAAGACATTTATCATGAGCATAATTTCTTCCCCGTTAAAATGGTATTTCTCTAAGACAAAGAGGTACATTTAAAGCAAAAATAGTCACATTTTTAACACTTTCCAACCTAGTTGAAAAGTGTTCATGACTTCGGTTTGTCTGGCCGTCTGTCCGTACTCTAACTCACGTAAATATGCTCGGATTGCCTTGAAATTTTTATATGTTATTGTCGTTATACATAGTATGTTCCCTATTTCAACGGAAGTGTGTAGCACTTATAGTTTATTTACAGGGACACTCAAAAATTTCCGTTACATTACGGTCTATGGGGAAAAATCATTTGCGGTTTATTTTAATGAGGTTACACAAATTCAAACACATCGTAATTGATATATATCACTAAAGTGCATTACAAGAAGCTTAATACGGAATAGGGTGTGCATAGCACTTATAGTTACTTTACAGGGACAGTCAAAAGAATTCCGTTGCATTACGTCTATGGAGAAAAATCGTCTGCGGTTTATTTAAATATTGTTTGACTATTTTAAACGCATTGAAATTTATATATATCACTAAGGTGCATTATAAGAGGCTTACTACAGAATAGTGTGTGTATAGCAGTCATCGTTCATTTACAGGGACACACAAAAGAATTTTCTACTGTCTGTCAACAATAATTTCTGGAAGTGCGTTTTAAGTTGCTGAACGCGATTTTAAATTTAACTCACTTTTGTTTATTACTCTGTGTGTATGAATTTTGTAGATCATATACAGGGCAGCACAAAAGGTGGAACACATTTCCATTTATTGACAGAAACTCCAGAAGGGCCATTCCATTGTGACGGGTGTGATATCCAGACAAAATTTTAAGAGTTTATATCTATATTTTGGGAAATAAATTAGCTAAGAAATCCCTGAAAAGTACTTTAATTATGTTTTTCCATGCATATGCTTGGATAATTGAGCAAATATATAACTTCAATAGCTTTGAATTAAAAAAAAAAAAAAAAAAAAAAAAAAAAAAAAAAAAAAAAAAAACTTGTGACGGGTGTGAGACTCTCTCGGGACAAGAGTTTTCACTTGCATACACATTTGTTAAAATTCCTGTGATATTTAACTGTGTCATTATTAAAACAATTTTTTTTTCAAATGAAAGAGATTCAAATTAAACTTAATACGTAATTTTCATAATAAATTTTAATTATTTTAATGTATAAGAATTTTTTTCCTGATGTGACGGGTGTGACAGAGAAGTGACGGGTGTGACATTGTGCAAAGTGTACAATTTGAAAGTTGTTTACCAAAAAAAAATACAGTGATAAGTATAGACAGTAAACTCAACAATGGTGAATATACAAAAGCAATTTAATAAAACTAACATATTTATGCAGTTAGTTTAAAATTTGTAGTGGTTACTAGTTATGAGTGATGGGGGAGCTACTTTTTTTACAATAGCAGAATTTTTTTAATTGATATGTCATCTTCCTCTGGCCAAATCCAGTGTGGCCCACTGGCTTGTATGTATTTTAAGCTTATTTCTTCCTTACGGAAGTTGTTATTCAAGACATTAGCATAGTACAATCTATTACGCTTTTTGTTACTGGCCAGGGAAACCAAAAGATAATCACCAATATTTAAATCTGATATTTTCAAAATCTTTCTGGGGGGAGATTTAGAATTAGCAGTGACTGCCACTTCCCTCAGTGTTGATTTGGCAGTCTTTCCCATCAAAAGGATAGTACTATCACTACTTACTTTAAAGTGGTGATAAGACTTGATGCCTTCCCATCTTTCTGTCAGTATTTGTTTAGTTTCTAGTATTTTCACTGCTGAGACATACAATGCCTTTATTGCATTAATCTCCTGAGCACATTTTAAAAAATCCAAAGCAGAATTAAGTTAAAAATAAGTTGCTACCAACTCACAATTTTCTAAAATAATTCAAATCCATATTTCATGATTTATCTTCTCTTTTTTGGCAAATTGGCCTTAATATGTTCAGAAACAAGAATGATTCAACCTTACACTTCATTTAAAAAATATTTAAATATATTTCAAAGCAATTTAAAATGTTGTCATACCTGTCACAAGAATTTTGCCACACCCGTCACAAAGATTTTGTCACACCCGTCACACTAAAATTTCCCACAAAATAAAAATTTAATGAATTTTTAACGTTTTGTAGTTATTCAGACTTGCAATAGTTAGACTTTCCGAAGTTTCATGTATTTTCATGGAAAGAAGCATTTAGTATAATAACTTAAGCATCTTTTTTGTGACAGGTGTGACAGAGAGACAGTGTAAATATGTTTGTATTAAAATTGGGTATTTTAATTTTTTTCTAAAAATTAAGTGTTTTAAAAGATACACAAAGGTCACAAATAGTAATATATGCACATATATTGAAAATGCTGCTGTTTTAAATGTTGCTTCTGGCAGAATCAAAATACCCTATACTACATGCCGAAAGTTTTTCAAAATTTTCCAACTTTGAGCCTAGATAAATTATAAAAAAAAATTTTTTAGAGCTCAGTTCTCTGTAATTCATATGCGCCATATTTTACCTTTAATTTGATATATTATTTGTCGTAATAAAAGACATTTGAAATTTCAATCCTCATGTCCATTTTTTCATGGAAATGCCCAGAAGTAGAATTTTAAACTGTGCTACGCGTTTCTTAACTGAACTCAAATTTAGCATCCTATGTAGTATATATACAAATCTATAGATCATATACAGGGCTGAATAAAAGTATTCGGATATTTTCCGAATATTGTATATGTTGGAAATTCCTGAAATTATGTTTTTAAATATGTTATGCGTTTTCCAAATTGTTTACTTAGATGTTATCTTTCAGCTTATTAAACGGTATTATTCGTAAAGTTATTTTGGAAGGAAAGTGTTACATAATCTATACTTGACGCATGATTTTTCGTTCTTGTTTAATAAAAAGATGTATTTTCGGGCAGGTTTAGCTACAGCGAAACCCATAGGTTTATTAATTTTTATTCTGAAAGTCTGAAGAGTTTTTAACATAATATTTCGACAGTTATATTAGGAAAATATTTATGTTACAAATCCAAATATTAAATAAACTAGAAACATTACATTAAAATACTTTTGCAAATACTTTCGCGTTTGATTAAAATTTACATGAAATTTTCTCATCCGTTTTTCTATTTTTTTATTATTTTAAAATTTAGTTTTCATGAAACAATGCATTTCGATGTAAATATATTCGATTCCTGCAGGATAGGCGTAATTTAAAGACGTTGTAATTTTTTGTACCAGTAATTCCGTATAGTATTTATCGCCTTATTTAGTTGAAGACTTCTACTATTAAACAAGGCAAACATTATGACTAAATTATTCTGGTATTAAAAAATAAAAACCATACACACACTATATAGAAAGTATGTCCGACACCCGTCCGGAAGGGGTTAATTAACAAACAGAAGAAAAATAATAAAACTAGCGTAAAATTGAAAAAAACATTAACCCCTGGCGTTTACATCAGTCAGCTGCACATTTATCGGCTACAACTTGAAAAGTAAAACAAAAATAAAAAATAAAAAATATCTTTGAAAACGATTGTGATAAGAGCTTATTTAACTAATAAAAAATGTAACAATTCGTGAATTAAACTTAATAATTTTTCCAATGCAAGTTCACTACTTTTGGCCACACCTTAATATGGTCACTTATTTCAATAATTTTAATGGAATAATTATAGGAATACAAACCACTGTTTAGTTTACCTTGTGTCTGTATTAATGGCAAGGGAATTGAATCTGCATCCCAGGACAATTATTATTTCGCTAATTGCAGGTTTCTGGAATCCGATAGTTTAGCAATAACTTACTTCGGAGGTGCTAATTTAATAATAGAAAATTTTGATCAATTGTTTGTCTTTGTTAGTTTGATACAGAGTAAGGGAAAAATTGAACAGAAAATAACCATAAAAATAAATGTGCGTAATCGTTCCAGATTAGTTTCAAAACTGAATTGAAAACCCACTTGCAAACATAAAATACTTGTATATATTAATGTCCACATATTTATAAATAAAACTGAAATTACATTACTGTTTTTTCTGAGGATATAGTTGTTTTAGAATTACATTCCAAAAATTAATGAAGAAAAAAAATTTACGGGTGCTAAGCATATTATACAGATAAAAGTTTGCTAAATTGGTAAGCGTGTCTGCTTTTCTGCTTTTTTGTCAATTCAACTTCTGTGTTACAAGAAGTTGTCCTGATATTTTGAGTGCAGTGTTCATCCCCAATTCATATTTATATCTGACAGGATAGCTAATATTAGAATAAGCTGACTATCTGGTCAGTTTCTTCTAGTTTCACTCAATGCATCATCATTTTATTTTTATAAAACCTAAGAAAAATGCATTCAAAATGGGCACCGTCCTCAGAAAATGAGGGCATCTGATCACCTTAACTTGTGTTTCTCTAATTACTCTGATATATAAAGATACACAAATTTAATTATAATTTTATAATTTAAATATGCGGCTTGATACACTTAATATATTTTTTTAAGTTTTGAAGCCTCACATATATGTCTATGTACAAGAGAGAAAATATGCTGTACTAAAGGATCGACGGAATGGCAGAAGGAGTCAGAACCAAACGCATTTTTGTTAGAATCAATTTATTTTTCCCGCCAAAGTGGAAATAATCGAAATTACAGGATAATGTTAGAAATGTTTTATGCGGTTCTAAAGACAAGGATTGTAAACTGGCAGACTACTTTGCATTTATACCATGGTGTAACCAAATGCAAGAATATATTTATCACACAGAAAATACATAAAAGGACATTTTATCAATCTTGTTGTATATTAATATATCTTCTTATAGAAGCGTTTCTGATAATTAAAATATTATTTACATAGAGTAAAGGGACATTGAGAGACCAAAGTGTTATGACCACTCCTCATTGAAACTGCGACTCGTCCGTGCAGCCTGTGTACAGATTTAATAAACTGGATTTTCTGATAAAAGGTTTTCCCATGGTCAGAAGCTCCAGTTAAATTTACATTTTGCTGATTGTGGAAAAAAATAAGCAATCTGAGTAACTTTGAATGATCCATGATTATGTGCACTAGAATGGCCGATTCCAGTATATCAGAAATCGTCAACTTTCTTGGCTTTTCTTGTACGAGAACGTCTCGAGTCTTCAAAGAATTGCATCTAAGCCAAATAGTGGCGGGTCTGACTGGCTTTATTTGGGGCACTGAATGCATGGCTGCCAAATTTATTCTTTTCTTACCACTATTATTAAAAAGAAAAACTTTGTTTTATTTAACGGCAGAAAGTTCTGTCAATAAACAAGAAGAAGTTTTCTTGTAAAAAATAATGGCATGAAAATAGTAAATGTTTCAGGCATGCATTTACTGCCCAAAAAAAGACAGTAACGAGCTGCCACTGAAGCCAAACAACTTCTAGGGAAAACTGGAATTATCAGCAAAAATTGCATGTGAAAAATACAGTTGGCAGGTGACTGACATACGTTGTTTGCTGCAACAGAAGAGATAAAACACAACGAATTGTAGCGCAGTACAACTCATAGTCATCGTCAAACATATATGGTAATAAAACATATATGTATGGTAATAAAACATATATGGTAATAAAACATATATGTATGGTAATAAAACATATATGGTAATAAAACATATATGTATTGTAATAAAACATATATGGTAATAAAACATATATGCATGGTAATAAAACATATATGTATGGTAATAAAACATATATGTATGCTCTATTTAATAGACATTAAAACTGATCTTAAAAATATTTGCTGTCATCAAAGCCAGTGAAGACACGACTAAGGAGTGGTCTTAATAATTTGGCCACTCAGTGTATAACATATTAAGATCGCTGATAAAAAAATTGTAACCAGTCAGAAATAGCTACGTAGTCCAGTTCAGATGTATGTTTGATTACTTCAAATATAGTTACATCAAATTACATCAAATGTATTTTCATTTTCATTTTATGTAGAAAAGAAACTTCAACAACTACAAAAAATATATATATTCATATTGTATATTCCAAACATAAAATTTAGCCAAAATATCAAATTCTCAGTTATACAAAATAATACTCATTTTTAAATTACATTAAGAAATATATTGTTATTTAATTTCCAGTAAATTGATTTAATACCAACTCTAATGAGTCAAGGTTTCAAATAAAATCATTATAGGTAATCATTAAATTCGGGAAATCCCCATTTACGTTCATTACAAAACTTGATTAAGTCACTTTGCGTGGGATAATATGTTACTATCCGAAGTAGCAATTAAATTTTAAGGAATTATTTTCGACAAAAGGAGGGAAGAATAAGCGTTTACTTTTAATCAAAATTGAGTTTAAATTAAATGTAGTAAACTGTTTAAGATACGTATTCTGTTTAAAGTCTTTTAGTGAGCTATAATGAAGAATTAAGTCACGGAATGCTGTTTTAATGGCCATGTAATAAAATATCTTATAGTATTATACATTTATACATTTATAAGTATTGTAATAATTATAAAGGGTCAATTTATTGATTAGATTTTTAACAGTTTCTCTTAGCGTTTTAGCCTATAATCAAAGAAAACTTTACTTTATCTATTGAATGTATGAGTAACTAAATAATACCTTCAGTAAGCCATTTGTAAAAGAGCTCATTTATTACCAAAAAAATTAGAATATAACAATACACATTAGGAAGTTCATTCTGAGCACGTATGCTTACTGTGGTGTGCACCAATTGCATAACCACAAGTTTTAAAAAATATTAATTTACTGATAAATGTAACGAAAAAATTGGAGAAAATTGTTTCAAAAATCTTACAAGAAAGTTTTTAAGAAAAAGGCAGGCGAGATGTAAAACTTACAGTTTGCACATTATACGTCTGTGTATTTTATTTAGACATACAATAGAGCACCACAAATCCGAACAAATATGATAAATTTGGAGTAGCGAAATTTTGAATTTACTGAAACAGTCTAGCAGGAGAAGTATGAAAAAATGGTTCCCCATTGGAAACTATAGTGAAACTTTTGATAAGTCACCATCTCGGTATACGAACATATTTTATGTGTGTTTAGGCTTCGTACTCCAACGTGACTTTCAGATGAGTTTCGTGATTTTCAAACTAATGATGTTAACGAGATAAAATGAATAGTTTTTTTTCTAAGTTTTCTAAATTTTCAATTAGTTACATCTATGTCCAAAATTGATAAAACATAATGATTAATGTTTATTATTAGTTTAATCTGAGATACAATCAAATTGACAAAATTTACTATACAAGGCTAAAAGTTTGAAACAAAAACTTTTTAATAATGTGGAAACATTGCCGTAAAAAGGAAAAAAACTCTAAAAAGCGCATAATAATATACAAAAAATTCAAAACTTGCTGTATGAATTCCGAATATACTTTTATGAAAAGCGGACAAAATTTACTACAGAGAATTAAAACATTGTAACCGAAATTCTTTCACAAATGTCAAAACAATGCCACGGAACGCAAAAAAAGCTCAAAATTACATTAAAAATATTTAAAATTCAAAAATGGAAAAGGACAAAATTTACTATAGAAAGTATAACTATTTTGACCGAAATTCTTTTAGGAATTCTCAATAAATCTCCGCAAAAAGCGAAAAATCACTAAAAATTTCTAAAAATCATAATAAAAATCCTCATAAAAATCCTCATAAAAATCGCTAAAAATTCAAACAATCTAACAAAACAAAATTTACAACATTAGGCTAAAAGATTGGTACCGAATTCCTGTTACTAATGAGAAAAAATCGTCATGGAACGCCAAAAAACTCTCTAAAAATCGAACAAAAGTTCGCGAAAAATTCAAAATTTGCTGTACTAATTTCATGAAAAAGAGGATCAAATTTACTATATTGGGCAAAAACATTGAAATCGGATTATTTTTATTAATGCAGAAAAATCACCTCAAAACGTGAGAAACGGTTAAAATTGCATTAAAAAAATAAAATTAAAAAATGTAATCAAAAATTCAAAATTGGGCTTCGATGTTTATTATTTCAATTGCAGAGGTACTTTCCTGAAAAATTCTGTAACTCTGCGTAACGCGGTCTCTTTAGAACACAGCACACGCACACACAAACTTCTTTCCTTATTCTTATGGATTTTTTTTTTTTTTTTTTTTTTTTTTTTTTTTTTTTTTACGAAGAATCGTGTCATTTGATTTTTTTTTTGTTTAATTTAAATATATTTGAGTTCTGATTGTCCGACTTTTGGAATACCATTTTTTGGACTACTGTACTTATATTAGCACTACTTCTGTATTTAGATAATTAATCTGCAACATATTGAAGTTGATATATAACAATAAAGCACTATTTAACAATATTTAGCAATATTTAACAATAAAAATATTTGTTTGTTTTCTGTAAATGAACTATAAATGCTACACACTTCGTTTTAAAAAGCGATCATGCTGTAGTAAACCTCAATGACACATATCAATTATATGACAATCCAAGTATGTCTACGAGAGTTAGAGTACGGACAAACAGGCAAACCAAAGTCATAAACACCTTTCAAATCTATTGGTAAAAATTAGACGAGAGAAATTGCCGAGGGATAACAATCATTTCAAAAAATATCTGTTAATCATTTTTTTTTATTTATTAGAAATTCTTAAGAAAACAAAAAAAAAATATTTATATTTTTATACAGTTATTTCCGTGAAGAAAATGCAAAACTGAAACTCCTCTGCGTAAAATGGGAACCCTTATGTTTTACTCAAATTCCTCTTCATTTTGGCGGTGTATATCAGTAGTAAATATATAAACTTTATAATAACATATTTCAAATTATATGCAGTTCATTTAAATGAAATTTAGTAGGGTGCAGTTCTAGGAAACTAAGTCCATCTTTTTGAATCAATCTGCTTATGAAGAATGTATTTCTGTGTTGCTTGTATAATTTTGTTTTCACAGAATATCATCAATAAACTTATACATCAAAGGATATTTTTCCGGGTTTTTTAATTATTTTTTTTACTTTTATTTCCTCTTTTCCAGAATAAAATTTTGTATATCTGTTATTGGTTTCTACTAACCGAATCATTCGTACCCTTATCTTATTCACATAATCTATTCTTAAATCCCATTTTAGCATAAAGAATAAAAGGCAGAAAAAAGATATACTATTGAAAGATTTATCGATAATCGTTATCAAAGGGTGAAAAATAAATTTTACGTGAAAACAAAAATAAAAAACACAACTAATCAATATTAAATAAAACAAATTTATGACTTTTAATACTTTACAATAATGTTGAAAAGTATGTATGACTTATGTTTGTCTGGGCGTGTCTGTCTGTCCAAGCTCTAACTCTCGTAAATATGCTTGGATTAGCTTATGTAGCATTTATAGTTTGTTTACAGAAACATACGAAAGAATTCCTTTACATTATGGTGTATAGGTAAAAATCGTTTGCTGTGCATTTTAATGATATTACAGTATTTGAAACATAATGAAATTGATAACTATGTCTGAGAACATGTTTTCTATAGAACATTAAAACTTGCTTTCTGTAGAATATGGAGTGAAAAGCATTTATAATTCATTTACAGGTCATATAAAAGAGTCCGATAACAGTACTGGCTATAGATGATAACTGTTTGAAGTGCTTTTTTAAATTTAACTATATTTCTGCATATTATTTTGCGTGTAAGAATTTTATAGATCATATACAAGGCTGAACAAAAATCGCAAGCATTGTTATCTATGGCGTAATTTGCCTCATGATGGGCTTATTACCTGAAATAAATTTTAGCTTTATATATGGTGTTTATAAAAAATAGTAGATAATATAAAAGCTATCTATAAATCCAAAGAAATTCGAGTACAAGTCCATCTATTGGCGGAAATTTCTGAAGGTGAATTTTCAACTGTGTAATGCGTTTCCCAATTGAAATAGATTTTTGCATACCATGTAGTTTTTTCTATATAAATATATAATTACAAATCGCATACAGGGATGCACCAAAAATATCGACTACCTTTCCAAGTATCAGCGGTAATTGTTGAAATTGTATTTTGAAATATATTATGCGTTTTTCAGATGTGTTATGTGTTTTCCAAATGCATAAAATATTTTCCAAATTGTTTACTTAGCTATCTTGTTTCATTTTATTAAACGATTGTATATTGTTACAGTATTCTGAAATTGTTGAAAAATGTTTCATAATATGATTGATACGTGCGTTTTTCTTCTTGTTTTGTAAATGCTGCAAACATTACGAAAATGCACATATTTGCGGGAAAAAATATCAAGTACAAAACTGTTTTTATTTTAAGAACAAAATAATTCATAAACAAATGTATATTTCTATCTATCTTACATGATATACAAACGAGACTTTTTTTCTTAATTTGAACTTCTTGAAACATACCTGAAAGGTATTTATGCCTAAGTTTCGTCTGTCTGTCATATTTCTATCTACCGTCTGTGTGTCTGTCCGCGCTTTAACTCACGTATATATACATGTATTGTTACGTTATTGGTATATGCTACTGATGGTCACTACAAGAGATCCCCAATTGAAAAAGGGGTGTGAGCATCATTAGTTTGTTTACATGGACGCACAAAATAATTCCCTTACATTATGGTTTACGGTGAAAAGGTACTTGCAGCGTATGCATTCTTAAATTACACCACAAAATGCTTTATATAGAATATTGTCACCACAAAAATTATCATTTGTCTACACAGAAACATAAAAGGATTCCATTGCATCATGGTCTACAGGAAAAAATATTTTAAAGCATACTTCAAACTTTATGAAATTGATATGCATTGTTGAGGTGCTCTACGAAATGCTTACTGTGTAGCTTGTATCGTTCATTTTCAAAGACACACAAAATAAATTTTTTACAGTACTGTCTATGAGCGATAACTGATTGATGAGAATTTGTTTTCACCTGTGGTATGCAATTTTAAGTTTAAATAAATTTTAACATGTTACATGATGTGTATAAATTCTATAGAATATATACAGGGGTGCACAAAAGAATTTGCAAACATTACCATCTATGTGTATGAATTACCTATCGTGTTTTTTTAAACATTACAGTGCATTTTTCCGGCAAAATATATTTTGTATACTAATGGTCCCGAAAACAAAAGCTGTATAAAAAGCAAAATAGGCACAAAAGGGTGGAATAAGAAAACCCTAAAACAACAGACAGCCTTATTAAAACAATACAACTATGTTACACTTTTTACTTGTTTTCATTAAATGGTACATACCAACGATTATACCAGACAGTTATCGTAGTCAAAGCGGTAAAGTCTCCTTTAAAATATAATACTGTGGCCAATAGAGATGCAACTAGCTTGTAGACTATCAATGAATTCCCATACAGGACAGTACAAAATAAATTGGACACATTGCCATCTATGGAAGGTTATTGTCTGGGGAGCGTTTTTTGGTTATACTATGCGTTTTACGAGTGAATTAAATTTTAGCATACTATGTGAAGTGCATAACAATTTTATTGATCATGTACGCGGCTGAACAAGACAATATGAATGCATTACAGTTTGTGGATGGATATTACGGGAAGTTAATTTTCAAAAGGGTTATGTATTTTCCAACTGAATTATGTTTTCTCATACTGTATACTATATATAAAAATTAATAGATCATACACAGAGCTACACAAATGAGCATGAATACCTTAACGACTATGAGCGGCAAATGTTAAAACTGAGTTTTCAACTGAGTTATGCATTTACTTCTTTCTCTCGTCATGTTGGTTCCTATTTTGAAAGTACTCTTCTCACGAATGGATGATGTGAAGTCACGTCACCATATCAAAAGATGAACATGTGTTGGAAAGTGTTTTATAATATATGCGTGACTTGCGATTTTTCTTTCTTGTTTCACTATAAACTGGTAGAAAATTAGCATTATATAAATCAAAATAGTAACATTATTAAAGCATGATATAGATTGTGTGGTTTGCCTTAAGTTTGCTTTCGAGTAATTTAATTCATTTTTCGTCTCTGCCACCCATTTGCAAAGAAATGGTAGAATATTGTCATTTCTTATTAATGTAATACCTCACCTGAAATGTATTTACGAAGAATAAGAAAAGCTGATTCGAAGTTAAAGTTAATACTAGGTAAGACTGCGTAAATTTTGACGGGTGAAAAAAAAATTGAATGAATTTGAGAAGTTTTATTCCATTATACAGGTGCCCATAATAAGCTCCAGTGGGTATTTAAAATATCCATATTCTAGTCAGAAAAGTTCGAGATTTTTTTAAAACCACTAGGCGCAACACTAGAATTTTATGTTAATGGAGTTAGTCAACGGAGTATAGAATAAAGTCGAGAAACGCGCATGCGTCTGTATTAAATGAACTCAGCCCGATACCCGAGCTGATACTCGGGGTCCGGTTCGGTCACCGTGAGGCTAATACCGAGTCTTTCAGCTTGAGACTTTGCCTTACGCGAACTAGAGCTCAAGGAGAATTTTTTTTAATTTACAAATTGAAAAAATGTCAGAAGCACTTGATACTTGACTAATAAGTATGTAATCTAAATTTCTTAAATTGTTTAGAAAATCAGTTTGAAAGGTTTAAATTGTTATTTATGGGATAAAATGAGAAATATTTTATCTGTATTCTGATTCTGAATACTTTGCATGGTCAACGTTTGTAACATAAAGAAGACGTTAGATATTTTTACTGCCTACCCTCGTGTTCTGTTAGAAGTCATTTTCCAGAATCACTGGGAAACAGAACTTATGTCTTTCTGCAACAGTTGCGCAATGATATTTTAAAAGTATAAGAACTATGACTTTTGTAGATTTCTGCCAGTTTTTCAGTATAAATAACAAATTTGCTATTTTAAACATATTTTCAGAGCCATGAAAATAGCAAAATGTTGTTATGAGGTATTTTTTAGGATTAATACTTACTTTGCTGAAAAAAAGAGATTTTAAATGAGAAAATCAATTGTGAAAGAGTTTTAAAATGCTGTTAACAACTTTTCTATTGCGTACTTTCGGTATAAAGCTCGGGCGGACTCGAGCTCTGATGACCCAAAATTTTTAGGAGTCTGGAAAAAGAGTCCGATCTTCTTCAGAAAAAACTCTCTGGAAAGAGACCCTCCAGTGTGTACGTCAACATAGTGTTTTTCCCTGACGTTATCGAAGTTTACTTTTCCAACAAAAAATCACTCAAAGAAGTGAGATGTTTGGTAGAGAGTATGCGCTATCCAACTCAACAATTAAAAAAAAATAAAGCGCGTTCGTAATGATCGTGCAATAACATGACATGCTGAGATTAATCTCCTTGAACATGATTAAGCACGAACATGCATGCATGCCTAGAAGTTGGAGAAAACAAATTTTATCATTTATTGTAGTTAAAAAAAAAAAAAACTATATTTTAAAATTTTTTTGTAATTATTTTAAAATTTCCCTAGCGTTTTTGGACACTGTGTATTTCATGAAATGTTTCGGAAAATATCTTATCGATTTGATGAAAATAAAGCGAAGAAATTCACAGTTTATTTGGAACATTTTATTATTCCATACATTTAATTAAAAGAAAACAAATATTCTATTACAAAATATTAGGTCTTATTTTGCATAATCAGAGTCCCACCTAAGGGTTTTGGCCTAAGTGATGTCGTCAAGAATTTCGATCGCGAATAAATTGTAAAAAGTAACATAAAACGTATTTGAAAAAATAAACAAAAATATAATTCGATAACAGACAGAATGTTCACTAGAAAAATTCCAAGCTGATTATATTTATTCATCTTATTTTGCTTGAAAACGTGTCAGTTAAAACTGCTAAAATAAACAAGTTGGAAATTATACGTTAAACGTGACAAATGAGGTGCGTTTGTTTCATGCTATAAGTAGTTTTACAATGTAAAAAAAAAAACATCGTTATTATTTCAGTGAAATAAATTATATCGTCTGCTATGAGTGAAATCAGGATTCTTTTTATTACGTGTGCCATGTTTACAGATAAGAATTTTTTTCTCGACACCAGACAGCGCTGTAAAATTCACCATGGAAATCTTGCTTTTCCAATGATTATCTCTATGGTTTAATAGTTCTATGACTCACGATGAATGAATCTTTTGTTTATTTACTTTAATGGATTGAGCTTTCGGTTGTTAACCTAATTTTCACTGACGTTATCTCAGAATCTATAAATTTTTTAATGTAACGCATCTCTCAAGCAAACCATTTTTTAACGACTTTTCTAAAAATGTAGCTTTTCTGCAATTTTATTCGAAAAAATAATTTTGAATAGAAATGGCCGCTTGGCATATGGAAAAAGATGGTTAGCCCGTTTTTGTTTTCCTCAGTCACATGACTTGTGCCTTTACTATATAGATTACGTATGATAGGATTTAATAGAATGAAGAAAACTTTTATTAATATCTTTTTAAGTTTTGATTCGATTTTCATAAAATTTGAAATGACTCGACAAAATTCTGCAACGATTATATGTATGAAATTTCAAACCATTCGGTTGGGTAGTTTTTGCGCTGTTATATGCGGACAGATGGACGGACCAGACGACAACTGTAGGTGCTACATATTTATATAATTACGAACGCATCTAAAAAGTCTGCAAATTAATAAAATTCCGAAAATTAAAAAAAATTACAAAATGCATAAAAATGAAAATAAGCTTTATAAATATAAACTTAAATTCTAATATGATTGGAATATATTATAGCAAAGTATAACAAAAATAATTGCAATAAAGTTTTACAAAGAAGTGTTATATTTCTTTCCGAATTCTGTATTTTTGTTTCAAAGGATTAAAAAATTCAGAAACTGTTTGCTTGTCTTCTTTCGTACAGCTGAAACAATTTCCAATAGAAAAATTGAGCAAACTGTGTTTCGAATATTATCACTGTATTCCAGATAAATATTATCACTTTTATCGACAAAGTATATCAGTTCTAACAAAAAACATACTTTGGTAGTTTTGAGACATCTGGAACATATTCATTGTCCAACTTTATTCAAGACTACATCTTTTTAAAAAAGATGAAAATCGAAAATTTTTGGTTAACTCATGTTCCTGCATTATAGAAGTGCATTATTTCTTTTACTTTATGCATAGAAAAATATTTTCAAATGTATATATGTTACGGCCAAAACCCTAGGTTAGGTCAATTCTAGAATTGACCACTAATTTTAAACTAGGGCCGAGTATTCTGTCCAAAATCCGATGTCCTTGAAATTTATAGTGCTTATGCTATTTTGGCAGAGCTATTTCTGAAGTGGCGAGAATTCCCTAGTCAAAATCGATATACTGGTGCATGGCGCTGTCTGATAGGTGACACTGGTGTGCACGAAAGAAAGGAAAAGAAGAATGAATATGAAAGGAAGAAAGGAAGGTGCCTCGCTGTCACGCAGTTTGCTGGAGAAATTTCTGCTTCTGTGGACTTATTCTTATTCTGATACAGCAGTTTCATTGTGAATACGGTATCACTCGTATTTGTATAGCAATTTATATAAATATTCTATATGACTATTCTGCATTTGTTTTGTAGATTTTGAAGCTACATCAACACTTTTTAATATCTCCCTATAAAAAATAATTTACTATAGAAATAGTATGTTGTATACCTTAAAAAAAGACAACAGATTAGAAAATTAATTTAAGTTAGCTTTATTTTTATTTTTCATATCATTAATCGAACTACTTTGTAGCACCACACTTCATATAAATAGCTGAGTATTAAATATACTATACTTTAGCTTTTATTTATGTTTGTTTTTACATAATAATAGTAGCTAATCAGTTTTGAATTTATAATATACTGTGCTAGTACTGTGCTCTTCGTCCACATATAAATCATTATTACAACAATTATTCTGTGAATTTGGTTTAATAATTCTATTAGGGCACCCGATGAAATATTTTATTTTCGGAACCTATGGTTACGATAGGTTTTACTTGCCATGTTTTAGAACGGTATGTACATTTCAATTATTCACGTTTTTTTCTACAGACGCTGCCATGGCTACTTCTGTCGGCCGTACTCATACGCTGAGGGAGGATGGCGTACATGTAAATGAGGAAAGAACATTTGATATGAAAATTATGTTCTCTCGGATACTTTGAATATGATGCTATATAAAAAGCAAATAATAGGGGCATTCTCATCAAAGACAAATACTGAACATTTATAGAGGTCTTAAAACAGTTTTAAAAAAATTAGAAAAGAATGTATTGACCATCGTCGAGTAAAATAATCTAATATTATTGAAAGCAAAGAAAAACTTATTGTTACAGTAACAGAAGATAATACCGTTAATTTGTACTACAGAAGAATTATTCGACTAACTACACGATACCCACTTTATAATTAGACATGAAAGCCGCAAATGAATGTAAAAGAATCATCAAACTATGCATACAAATATCATCAAAGATGTTATTACAAAGGCTGTTCGCACAGTTTTTAGACAAATTTGATAAATGATTTTAAAAAATAGAATTATTTTAGACGAAAAAATTCTGGCAACAACCTATTATGTGTAATTTATATTATCGTCTGATACTTTGAAATTTATTCTTATTTCAAGATTGTGCACAAGGTGTTGCAAAAAAGCTGTGAATGGGAAGATGCATTTTTTTTTCCGAACAGAAGTATGCTAATTCGACAGCCTAAAACTATTGCAAAGCACATTATATAAAAACTTTTTAGTGCGAATAAACATAACTATTGATTGGAAAGTGCTATCCCAAAAATCAGTACGTATACATAGTAAAAAGATACCAGATGGGGAAAAAACCGTAAAAAAGGAGCCCATTTGAAGGCTGAAAACGAAGTTTCAGGTAAGGATTTATGACTGTCGCAAATTTATCTTACAATGGGAAAATAAAAATAAGAATATTGGACAAAAATGTTTCAATCAATTCATTACATTATTAAGAGAATATGTTACATCCGATATTTACAGAAAAATGCTATTTTCTTTATTTCAACGACTTTTAAAGGGTTAAAGTGCATCAAAGCAAAGCTACCGCTCATACTTCAAAAACTACCGCTGTATTTGTTGAAAGCATTAAGCACTCACACAGGTATTGCATTTATACCTTTCAACATATTCCTAAGAAGTCACCTGACGTTTCTCTTGTGGTTTATTGTGCATTTCGTCTGCTGAAAAGAGCTCTTTCCAAGCGAAAAACCACCGCAATTGATCGAATCTGGAAAGTTTTTAAAGAGACATGGGAAGCAATAACCCTGTAAATTTTACAAAAAACCTTCTACCATCGAAAGCATTACGCAGAATTAGAATCAAGAAACAAGATTATCATATAGATTATTCAGAAAGCAATATTCATATTTTAAACGTTAAAAAAACAACGCCG
Source organism: Maratus michaelseni (assembly GCA_963931845.1). Classification (NCBI taxonomy): domain Eukaryota; kingdom Metazoa; phylum Arthropoda; class Arachnida; order Araneae; family Salticidae; genus Maratus; species Maratus michaelseni. Next base: position 353,565,568 of record OZ007587.1, read on the forward strand.
AAATCGTCTAAAAAATGTGCAAACACCCTCTACATTGTATTTCCGTCATTGCAAGCCATGCCATGCCAGGCCAAATTGTCTAATCCTAAGAAAGTTCCAGTTTTTAATTCATTGATATTTTAAAAAGAATAACTCAAATATACCAAGCAGATCATGCAAGGTAACCCCAAGGACGAGTACAACTTTATTATAAATTAACAGAATCATCTAACTAAGGTAACAAAGGCACTGCAAATTACTACAATGATACTGCAAAAGACTGAAAAGCAAAAGCGCAGAAATTGCTTGCCAACCTCTTGGTATCGTCACTATTATAAATGTCCCAAGCGTGCTTTAATTTGGGAGCGTTTGTGAACCAAATAATAAAAGGACTAAAGAACACGTGGTCATGAACAAAAACTGATACATGGAATACCGAGGCATAGGCAATATTAAGGTTCCATCAAACGTGCCAACCAGGATGTTTATAATATAATTAGGACATAGATCCAGGCATTGAACTGAAGGTATTTAATTTAGTCAATTCATGATTAAACATCCTTTTCACCAACGTTTTCAGTACATCCGAGGCCATATTTGGCTGAAAAGCAAAACTGGGACCATATACCCCAAAATTGTGCAGTGAGATTGCAGATAATTTAACACATGGACACCTTGAGAATGTCAAACAAGAAGTTGTAGATGCTATAAATCTATGTACTGCATCTTGAAATTAACTTGCGTAAGGGATGGAACCATCAGAAAGTACAGTCCGATTCCCTGTTAATAACAGTGCTAAAATGTATGAGTATTGTTTGAAAAAAAGAATGTAGTTCATTCTCGTAGATACTGCGGCAAAGCTGTTCTTGAAACATGTGAAATATTTAATGAAGCAGGCGACAGATACGGAAATACAATTTTTTGCAGACTATATCCTAAGAAACAAGAAATCTGAAGCTCTTGTTAGTTTGCGTACTCATGGTACGAAGATGATTTAAAATTCATATCCAAAGATCCCACCAGTGAAAATTGGAGACAGCATATGCATCAGTATTAGATGCTGACATACTTCGCAGTGATCCAAGAAGCATTTTGGAATTGTCATGAACGTCGAGGGCACTTTCCACAAGCTACGAACAGAACATGGTATTCTAAAACAACTCTATATTCCAGAACTGAATTTTCTATTTTGCACGAGAAACTTACACTGACACCTGTAGGCTAAGAACAAAAACAATTAAAAGCCGTCGCGTCATCATAATCGTTCATCAGCGGATAGAATTATACTCCATCAACTGAATTACTAAGAGTGCAACAAATTTCTGTAAATGTAGAAATAACAAACTGCTGGAATTCGAAATGTGATAAAAGATCATCATGTTGTAACAAAGGATTGAGATAGTTTAATTAATTTAAATTGTTAAACTTAACTATCAGAACTGAATTTCATTATTTTTAATTAATAATATTATAATGCATGAAATTATACAAACCTCAAACATCAGCTCGTGACATTTTTCTTTCGCCTTTGGTCGATCGTCCCATGCCATTTCGAAAACTTACCTCTAAATCCAGAATCTTGAAAAAATCGGATATTGGCTACTCAAATTACATTGAAATTTGCTATTTCCCTATTAGGTCAATCAGTTCGGGAATTAGTTGATTTCGGGCTTTGGTTGTAACAACATTTATACAAAGTAACGTATATATATGTGTGAATGTGAATGTATGGACTGAAGTGATATCAATGCTTTTAAAATGTGATAAACTAAGGTAACAAGTAATTGCTTCATTTTTGAGTTTTTTGAGGTACTATTGTTTTATTGAAAGTTTTCTAAAATCTTAAAATTTAAAGCAAATCGTGTATTTGTCTTTAATTTTGAGCTACAATTCGAGTGCAACTTTATATGCCACATATAGTATCTTGTGTCCTTTCAATTAAAGAAGAAAATATCAGATAAACGTGAAATAAAAGTAAATGTCTGAACTAAAAACTTAATTCATAACTACTCACAGTAAAAAAAAGTGCACATTGTTTCTTTCCTATTTATTTTGTAACTAGACATAAATGTTTGGCATTCATTTTCAAATTTACTAAGTTGTCCATCACCCATTAATGCAACGATTTGGACCCATGGCCATTACTTTTATTTACATAATTTAATATGTATATACGACAATCATATTTATATAGTAATTGGTCTATACATATAAAGGAAAAACCTTTATCATGTCATTTTTAATTTGTAAAATAAATTTGAATTAAAATATTTTGTTTTGTTATCCACGTAACATTGAAGAAAAACATCGTAACAATGCGTACGATAAATCTAGCATATCGATTACTCCTGTAGTCAATGTTGTGTTTTATATTTCAAATACATTACTTATGAAAATAAGCTAAAGGAATGCATGATTTCATCTGACTTTTGAAAATAATGATAGAACGATTCCATTTAAGTAGCTTATATTATACTTTATAAAGACCTTACGCATTAAATAAATTTAATTAATAGTTATTTTTAATATTACTAAGAATTCTTTAAGAATTTAGAACATTGTTAGGGAAAGCAAATAACTGTAACGCATCCCTAGTAGCCAACCAATATTGGCCCAATATTGCGCCAATATTGCATTCATTGGAAATATTTCCAATAAAACGCCAATATTGGTTAAATATTGGTGTGAAATTGGAAATATTTCCAATGTAACTCCAACATTTGTGCAATATTGGCGTTCTATCACAAATATTTCCAATGTAAAGCCAATATTGTACATATATTGGCGCTGCATTGGAAATATTTCCAACCAAATGAAAATATTGTACAAATATTTCCAATCAAACGCCAATATTGTACAAATGTTGGCTTTACATTGGAAATATTTGTGATAGAACGCCAATATTGCACAAATGTTGGAGTTACATTGGAAATATTTGTGGTAGAACGCCAATATTGTACAAATATGGGCGTTACATTGGAAATATTTCTGATCAAACGCCAATATTGCACAAATGTTGGAGTTACATTGGAAATATTTGTGATAGAACGCCAATATTGTACAAATGTGGGCGTTACATTGGAAATATTTCTGATCAAACTCCAATATTGCACAAATGTTGGCGTTGCATTGGCAATATTTCCAATGTCACACCAACATTTGTACAATATGGGCGTTACATTGGAAATATTTCTGATCAAACGCCAATATTGTGCAAATGTTGGAGTTACATTGGAAATATTTGTGATAGAACGCCAATATTGTACAAATGTGGGCGTTACATTGGAAATATTTCTGATCAAACTCCAATATTGCACAAATGTTGGCGTTACATTGGAAATATTTGTGATAGAACGCCAATATTGTACAAATGTGGGCGTTACATTGGAAATATTTCTGATCAAACTCCAATATTGCACAAATGTTGGCGTTGCATTGGCAATATTTCCAATGTCACACCAACATTTGTACAATATGGGCGTTACATTGGAAATATTTCTGATCAAACGCCAATATTGTACAAATGTTGGAGTTACATTGGAAATATTTCCAATGTAACACCAACATTTGTACAATATGGGCGTTACATTGGAAATATTTCTGATCAAACGCCAATATTGTACAAATGTTGGAGTTACATTGGAAATATTTGTGATAGAACGCCAATATTGTACAAATATGGGCGTTACATTGGAAATATTTCTGATCTAACGCCAATATTGTACAAATGTTGGAGTTACATTGGAAATATTTGTGATAGAACGCCAATATTGTACAAATGTTGGCGTTGCATTGGAAATATTTCCAATGTAACACCAACATTTGTACAATATGGGCGTTACATTGGAAATATTTGCAGTCAAACACCAATATTGCACAAATGTTGGCGTTGCATTGGAAAAATTTGCGATCAAACGTCAATATTTTACATATTAGTGTAACTTTGGAAATATTTCCAAATTGTTGGCCCTTTGTATGATAATCTTTAAGTTATGCGGTTTTTTTTTTTTTTTTTTTTTTTTTTTTTTGACATTTAACATTAAAAAAATATTACTTATTGTCCAAACACTTCTATGAACGATACATGGTTTCAAAACCTGTATAAAAAATTCGTGAAATAAAACTATATTTAGTGATAAAGGCGCTTGTAAAATGATTTTTTCTCACATTGGCTTGTTTAGTAGTTAAAAAAGTAGTTCTTAATGTCCAAACTCTTTGAAATTGTTATAAATATAATGGTTTTGAAGCCTGTGTAAAATATTTATGAAAAAATATTCATGTTTAATTGTAAAAGGTCTGTGTTTTGGTCTGTGTTTGTGGTCAAAAACCAGACTGCTCCTCAATGACGAAAAACTCTATCCTCCTCCCCTGTGCATAATCCACTGATCCTCCTTGATTGAAACACCCTTCTTCCATCCCCCTACCACTTGGTATCTAGGGTTCTTCGAAATACCTTTTTTCTAGCCATGCCATTCATACAAATACCTTCCTGACACATTTAAACACCTTCAGTTAATCTTCTTAAATACAGTGACCTCTCACTTATACGACTCTCAGTTATACGACTCTCTCGGTTATACGCCGAATTCTCTTGGTCCCGTCCACGCTTTACGGGAAATAATGCTAAACTTCTCTCAGTTATACGTCTGCTTCTCTCACTTATACGACGCTTTAAACGGTTTGGGCGATTTTACATTTCTCAATCAAGAATTCATTTTTATAATCAGTAAAGTACAAATCATTAACTTTTTTTACCTTTAATCACTTTCACTTTTTAATCATTTCTTACCTTTATCCTTTTGACTATTTTTAAAGTGTTTATCAATAATGAATAACATTTCTTATCTACCTTGTTGTGTTACTAACGATGAAATATATGGCAGGAAGGTGGTTGTATGGAATTTTCCTGTGCCTGCCATTTAAAAAAAACCGATTAACAAAACCCAAATGACCACCTGTAGATCACATCTCTGTATAGTACTGAGTGAGAAATCAGGGTTATTGCAAAATGCACTTTCCTGGATCAATGTCCATCACATCCAGATATAAAAGATCTACCATTTCTGCAACAAATTAAAGTTCGATTTTTGACAGCAAATTCTACAAACAGATTAAAGCTATTAGATTTAAGGATTATAAAGAATTTCAAGTGAACTACAGGAGATTGATTTGTCGTTTTATTTTTGATTGGGAAAACAAAAGAGAAGCTAAAGCAATTTCCATTTTAGATGCTATGCATCTTACAGCATCTGCATGGGAAAATGTGACATCGCAGACAGTTAAGAATTGTTTTAGGGAATGTGTTTTTTCACAAAACCAAACTACTAGGTCAACGAATGAACCCGATATTGAGAGCGTATGAGAATCCTTTAATGCATAGCTGCCATCTTTTACGCTTTTTTGTTACCACTAAAATTTAATAGAATTTTTTGTGTTATTTAATCAACTAATTGCGGTGATTAAATAAGATTACATTTACTATTAAATTTTAGTGGTACGAAAAAAGCGTAAATGTTGGCAGCTATGCTTTAATGAGAAATCTTTGAGGATATCAATTATGAAGACGTGAGCGAGGAGGGTGACGAAGATGAGAACAATGCTCCTGCTGTTGTAAATGTTTCAGAAGCAAGTTCCGCTTTAAATACATTAAAGAATTACGTCCACCAAAATGATTATTCCCAAAATAGCTTAAAAGCTTTAATGGACTTAGAAAAATACATTTTCTCTTTTCATCGACGACAGAGACAAACTAATATCACTTCATTTTTTGAGAAAATCTGATCTGTTAATCTTCAAAATAGACATAGTGGTGAGTGAACTATTTTGTGAACTTTAAAAAATATATTTTATGTTTAATTTTTTAACATTATTTTATAATTTTTGGTAAAATCTGCTCTTGGTACTCAAAACTTATTGTTTTTAATGTAGGTAAAATAATGAATGAATATAAAGTTTGAAACTTGTATAATAAGACGGTCTCTCACTTATACGACTCTCTCAGTTATACGACTTTTTTCTACGGTCCCCTGAAAGTCGTATAAGTGAGAGGTCACTGTATAAAGTTTACACACATTTAGCAAGGCTATACACAGCATGAAAGCTTTTCATTCTTACTTGAAAATAACTAAGGATTTCTTCTCTTTAGGATAATCCTCTTACAATAGTTGCCAATCAAGACCGATCACTCCATTTTATTCTGGGATTATTTTAATCCTATCAGAATGAAATGTGCTGATGGATCCTCAATCCATCACAACGGCTTTCTGAAGCTGGACTTTTATAAATTTAGATGTATGCGTTTCGTGACGTGCCTTTTTATTTAAATTAATAATTCCATACTCTTTTTTTTCCATTTATTTTCACTTGGGTCACTCCTAGTGTTGCCAGGCACAAACAGCGGAACAGTGACTTTTAAATTGAGACATAAAAATACAGTAAATCATATGGAAGTGAAACCTATCTATAACATAATGCTGTCTTAAACGTAAAAAAAATCCTGGTTTCTACGGAAGAATCCCATATAATACAATTATAGTTTTTAAGATGCCAATATGTCTGAAATGGAATCTTTCCGTTTAGAAAGTTTTACTGTATTCAATATACATAATAATTTTATGCAGTAAAATCTGTGAAAGCGGAATCGCTAGAGACCGAAACAAAATTCCGTTTTACAGATGTTTCCAATTGAGCAATTATAATTTTATGATATTCTTTTCGTACGGATAAGGAATTGTTTACGTATAAAACAATATTTCGTTCTATACAGGCAGGGGCGCCATTTCGGAACTTTCTTGGGGGGGCAAAGTTTTTTTTAAGGTAGTGGCATAGCCGAGGGTGGAGTTCGGGGGGCTGCACCCCCCCCCTCCCCGTAACCTCTCCGAATGAAAAACGTTTACTGAATCATATATACAGAGACAGCAATACTTCTAATACGGAATCTTAAGTGATCTCTGAAAAATTCCGTTTTAGACAGGTTTTCGTCTTAGCAAGTAGAATTTTAAAATATTAAGAAAGTTTTCAGTTATAGACAGGTACCGTTATTTTTTCAGGTATTCTTTAAGACTGTTAAAACCTCCTTTCTATAAAGCACTTCTGAAGAGCATAGGTATATTACAGCGAAACCTGTCTATAACATAATTCTTTCTCAAACGGGCAAAAAAAAATCATGTTTCGACGAAAAAAACGTCATACAATTATACTTGCTAAGATGGAGACCTGTCTAAAATGGAACTTTTTTACAGTCCTTTTCAACTCATCTTTGCAGGTTTTACTGCAGGGCGACATTTCATGAGTTTCTTGGGGAGGGGGGGGGGGAGGTAAAGTTTTTTTTAGAGACAGGGGCTGAAATATCGTGCACAAAATAGAAATAGGCCCCCACAATAAAAAATGCAGTGTGATATTTTGTCTTCTTATCTTAACTTCTTTTACAAACATGTGATTCTTCAGCGAATATATATTTAATTTTAGTGGTAGTCCGCGAATTTTTCTTCTTCTTTTTTACGCAAAAGCAATTCGTCAACCGATCGCGGTAAACATCGCGAATTTTACGAATTGGAATTAGAAAAGAACAGTTAAATTGGCAGAATTAGTCGCGGAAAAAATCGTTAATATTTTCAAACGACCGTGAAAAAATATTGCGAATTTCGCCAAAGATCACTGAAACAAATAGAGATTTTCGTAAATCGTCGCGGAAGAGAATCGCGAATTTAGTATAACTATTGCGGGAAAATATCGCGAAATTCATCAAAAGATTGAACAAAAAAAAATCACGAATTTAGTCAAACAATCGCGCAAAAAAGGGGAATTTCGTCAAATATCGCGCAAAAGATATCTACTTTTGTCAGTTGGTTGCAGAAAATGACTTCCGTATTTCAACAAACGATCGTAGAAAAGAGTCGTGAATTGCGTCAAAAGATTGCGAAAACAAATAGCGAATTTCGTCGATCAGTTGCCAAAAAAATGTCGGAAATTTCGACAAATGGTGGAAAAAAATTCGTCAGCAATCGGAATTTCGTCAAAGGTTGTGCAAAAAATAGCAATTTTTGTTAGTCGGTTGCGGAAAAAGACTACCGAAATTTCATCAAACGATCGCAGAAAAGAGTCGCGAATTTCGTCAAAAGATGGTGAAAACAAATAGCGAATTTCGTCGACCGGTTGAAAAAAATATCGCGAATTTAGACAAATGGTCAAAAAAATCAATTCCTTCAATGATTCACAGAAAACAGCGAATTTTGGAAAATTATCACAAAAAAATGAAACAATCGCGAAAAAAAGTCGTGAAATTCAATCGGTCAGGAGATAATCAGCACACGAACACCATCAAGAAGTTACGAAATTTGCAAATGTTGTAATCCATAGGTATAAGAAAATTTTCATTAATGATTTTCTTTCAGTAAAAATTTTCCGCAATCATTTTCTGCCTTCCTCCTTCAGACTATGATCTAAATTTCATACAATTCAGAAATCTGCAAAACCCTTGGTCTCAGGTCCCTTTCTCCTGCATTGGCTGGGGGGGGGGGGGGGGGAGTCTGTCTGGTTAAAGTCATGATTCGGGTCGGTTACAACCAAATCTGGACAGGACTCTAGTGTCAGGCTGTGGAGATTTTTAAGAGCATACTGTATATACAATATCAATTAATAAAGCATATGATTTAACAGCATTATAACGATTGGAGTAAATATAATGTGACGCTAATAAAACTAAATTAACAAATCATATAATTAGGAAATTGAATACACCTCTCCCATCCTCCCCCCCCTGAAAAAAAATTGCCCTTAAATTTTTGGGTAAAGAGAGAATTTTTCACTAAAATTCTAGCCTTGGGAGTGACGAGTTTTCTTTTAATCATGCTGTACACAGCTCAGAAGCAATTCATAGTGTTTTTTCTCACATATATTTCTAAAACTACCCAACATACTCATTAATGATAAATGTCTCACTTATAGAATGTTGCAATAATAGCAAGGCTTTAGAAAACATTTCAATGTTTAAAGTGTTTATTAAATGTTTATTACTTTCTCCTGTCTTTACAAGAAAAAGGTATTGGATTTATGAAAATTTGCTACTTCCGGTTTTCGACGAATTTATACGTTTTAGAAGTTCCTGAACACAATTGGACTATTTTTAGAAAATGTCTGTCTGCGAGTCTGTCTGTGTGTCTGTATGTGACAAAAATTTTGTGGGCTCTGTATCTCAAGAAGTAATGCAGGGAATTTGATTAAACTTTATATTCAGTTAGACATTGATATAAATAGGTGGTGTTTAGTTTTTGGTGTAAATCGCTCAACAGATGGCAATGCTATGCTACATATTTCATGATTTTTGCGATAGCTATATCTCAAGAACTAATGCACAGAATTTCACTAAACTTCAGATTCGGTTAGATCTTTACAAAAATAGAAGTTGATTACGATTTGGTATAAATAGCCCAATAGGTGGCACTGCTATGCTACATTTTGTACGATTTTTACTACGATAGCTATATCTTCAGAACTAACGCACATAATTTAATAAAACTTTAGATTCAGTTAGACCTCAATATAAATTGGTGCTGATTTGTTTTTGGTGTATGTGAAACCTGTATGAGATAGAAGAAAGTTTTGGGATTGGCACATCAGACTAGTTTTTTTATATTGTAATCAAATCTGTGAAATCTGACGTTATTTTAGCTTTTGATCATATTTTGATTTTTTTTTTTTTGTCTAACCTGAGATAACTGATAAATTTTCTGAAATTTCAAATTCCTTGGGGGGGGGGCGGTTGCCCCCCCCCCGAAATGGCGCCCCTGTATACAGGTTCTATTTTTTCAGCTTTTACTAAACAAAGAACAGTAAAACCTATAAAAACAGAATATCAATGAACAAATATTCAATCTAACATAGGTTTTCTTAACAGGTATATGCAAACGTTACGGAAAATTCACTATATCTCATCTAAAAACATTGTTTGTGAAGCTTAAAGACAGGTATAGGCAGATCCCATGTGTTTGGGATTTTCTTCCAAAATTAAACGAAGTCTAGTACTCGGCCGGGATGCTTCAAAAGTTTTGCTCAATCATCATACTACTTCAAGGTTTGGGGACAGCTACATGAATGGAGAGAGCTGAATGGAATCCCTTTGGTTGAGCCCGTCCGCCCCAGGTATCGTGGGAACCAAGATGACCTCAGTCATTAGAGAACGTGCGTGGGAAATCCTTTTTCCACCTATCATAACGGACTTTTTTTATTACCTCATCTGAAAGACTTTTTGATGGCTGGAGAGAATCCTATTGTTCGAGCGGTAACATCGAAGATAGATGAAGAAAATATAGTTAGTTGAGTTAAGAGTAAAGAGCACTCGAGGTAGGTTGCAGATTTTTCTCAACCTCAAAGACGAGTCATCACTCCTGGGAAAAACTACATTCAGGTGATTGTTGAATCACCGGGCAGAGAAAACCGTTCTCTAACAAAAACTTGGAGATTGTTGCGTGACAGACTTGTAAAGCGAGCGTGAACACTCTCTAGTTGTGCAGAACAGCGACTATTTTGATCTCCTTCCCGTATTCAGGAGATGATTGACAGAATTTGTAATCCTTTTTATTTTGTGAAGGGTCAGACGAACCGATCGACCCTCGACTCCCGCTCCTACCTTTGAAGGGGAACATTGACATTGTTTATCCTTTGAAAGTATAGACTATTATTAATGCTGGACACTTAGCTGAAATAGAATCATAAGCTGAAAGAGCCCGAAATATTTTATTGTTGTGCAATCCTATTAATCAAGAATTTGTATTTTATTTATTTGAAGTGTTGAATGTAATACAATTCATTTCGATGATTTACTGGGGCGGTTTATTTAAAGGTTCTACGCTACCCCTTTAATTCATAACATCTTGGACCTGTCACAACGGTATAACTTTCGACAGAATCATAAAATTTTTCCGTTATATGCAGGTTCCGTTTATACAGGTTTTACTGCAATTAAATTCCATTCGATGCAGGCTAACAATTAGATTGAGGTATTAAATTGTACATGGTGCTAAAAGAAATTTAAAAGAATTTGTTCATCCAGGAAAATCGCAACTTTTGACACCCCGCGCAGTGGTTACCCGAGACGGGTCTTGGAACCCCTGGCACAATCGTATTAGTATTTAAAAAAAAAAAAAACACTTATAAGCAAACACATTCCCACATGACCAGATCAGACCAAACAAATGTGTGTAGGAGATAAATAGACATACTCCTATTATCTCTTACTTTGCACAAGAGAGAAATTTAATGTTCGGAGGTCAAAGGAGTTCTTTGTGGTTACCAGTGTTCTCTCTGCAATCTATATCAAAGGTAACATGGGAAAGATTACCGCCTAAAAATAAATTGACCGGATATTGTTTACAATGGTTGCCGCTAAGAAGAGAGAGTGGGCAGCATCTAATGTAAGATTATTAAAACTAGATTGCATTTTAAAATACAAATTTGAAAATCACGCGCTATTTATTGTTCTTATAAAACGTCTTGATAAATCACAATTCTAAAATTTGTGAACATAAATTTCACATTTATTTATTTAAAAATCCTAGGTATAAATTGCATGTAATAAATCACATATATATACAGATTAAAAGAGTGGCGAAGGAATGTTTTTAGTAATTTGTACAAGTACAGCCGTTAAACTAGTCGTACTGCAGGCAAGTACTAGGGAAACTTTTAACATAATTAAAACAGATGTCAGCGGTAACCGAAAAAAAAAAAAAAAAAAAAAAAAAAAAAAAAAAAGCGACCGGGAAAAAAAGGTAATAAAAAAAATGACAGAAAGAACAAGAACGGAAAAAAGTAATCGGAAAAAAAGTGACAGAAAAAACAAGAGCGGAAAAAAAGTAACCGGGGGGAAAAAAAGTGACCGGGAAAAAGATTACAAGGAATTGATAAATAAATTTTAAAAACGAACGAGGTAACCAGAGCCGCACAAAGGGTGGTGCGAGTGCCCCCGCACCAGGCGCCATGAATTAGGCTAGTCGCGGGTAGGCTTATCGGCGCCTTCAGTTGTGATTATGAATGCGCCGATGGTGTGTAACAATGTTTTTCACCAGGCTGATGGTGTTGCTGCGGTACAGGAGATAACAAATGTATGATTTATATCATTTCTTTAGACGAATATTTGATGTAAAAATTTGTGAATTCTTTTAACAATAGTGTAAAAAAGTGGGAATATTCGCGTATGAAAATGCTCGTATTCATCACTACTTGATTTTTGAACGCGAATATTCGCATACGAAAATACTCGTTTTAATCACTACTTAATTTTTTACATATAATTGAATTGATTATGATTGTGAATATTCATAATTATGTTCGCGAATGTAAAAAATAAAGTAGTGATGAATACGAGCATTTTCGTACGCGAAAATAGTCTCTTTTTTACACTATTGCTAATACCATTCACAAATATTTACAGCAAATATTCGCCTACGGGAATGATATAAATCAGACTTTTGTTACCCCGTTAGTTTTTAACACTTATTTATCAATAACGTCAATATTTATAAATTTTTTATCACTTTTTTCCGATTACTTTTGTTTTCCGGGGACTATTTTTCCTAGATTCAGATATCGGCAAATACCGAAAAACTGTTCCTATATATATATTTCAAATAACAACAACGACTTTACGTTTATTTTTAATTAAATATATATATATATATATATATATATATATATGGCTATACGTCATTTTTTAACAAAAAGGGAAGAACATGAAAGCAGTAATAAACATCTTAATAATTCGTTTATAATATTTGGATATTTTAAGTTGCAGGAGCGGCCGTAAAAGTAATCACGGCGCCCTGGAGTAGATTTTTTTTGCTCTTGTCTCTAAACATGATACAGGAAATTACTGAAATTTTAACCAAGTATTTTTCATATTTTATGCCGCTTAGTTGATAACACCCCAAAATATGTTATTTTCAAATTATAAACAGAAATTTATTCATCGTGGAAAATTTATACATATATTTTTTAAATGACAATAAAAGCACATACTAGCTTATATAATGAGTATAAGTGTACTTATAAAAATTTTATGACCGTACGAGTTGTAGACATAAAAAGATGAATCGAATCCTTAAAAGCATAATATTTTGAGAAAATGCATATTTTCTGTCCCTTTTAAATGGTCAGAGTTTAGGATGAGCTATGATGTTAAAATACAATTTCAAAGTTTCTAATTAACATAGAGATGAAAACAACATATTTTTGGAAAGGCAATTAAAGAAATTTAAAGAAAAACTTAAAAATACAATAAATTCAAATTATAACATTTCTAATAGTTTGTTCCGGTATCTCATTACTTTTAATTTAAAGGTATTCTTAAAATCATAACTGGCTACTTTCTGACATATTTCCTAATTATTTTTTATTAAAACATGCAAAGAGCTTGCAGACATATTTACCAAGAAATTGATTAGTGTTATTCATTTCAGAAAATGTTCTTCAACTGTACATTTTAAGACGATTTTCCAGACGCGACAGATCATTAAAAAGGTAGTGAGTCAAGAAGCAATCTTATTATCATTCAAATGCAGACGTTTCTACAATTAAGCAAAACTAGGCGAAAACCTAGGGAAGAAAAATGATGGAAATAATTTTAGGGGAAAGAGGCGGCTTTAATATTTACGGCACCCTGGCCGAGATTTTTTTTTTCCCCCTGTACTTCTTACAAGTATTATAACCAACTTCAATCTAAAGTAGTTTTTTACTCCTTAGTTTTTACATCCAAACCTGGCGCTTGCCTCCACCCCGCAACCCTCTAAACCCGGCATTTATCTTCAAAGAGTAAATCGAGAATATGTCAGAAATTTTCATGCTGATTAACAAGAAGAAACAAGTTGGAAATTGTACGTCAAACGTTACAAACGAGGTGCGTTCGTACGCACGTTTTAGAATTAAATTCATGATATCCCGTGCGTAGAACGGGTTAAACAGCTAGTTAAGTATATATTTTATGACACTGTTCATACAAATATCTTAAATAGTTATATAAATATTCAGATATATATGTATCAGCTAGTTATATAAATATTCAGATCTTGATGATTTTTAATTCTGTGAAATGAATTATATCGTCTGCAGATTAATTTCTGTCATAAAATAAGTATCTCGGTCGCTTGACGATTTAACATCCATCGGAAGCTCCTATAACAAAAAAGCACCGATTTAAAAAAAAAAAATTCAAATTTCTTAATAAATATTTTTATTAATATCTCCTAAAGTTTTGATTCGATTTTAATAAAATTTGAAATGTCTCGACAAAATTCTGCAAAGATAATACATTTTAAATTGCAAACCATTTGGTTGGGTAGTTTTTGCGTTGTTATATGCGGACAGACAGACAGACGGACGGACAGACAGACAGACGGACAGACAGACAGACAGACGGACGGACAGACGGACGGACCAAACGACGACTATAGGTGCTACGTATTTATATAATTACGAACGCACCTAAAAACGACTGTACCTGTAGTCGCCATCTTGTCCTTCCGTCTGTCCGTCTCTCCACTTATAACATCGCAAAAACTACACAACCGAATATATAATCGCTGGCAGAATTTTGTCGCGTCATTTCAAATGTTATAAAAATCAAATCAAAACTTAAAAATATATTAATAAAAATATTTATTAAGTAATTTTAATATTTTTTTTTTAATCGGTACTTCCTTCTTATAGCAGATTCCGAAGAAATTATGAGGAAATTATTTCCTGTATTTTAAAGGTAATCCATTTTCAAATAGTAACTTGGATAATAGCTGCCACTGAGACCTTTTTGGGTGCGTTCTTAATTATATAAATACATAGCACGTATAGTCGTCGTCTGGTCTGTCCGTCAGTCCGCATATAACAGCGCAAAAACTACCCAACCGAATACTTTGAATGATAATATATATAATCTCTGCAGAATTTTTCGGGTCATTTTCCCTTTCATGAAAATCGAATCAAAACTTAAAAAGATATTATTAAAAATACTTATTAAGTAATTTGATTTTTTTTTAAATCGGTACTTCCTTATTATAGCAGCTTCTGCGGATTATTCGTCAAGCGACCGAGATGTATCGCCAAGTTATCTCACAGGTATTACGTTATAGTCATATATGACGTATATCACATTTTATAACCTCTATGACCAAGTTTTAGTCACATTCTTTATTCTATTAAATCATACGTAATTAATTCAGTGATACCCATGATAAGTATTTATTCTAGGTTGTTATGATGATTACGTCCTACTTAAGATGGAGTCCTATTACTTCTGTATTACCGAATTTAGAAACCGAATCTGTATACTAAAATTGTTTAAGCATAGCAGTCTTATAATCTACCGACAATTTTTTGGATAGATGTTTCCGGAGAAATTGATATTAAATGGAAAAGAGTCTAAATATGGATTTCACGTTCTGAAATTTTCAAAGCTAGGCTTAAGTTACCCAATGGTATTTTCAGTAAATGTCAAAAGATAAAATGTTGCCAACTTAAAATATACTTATTTTATTACGGAAATTAATTATATTATAATAATAGACGATATAATTAATTTTACTGAAACTAGTTATAGTACGAAAGTACCTCATTTGTCACGTTTGACGTACAATTTCCAACTTGTTCCTATATAGGAAGTGGTTTCCGCGATATGCAAATAGCATTGGAGAATGGTTCTTTTTTAGCTCACAGGCTATCAAACCCTGAGAGCTAATGTGCCCGCCCGTTCTGTATGTATGTATGTATGTATGTACGTATGTATGTATGTATGTACGTATGTATGTATGTATGTACGTAACGCGATAACTCGTGATAGAATTATCCGTTTTGCTTCAAATTTTGTTTACAGGTTCAATCTGATAAGGCGCTTCCCTGATTAGTTTTGGGAGTTCATTGGTTAAGTATAAAGGGGGGAAAGGGGGGATAACTCCCCCTTAATTTAGATAAATGTGTTTTTCATGCAGAAGTATCCGTTTTTCTTCAAATTTCGTATATAGGTTCATTGTGATAAGGTGCTTCCCTGATTATTTTTGGGAGTTCATTAATTAAGTATAAAGGGGGGAAACGGGGGGATAACCCCCTTAATTTAGATAAATGGGTTTTTCATGCCGAATTATCCGATTTTCTTCAAATTTTGTATATAGGCTCATTGTGATAAGGCACTTCCCTGATTAGTTTTGGGGGTTCATTGGATAAGTATAAAGGGGGGAAACGGGGGGCTACCCCCCCTTAGTTTAGATAAATGTGTTTTTCATGCAGAAGTATCCGTTTTTCTTCAAATTTCGTATATAGGTTCATTGTGATAAGGTGCTTCCCTGATTATTTCTGGGAGTTCATTAATTAAGTATAAAGGGGGGAAACGGGGCGATAACCCCTTAATTTAGATAAATGGATTTTTCATGCAGAATTTTCCGATTTTCTTCAAATTTTGTATATAGGCTCATTGTGATAAGGCACTTCCCTGATTAGTTTTGGGGGTTCATTGGATAAGTATAAAGGGGGAAAACGGGTGCTACCCCCCTTAATTTAGATAAATGGGTTTTTCATGCAGAATTATCCGATTTTCTTTAAACTTTGTATATAGGCTCATTGTGATAAGGCACTTCCCTAATTAGTTTTGGTTGTTCATTGGGTAAGTATAAAGGGGGGTAAACGGGGGACTAATCCCCCTTAATTTAGATAAATGGGTTTTTCATGCAGAATTATCCGATTTTCTTCAAATTTTGTATATAGATTCATTGAAGTAAGGCGCTTGCCTGATTAGTTTTGGGTTTTCCTTTGTTAAGTATAAAGGGGAAAACGGGGGGGGGGGGGGCTCACCCCCCTTAATTTAGATAAATGGGTTTTTCAAGCAAAATTATCCGATTTTTTTCAAATTTTGTGTATAAATTCATTGTGGTAAGGCGCTTGCCTGATTAGATTTTGGGGGTTTATTGGTTAAGTATAAAGAGTGGGAACCAGTGCTTATCCCTCCCCCCTTAATATATTGTCGATTTCTTTATTTTTCGAGTGGCATTATTCTTTGAAAAAATAGCATAATATACAATTTGTGTGAATAGCCTGTGAGCTCAATGCCCTCAGTTTAACTGGGCAGTTTTCGTTTTTGTTATTTATTTACCATCTTGTAATCATAAACGACTCTTTTTTAACTATTTGTCAATACACATCTACTTGTCTCAGTTTTTTCTTTTTAATTCTTCAGCTGCAAGATATTTTTACCCAAATTTCATCACATTTTTTGTATCAAATAACAAGTCTTCATTTCGCGTCCTCTTCGCCTGAGGCGCATGCCTCGCTTGCCCCCAACCAACACCTACTTGACTACAAAAACAAGTAGGTGTTGCCCCGACCCCCACCCTCCCATTCAGTTTCGGCGAATATCCGTTGACATCTAATATATGAGCAGGACCTGATTAATGCACGGGCCTCCGGGACCTCGGCCCTGGGCCCAACAATTTCAGGGGCCCACAAATTATGAAGCTGATTTTTTCCCCCTTAATCAAATATATTTCAAATAATATAATACAATTTTATAAAATATGAAACGTAAAATTTAAATATTCTGAATGACTCATTAAAATTTTTAGAGGCTTTTAAGCTAGGCATTTTTACTTGAAAAAGTGAATGACCAAGAACCGAACATGGACTTTACTCCCGCTTGATAACTTCCGAATGGAGTTTTTATGTGCATGGTTTTTTAAACCCTGCACATTTTTTTTTAAATTAAACTTTTCATTTATGATTAGTATATATGCACAATTTTTTTTCCTTTTCTGATAATTGCAATTTAGTATTTTGAAAAATTGATAAATACTGTGAAACCTTGATTATATGCTCTTGGAATTTGCGTTTTCCTGCATGTAAATTTTCTCACAATTTAAGTTTTTCCACTGTTTGCATTTTATATTTTGGTCCCTGACGTAAAAACAAAGTTTTACTGTAATAAAAAACCTCCATATTTAATTTTTCTGTAAAAGTTCTTTTCGATTTGAGATTACCTATAATTTTCAAAACTTGCTGTATCCAGAAAATCAAATTTGGGGAAAATGCAAAAAACTGCATACTATTCGTTTTCTTGATTATTCTTCTAAGTTAAATTTTTTTTGTAAACTTTCACCCAAACAACCTTGTCAACTCATCAAATAAACCTACTTTTTTTCCTGAAAATGTCGCCGGGAATGGGGAGCCCAAACTTTTTAACAGGCCCTGGGCCCAACTTCAGCTTGATCGGGCTCTGTATATGAATCTAATATTGTATGAGATGTCAATGCGAATATCTTATAATGTACTATTATTCTCCTATTGTATGAAATTTTAGAAATTTAAGTTAGACCAATAATATTTTAGGTGCGTGAGGGAGAAATTTCGTTGTCTTATAATGGTGAAGCTAGTTATTTCCAAAACAAGTATTCCATGTTTTTTTTTTCTGTTTGTTTACACAGATAAATAACCTTCGTATTGTAGGATAAAAAACGGCATAAAGATTATAAGTTAAGTTTTATTTCGATGAAAGGTAGAAATAAATAAATTATATATATATACCGTATATAGTTGTGTATAAGTCGAAGAATTTTAGATAAAATTTGGGAGTTGAAAATGGGGGGTCGACTTATACACGAGTTAGTAAAAAAAACAAAAAATAAAAATAAAAATAAATAAATACTTACTCAATTGCCGATATTCAAGATATTTAAAGACAGAAAATAATACATATCAAGGAATCATGAATCTAAAAACCCTTATTGTTTTCATTTAAAAATTAAAATTGTTCAATGAAACTTATGGAAATGTAAGTTATTGTTTAGAATCTGCATATTCATACAGCTCAGGTAATAGGGAATCTGATATTTCATTGTACATATCCTCAGATTCGAATTCCATGCTTATCAACGACTCATCGGAATCTGAAAAATAATCTTTTGATCCGTCCATATCGTTGCTAATGCAGCATTTTTTTTTTTTTTTTTTTTTTTTTTTTTTTAAATACTCAATTACAAATAATTTTTTAATGTACTACCAGAAATATAGTTCGACTTATACACGAAAATTAATTTTTTTTCTCAAAATTTTGCGTAAGAATTTGGGGGGGGGGGGGGGGGGGGGTTCGACTTATACACGAGTATATACGGTATATTATACGCTATATGGCCAAAAATCACCGGGCACTTTCAATTTTAGACGTTTTGTCGAATAACTAGAGAAATATTTTACGAATTCTTCTAGAACATCGGTTATATAAAGACCGTTTTTGACCTTACATTTTTCAGTGAAGGATTGATCACGATGGTAATTAAGGGCCCAACAACAAATTAAATAAAATAATGATATTTGGGCTCGCCCTGTAAAATAAAATGCTCGAAATGTCTGTAGCTGCAGCACCTGAATATGTGGATAATGTACAACATTTGTGTAGGAATAGCGCTTATATTTTTCAAGATATAAAGGTTTTTTTTTATTATTGTTATTCAAGAAATTTTCGCTTGTTTTCTTTGTTTATAGAATGCAAGATTTTCAATGAAATTTAACGTCACTCTTACAAAATTTGACAAAAGTAATAGAAACAACATAGTACAATTAGAATATAAATATATGAAATAGTTTAAATATCAGCAGGTGTACAAAATAATTTTTAACTGCGCATGCGGCACTATACCGATGATTTTTTTTTTTTTTTTTTTTTTTGCATGATTTGGAAGTGAACTCTATACAGCAATTCATACAAAAAGGCCAGTCGAGTATACTGAAAATTCAGAAAGATATCGGCGATGGAGTGAGCTGAATTTCAATTGTTTTCTAAAAGTAATTGGGGAATTTTTTTCAACAAATTGTCGCTTTTATTTGTTTCTTATTTACATTTATTATGTATCCTTGGAGTTCCCTCTCCCCCCCCCCTTTTTTTTTTTTTTTGGCCTACAAAGTAAGTTTGCAAGTATTAATAACGGAAAACAATTTCTTTTAGAACGAAACTGTAAGGCTTGTAGTATTATTTACTCAAGACAGAGTTCTTTCCTTCCTGGTCTTCAGGAGAGGAAGACAAATCTCCCTTTCTATTGAAACCCCCATTCAAATGCCTGGGAAAGTTTCCGGTTTCATTGTTCAACATTTTCTAAGAATTGGATCAGGGACAGCGCCCGTAATCGTTCAAGGTCACTTGCTAGTGCAGAAGACTAAGAAAAAAAGCATTTTCATTTGTTTTATGAATGGATAACTTTTATTTACTTTTATTAACTTATATACTTTTAACTTAATAAATTTATCTTTAAAAAATATTGTAAAGCAATTGTAAGTAAATTGAAAGAATATTTCTTATTTTCTCAAGTTTTTCCTTCAAAATATAATTTTTAACTTTTTATAACTTATTATTTCAATTTATCGTCGTATGTGGAACGTTAAACTAAAAGTTTAATGGGTCATTTAAAGGGGTCAGATAGACAGCAAATTAAGTATAAATTTTATTTAATATTTAAGTCAGGCATGTCAAACACGTGCCCCGCGGGCCACAATTGGCCCGCCAAACACTTATCTGTGGCCCACGAAGCCTTTGACATTTTAGTTGTTAGTTAACTCAGAAACTTATAGGGCTTATAAATTTATATTATACTCCTACGCGTATGCTTAATCATCGTCAATATAGAAAATATCTTGAAAATATTGGAAGTGAAGAAAAGCAGATTTACCTTCTTATAGAGATATTTGACGGCTTTCCAATATAAAATTTTAACTGTTAATTTCGAACTGTTAAAAATGAACACAGTATATTACAATAAGCCACTTATTAATAATCTCGAGTTTGAACGCCTTTGCAGCATTAATTTTTACAGGGTTATCCAAAAGATATGCGTTCTTTTTAGGTGCGTTCGTAATTATATAAATACGTAGCACCTATTGTCGTCGCTTGGTCCGTCAGTCTGTCCGTCCTTCCGTCTGTCCGACGTCCGTCCGCATATAACAACGCAAAAACTACCCAACCGAATGGTTTAAAATTTAAGATATATTATCTTTGCAGAATTTTGTCGAGACATTTCAAATTTTATTAAAATCGAATTAAAACTTTAGGAGATATTAATAAAAATATTTATTAAGAAATTTGAATTTTTTATTTTTTTTAAATCGGTGCTTTTTTGTTATAGGAGCTTCGGAAGTTTCATCGTCAAGCGACCGAGATACTTATTTTATGACAGAAATGAATCTGCAGACGATATAATTCATTTCACAGAATTAAAAATCATCTAGATCTGAATATTTATATAACTAGCTATAGTACGAACGCACCTCATTTGTCACGTTTGACGTACAATTTCCAACTTGTTTAATTTGTTGACAGTCCCCTATGGGGTTTCGTGAAAAAATCTTCGCAGAAATATATAACCTATACTATACTGTTTACACACTTGCAGTTTCCGGTTAATTCCTCATGTATTTTTCTAGATAGTTAACAAAACGTCTAAAATCGCAAGTGACCGGTCACCTTTGGCTCTTTGGCAATGTTGTGTATTTTAGAACATAGAAGACATTAAGATTTTTCGATGAATGCGAGCTGAATATTTTTTAAAAGAAGATTGGTTATTTTTAAGCCAATAACCGAAATATTTTTTGTGTCCCTGTAAATGAACGATAAACGGCATGCAGACCATGTTTTACATTAAGCATATTGTACTGCATTTCAGTGCTGTATATCAATTTCAGTATATTTCAACTAGTGTAACATCATTAAAATAGATTGCCAAACGATTTTTGCTCCCATACACCAAAATAAAATGGAATTTATTAGTGTTCCTGTAAACAAACTATACAGGCTATACCTTCATTTTCAGTACCGAACATGCCGTAGTATAAACCTCAATATCATTTATTAATTTTACACGGCAAACCGAGAATATTTACGCAAGGTAGAGGACGTCCATATAGATAGACGGCCAGAAAACCGAAGTCACTTTCCAAATATTGAAAATTGTTAAAAAAATTGTACAAAGAAACCACAATTTGTAATCCAATATATATATTTATAGATATATATATAACTGCAAGATTTAAACATATATATATTTTATATTCACAACATTATTTTTTATTCAAACATGCAATTTTGTACGTTTTTCGGACATTTATTTTTCATTTATACTTGAAATAGTTAAAATGAAGAATAAATATTTTCAGGTGTCTTTAAAATGTATCGAACGAAGTTTAAATTGATTTCTATGATGAGTCGATTTTAAATGTAAATAATATATTCATTTTGTGTACCAATTAATACTAATTTTAAGATCTTATGCGTACGGATAAGATTTTGAAAAGCTTTGATATATCGAAAGGGCAGAAGTGTTTAGTTCTAGAAATTTAACAAAAAAAAAAAAAAAAAAAGAAAACTACAACATGGCGCACTTGAAAAATTGCATATAAAAATGTTGCTGTGCTTTCCTATAAAAAGGTACGGCTTTGAAAAATAGAGTATAGGTGTCATTTTCCTGTTGCTTATACAAGAGGAAAATAAGAAGAGAAGAAATAATATTTTTTTTTATTTTATTTTACTCAAAAATTATAAAATATAAAAATTACAATATTTCGGAAATCCCAATATAATCCTATGGGATGTTCTCCTCAATTTTTCAATTATTGCTGTAACTTTTTGAGTTTTCAAGATTTCACTGGTCTTTTTTTATGAGCTGCCTCATAGTATTGACTATCAAATCATGACAAAAAAATCGTTGCTATAGTTCGCGCATGCGCAGTTAAAATTTATTTCACACAAATACCCATATCTCATCACATAATCAATATATTAATATTTTAATCACAGCATACTATTTCTACGATTTTTTTGCCAAGTTTTTGGAAAGCGGTGTTAAATTTGGCTGAAACCTTTGCATGCTATAAAAAAAAAAACCTTTTGAATTTTTCACAGAAACGTTAACCAGTTCAACGGCACAGCGATAGTAAGAAAGCCACCCCATATTTTCGCTGTTACCTAGAGATTTTCCGGTCAAATATCGTCTTGGGCTAAGAACAAGAATGTTTGTTTTCCTACGTGACTAATGCTTACCCCCCTATTGAGATGTCAATTGCTTTTGTGCTCGGTTATCTCCAAAGAAAATCTCCCCCATAGTGTCTCCTGTGGATAAGAGGGGCTGTGTTTCTTTTCAGATTGGGGTGTTTAGTTATTTTCGAAGCAAATAATATATAGAAGACAACTGTAGAATTGTAATCTTACAAACAATTTGATTTTATTCTGAATCCATTTATTTTTTGGGAAAACATTTCAGCTATTCTAAATATTTACAAAAATGCGAAAAAGTATGCTGCATATTTTTAATGTAAAAAAAAGAAAAGAAAGGAAACTGTTTTTTTTTTTCTAATGAAGTATCACTACAAAGTGCGCAGTTTGACATCTAAAAAGCATTAAAAATACATCCTACTCCCTACACGCGCAAAAAATCTGCAAAATTAGATAGTGTTTTTATTACATACATCTTAGATAGTTATGAAAATCAGTGGATTAAAATTTTTAAGGGGTGACAACAACTAAAAAATTACATGTAAACAGATTATATCGCTGTACCTTTTCTTTCGTGAACTACTAAAACAATTTCAATACTTTTTAAAATAGTTTTGGCAGTAGTTAAGTTGTGTAATATAATCAATCTTTTGGAAAAAGAAATCAAAACAAGCAATGTGTATGAAATTTCGAAAAAAAAATTTCTCATGTAAAAAAAGATATATTAGTGTACATCAGCTGACATTAGTAAACCTTTTTGTTAAAAACACTTCTTATTTATTTTCTAGTAGCTAAATTATAAATTGCTCGATCAGACAGAAAAATAAGAAGTGGGCAAGTGTGATCAAAGATCGCCCAAAGTGTTTCGTTTAATATTCCTTTCAAAACACTTTATCCTCTCTTTAATACATCCAAATAAATTTCATTTAGCAATTAAAAAAAAAAAAAAAGTCATGTTTTTTATAAGGAAAAAAATTACCGGTCTATTTTTCTCGTTTTTACGAATATCCAAACCAGTCCGATAGCGGGCGAGGCCCGCTATTATATTCTGTCATAATAATAATCTATGTCATGTGGACTAAATGCGATACTTAAAAAAATTAATTTCAAAATTAAACATCTTGTACACCTTCAAAATATTAAAATATTTCCATAATCGGGTTTTTATCATGATTCAATACGTGCCTCAAACTCATATATTTACTATTCTCTGTTACTCATATTGATACGCGCTTTGTATTATTATGAAACATTTGAAAAATCCGTTAAACTTCCGATATGACTTCAGATTTTCTTTTTAATTTTCTAATGACCTGATATTAATCTGTTTTGTGCACATACACATACTCATACTCCTTATATTATTGAGAAATCTTTCCGTTTTATGTTTTATTACCACTATGACGTCAATCAATTTTATTTCATATTAATCTTTATTTCAATGGGTGAAATTTTTTATTTCATTTTTCACGTGGAAATCGTCTGATAGAAAATTAATTACTGTGGAAAGAATTTCATCGTGGATTTTTAATTTTTGGCATCGGTTATAACGAAAAATGTTTAAATTTAATAGGAAAAGGCTGTTAGAATTTTGGTTTTTTATCTCTATTTATTAAAATAATGCGAATTTTTCAAATTTTAATATTTTCAGCTCTTCACAGCTGATATTCTGATTTATACACGAAGTTTCAACTCTGTAAGTTACATAGTTTTCGAGAATGGCTCTGTGACAGACAGACAACGGAGCGGGAGCAATAGGGTTTCGTGAGATGAACGAAACCCTAATAAAAATTCAATAGTTATGCAATTTTGTCAAGAGTAGGAATCAAGGTTTTTTTTTTTTTTTTTTTTTTTTTTTTTTTTTAAATTCCATATTGTATTTGTTATTTTAATTTTTGACTGAACGATAAATTTGTTGTTTAGCTGCTGTCAAATCTATTTTTAAAAAGTATTGAAATCGATTCAATATTTGTTGAAAAAAAAGGATAGCCAGCTGCATTACATGTGGATCTTTTTCTTTACGAAATCGTTTTACTGTTGTATTTTTTTAAATGCATTGTAAAATAGACTTTTTTACTGTAATTGTTATGAATAACAGCTTGCAACAGTTTTCTAGAAAAACGTTAATTATAAGGAATTAAACAAAGAATGAAGAGAGGAGTAGAAATCAAGGGAATTATTTTACAATTTCCCTCCATTTTACATTAAGATTTTCCTAGTTAGCTGAACAAATTAAACAAGCTTATTCTGAACTTTTATGTGCCTCCAACCCTACTTTTAGTTGTACGAAATTTGTACGGGCACATTACTATGAAGCATGGTAATTTTTTCTTGAATTGATTAATTTTCAGGTAAAGTCATTTGCGTATCTTTCAACACAAAGCAGGATAAGCCAAACATTTTTTTTTAACTATAAAAAAAAAATCCATTCGTATCTAGGAATTGACGTGAGTACAAGTCTTTTTTTTTTCATATGAATTTATTATTATTATTATTATTTTCTAGAAACCTACCTCGAAACAATTTCTTAGCAAATACTGGTAATCAAAAACGGACCAATTGGGAGTCCTGTTTATACTTCCTTTCCGATCCTGAACAGAAAAAAATAATCCTACAAAAAAAGTGCCTTACACGTTTTATTTAGGGGCAATAGTTGTTAAAAAGAAAAAAAAATGTTTAATTTCCTTCTTTTATTGTAAACACCAAACTTTGAAATATAAATGTTTTATTTTTATTTTAAACATGTATGTAATAAAATTTGTGTTTTAATTTATACTATTATTTTGAAAAAGAACTTCATCAAGGAGATTTTTTGATGAGTAATTATTATTCATTAAAATAAACAGTTCAATTGGCTTATATATTCATACGGATTTTACATGTTCATAAAACAGTTTTTAGTAAATACGTAACTTATGAAAGAAACATTCAGCCAAAGTGAATTTAACATTCCCAGAAAAATAAAAGAGAATTGAAAAATAACACTAGCAATTCGATCGCACACTTAAATATTGCTATCATTTATCATTCTCTCTTTCATACATTTTACACCGATGAATTAGATTGTTAAGAAATCTTGAAATGTATGTCCTATTTAAGAATCTAGGAAAAAAAGTAATCGGAAAAAAAGTAAACGGAAAAAAAGTAACTGAGTCAACAAGAGCAGAAAAAAAGTAAACGGAAAAAAAGTAATCGGAAAAAAAGTAAACGGAAAAAAAGTAAACGGAAAAAAAGTAACAAGGTATTGATAAATATTGAACTTATTGATAAATAAGTGTTAAAAGATAATGAAGTAACATATGTCTGATTTATGTAATTCCCGTAGGCGGATATTTGCGATTGCTATTAGGAATTGAGTAAAATGATTCACTCCCACGGGGCGCGGGTCACAGTACCCTTTCTTATCTCCCGGCAGATCTGAACTCCGGTGGGGAGAAAACTAGTTTATTCCTTTCTAGTCGAATTTCTTACCAGTTGAAAGTAATTAAGATGGTAAAGTATAGGGGGTCGTGTTTGACTCTCATATTTTCATCTTCCAGGTCTTTTTGGACGAAGGTTCAGCATTGTTTGATGTATCATGTACCATTTGAGCAATAAAATGGTATCAAGGAAAAAAGAACTAGAAACAGATTTTCTTTATTTCTTTCGCTTTTTTTTTTTCTTTTTGTAAAATTTTTACAAGATTTGAAATTAGAATTGGAATTTATGACTATTTTTTATGGCAAGCATAGCAATAATCACCAAACGTATTTTACTATGTCGATGGCTGAAGCAAAATATTCCCGTATTTTTAAAATATTACTCATAGACATTTCTTTGTTTTGTTTTTACTTTCTTCTATTTTTACAAGAAGAAAGTATTGGATTCATGAAAATTTTCGACTTCCGGTTTTCGACGGATTTATA
This sequence comes from Maratus michaelseni, assembly GCA_963931845.1. Taxonomy (NCBI): domain Eukaryota; kingdom Metazoa; phylum Arthropoda; class Arachnida; order Araneae; family Salticidae; genus Maratus; species Maratus michaelseni. The sequence goes on from OZ007587.1 coordinate 353,592,451, forward strand.
CGTTTTAGAAGGTCCTGAACACGATTTGACTGTTTTTAGAAAATGTCTGTCTGTGAGTCTGTCTGTCTGTATGTGACACAAATTTTGTGGGCGCTCTATCTCAAGAACTAATGTTCGGAATTTAATAAAACTTTAGATTCAGTTAGTCTCTGATATAAATTGGTGCTGATTAGTTTTTGGTAAAAATCACCCAGTAGGTGGCGCTGCTATGCAGCATTTTGCAGGATTTACACGATTTTAGCGATAGTGATATCTCAAGAAATATTGCACGGAATTTAATAAAACTTGAGTTTCAGTTAGACCTTGATATAAATTGGTGCTGATTCTTTTTAGTGTATGCGAAACCTGTGTGAGATAGAAGAAAGGTTTGGGATTGACACATCCGACTAGTTTAGTATGTATTCATAAGTGAATGAATTTTTCTATACATATTTATTACATATATACATAAACACATATGTGAATATATTTCCAATAAATATTTAAATGTGGATATATGTAGTAATTAAGTGTGTGAAAATTCAACTACTTTTCGACGTATGCGCATCTGCATATATTTTCATCATATATTTCATATATTTTATTGTATCAGTTTTTAACACTTTCCAACAACATAGTTGAAATGTGTTTAGGAATTCGGTTGGTCTCTCTGCCTTTTTGTGCTGTAACGCGCGTAAATATACTCGTATTGCCATGCAATTAATACATTTTAATTAGAGAACACGTTCGGCACTGAAAATGAAGTATGTAACGTTTATTGTTCACTTACCAGGGACACTCAAAAGAATTATGTTAAATTACGGTCTATGGGGAAAATCGTTTGCAGTGAATTTTGATTATGTTATACCATTTCAAACATGTTTAAATTGATATATGTCATTGATATGCACCATAAGAGGCGTACTAAAGAATACAGTGTGCACAGATTTCATCGTTCATTTACAAAGACACACAAAAGAATTCGATTAGAGCACGGTGTAAGAACAATAATCGCCGTAAGTGCGTTTTATGTTGTGGTACATTTTTAAATTAAACTACTTTTTTGCCAATTACTTGGTGTGCATAAATTTTATAGATGATATACAGGCCAGCACAAAAGATCTCGAGTATATTTCCGTTTATTGACGGAAATTGCTGAACTGGAAATTACAAAAACTGTTTCATAATCGATGCTTGACGATTTTTTTTTTTTGGCTCTATTGGTATTTGAATTATTATATTCATATTGTTAAATGGAGTTTCTTTTTATACAGGTAATATAATACTAATATAAAGCAAATGATGTTGTTTCTTTTAATATTGGACTATGAATTTTGATTTCATGCTCATAAATCACCCATCAGAATCATGCTTCGACAAATGAAAATGACGTTATATTTCAAGAAATATTGCATTGGGATTCATAAATCTGTAATTTTATTAAAAGATTGCCTTAAGTCTGTTCTGAAATCCGAAGGAGTCATTTTCGGACACATTTCTGGATTCATTTTTGTTTGGAAACGAATGAAATTGGCAGCTGCTTTTATTATGATACTATACAAACGAATGCTGTTTTTTTATAAAGACAGAAGATGTTTTGCAAAATACTGTCGAAGTTTGTGTTTAGAATCGACATTCAGGACGTAACAACGCGGGAAAGAAGAAAGCCTTTGTTCACGTGACAACAATCACTTATAGCGATAGACAATATTCATTTATCAAAAGATGGTAAACACCATTCGATTCCAAATCACTTCAATAATCAGGTATACAAGTGCCATCAATTTTCCGTTTAGAAATGAGTCCGTGAATGTGTCAGAAAGATTCAAGTTGTCTTATTGATTGTCAGTTTAGTTCGGATGGTGATATTGACATCATTCTCAAAGAAAAAGATCATTTTCATTTATGAGAATGGAATAATTTAGTATGATTGAGTCAGTATGAACTCATATTCAATAACTTTTAGTTCTGCAAATAAAGTTCCTACTTATATTTTCCTTTTTTTTTTTTTTTAATAAATTTTATATGCACCAAATAAAAAGTTTCCTAAAATTACATTATTTCCTTGAAATAAAAATAAGTAAATCTATAAAACTCAGACATTTAAAAATGATTGAAGTAATTAATATACTTAACTCAGGTAATAATTTAGGTAGTGATAATGAAGTCATTCTAAAAAGAAGAAAAATGATTTTTGACATATAAGAATAAAATACTTTATTATTATTGTGTCAATAGTCAATGGATTTTATTCTGCACGTACAGATACTGAAACTTAACCATTTATTAAAAAATCTTCATAATGCATATATCTGGTAAGTAAATCAGAAGAAAAGTGAATTAAGAAATGGAAATATCAGGTTTTAAAAACTTATTCTATGAAAACACATTTTAAAACTTCTTATAAGAAATATTTTATAAGTGCGTTTTGATGAATTTGAAAAGTTCAACGTTCTTACACAAGTAATAATTAGTTTTTTATTCTTAATTTGTAAAATAATCAAGAATAATATTTTCAATAAACAATTGCAGCCTTTCACTACAATACATTTCTGAATTCTTCAATACCATCATACACATATATGTGGAAATTTATTCCCCAGTTAAATGCAACATTTTATGCGATTAAGCTCAGCGGAAAGAAAACACCAAGTGGTATGCAAAAAAAAAAAAAAAAAAAAAAAAAAAACCTTAAATGTTAAAATGCGTACCACAACTGAAAACGCACTTCCAGCAATTACTTTTCATAGACAGTACTCAAGCCAAATTCTTTTGTGTGTATTTGTGAAAAAACGACAAATTCTATGCATACCATAATTCTACAGTAAGTGCGTCTTGTAGCACACCTCAGTGATGTATATTTTAAATGTGTTTAAAATAATGAAATATCATTGTAATACTCCGCAAACGATTTTCCCTGATACTACACCAAAATGTAACGGAATTCTTTTGTGTGTCCCTGTAAATGAACCGTAAGTGCTACACACTTCATTTTCAATACCGAACATGCCAACTTCAATAACATCGTTTACATGAAAATCCGAGTATATTTATGTGAGTTAGAGCACTGTCAGACGGACAGACAAACCAAATTCATAACAAAAACGAATATATATATTTAAAGCAATTAAAACGTTTTATATTCTTTTGCCAATAATTAGTCGTTAGCCCAGTTTAATAAAGAAATAATTATTATAATTTCTAAAGTTGCCCCTCCCCATAAAAAAAAAAGATTTATTTATAGATGTACATAACTTTTATTTTGGATAGAAAACAAATACTATCGATGGGAATTGAAATCTCAGAAATACTCTTTTGATTCGCTTCGATGTCGAAAAATATTCAAGTTCAATGGAAAAACAGTTATTGTTTTTTAAAGTATTATAAATATTGTAATATAAATATTGATATTGTAATACTGTAAAGTACTCTTGTCAATATTGTAAAAATGTCTTAACGTTAAAAATTACTAATTGGGAGTTAAAAATCATTGATATACATTTTAAAACATTCATGAAGGCTTCAAATCAGGGTACGCAAAATTCATGATTTTGTTTTTAAGAAAATTGGGATTTATTTAATTTAAATCATATATTTTTTTTGTTATTTAAATCGGATTTTTTTAAATTTTAAATTATTATGTTAGAAAGTTAACTTTTCTACAAATTATACATATAAATTTAGCAAGAATGCTTGATGATTTTTTTAATTTTAAATGCAAGTACCATATGAAAACTAATAATTATAAATTAATTAATTTTTAAATTGATGAAAATATTTGAAGAAAAGAAAAACATTGTTTTTTCCTTTTTGCAATATTAGATAATATTTGTCAGCATATAAGATATGTCCTATTTTTAAAAAATATTTAAATGTGTAAGTGTAAAATATATAAGATACCTAAAATCTTTTGAAATTGCATTTCTCATAAAAATATGCATATATACACATTGGTTAATACAATTTAATTTAAATATATGACATAAATGTTCAAGGTTTTTCTCAAAAGATTAAAATTAAAAAATGTAACAATTAATAGTATTTTAGAGTCACCTCCATTTTCATTTCTAATTTTATTAATACCTGATATTGAAAGTCAATGGAAACAAATTACATTGGAACTGCCTTGGTGACTTTTAATAAGTAGATATATTGAAATGAAAAATAGACGAATACTTTAGAAAATATGAAAAATGTATTATTTTTTCAAAACACTCAAGGGTTTGGAATGCAAGGCTTTGTATAATAAAAACAATTTTCCTGCTTTTTCATTCCCCACTTTGTTTCTAAGTTTAGAATGTACTAAACGTAAGTAGAAAATAGTCCTTTCTACAGAGTTGCTTTATTCCTTTTTCACCTGACATTTCACAAAAACTTGACTTGAAATGGGCTCTCCACCTCTCCGAAGGAGACATTTCGAATACAGTATTTTGCTTAAAAATAAAATCATAAAAAGGATCTGCCTTAGCTGGGAATCTCATGATTAAAGTTATAAAACTACTAGTAAATTTATTCTTCTTAGCAAATTAAAAAAAAAAAATTCTTTCCGATCTCAGTCAAATCGCATCTTTTTTAATTCATCATGCATGCTCTTGACATTTGCTGCAATATATGTGTCAAGGCTACCAATAAAACAGTTACATCCAGCTTTGCACTTTAATATTACTTCATGAGCAATTTTTATAAGGTATATTCGGTTCTGTGTGAATTTTCTTATGTGTCAATAGAATCCACAAGATACCAATCCTTGCAGCATTTGGTGAAAATTAAACAAACAATAGGCTCATTGTGGACATTTTACCACCCATCTAAACCCAAGCAGGCTGTCTGGCCTTCAAGAACTTTACATTTGTTTTTATTCCTTGTCCTTCTTATAAACATGAGCTAAAAGCATACACCAATTTTTCTGCAGGTAAATTGAATGTAACCAGGACGTACTAGAATAATCCTATTTTAAATTCAGGATGAATAAAATTAATTACATAGGAAATATTGTCTATTTATTACCACAAGAATTAACAAGCTATTGTTAGAAAGAAAACATTCAAAATTCTTTCAAAAATTGATCAGCTATAAACATCTGTAGATTGACCGTATTTATCCTCTTTATTTTGCCTTTCTGTGCTGTTACAGCATGTGACACAGGAGTATTTATATTCCGCGAAGAGAGTGGAATCTCGTTTCCGTTTTTTGATTTGTAAAAGATCCCTCATATTCTTTCCAGATAGAAAATTTTCGGGTAAAAAGGAAGCCATGTTACCGCAATCATTTACGGAGTTCGAATTCAGCCTATCTTCCTTTTAATCTACGTCTTTCTCCCTTCCTTGACCTTAGGGGGGAGTAAGCGAGCCGGTTGGGAAGTGGCCGAGTAAAATCACCCCCTGAAAAATGCCCCATCGGTAAAAAGCTCCCTGATAATAAAAAAAGGGGGGGTTGGGGGATAGGCTTCACGTTAAAATGGGAAAATACCACACATTTATGAATAACACGTGTTTGAATAAGCCAATTATAATTTCGGGTAAAGCACGTGCTACCACGTGTATTTACTAACAACGTGTACTAGGAACAATCAGAGCATTATATACACCATTTATTCTAATACGAGAGCAAATCTTGTGTGTGTGTGTGTGAGGGGGGTGATATATATATATATATATATATATATATATATATATACGGAAATTTTATGTTAAAAACGGCTCTAATGATTTTGACGAAATTTTGTATCCTACAGTTTTGAGGCACCAGAAAACCGTTGGGCTGAGTCACATGTTTGAGGAAATTCGATTAGTGGGTCATTTGGGTCACAATCTGTCAGGATCAAGCTAATTGTATCTAAAATACGGTTGAAACGATTTTGACTAAACTTTTATTACCATTTTCGGGCACGAGAAGACTATTGGACTGGGTCACATATTTGAGAACTTTCTATTAGTGGGTCATTTTGGGTCAACGCGGGTCAAGTTAATTTTATCATGAATCATGATTCTCAAATCTTACATATATTTCAAAACACTGGGATAATTTTGAGCATTAATAAAAATAATTTTTAACCAGGTATAAAGTTGTTAAAACTGCACTGTAAACTGAAATGTCCTAAATTCAGACACTTAAGTGTCTGAAACGGATGGTTAAAAAAAGAGACACTTTAAAGTGTCTTAATTTTTTAAGACACTTATTTGTGTCTGAATTTAAGACATTTGAAACTCCTGAATTGCGGCCATTTTCGTGCTCTGATCTGTCGACAATAAGTAGTCATTTCTGACCACAATTTTTTTAAGCATTAAATGCAGCCATATTTGACCGCATTGCATCCTCAATAAATGGGACTATATATGATCACAAAGAAGAACCTGATAAAAGCATGGGCCCATGGCCTCACCCCCCCCCCCCGATTTTATGGGGCCCAAAATTTAGAATGCAATTTTCGTAAAGCTGATATTTTAAATCTCTTTAGGCATTGTACTGATTATAATATTCAATGTTGTGAGCTTTTACAGTAAGGTAAGATTGAAAACAAAAATTATATTTATCTAAAAACAGTAAAATCTCTCAATAGCGGATACTTCGGTAGCACAGAATTTTCCCGCTATTCGGAAGTGTCCGGTTTTAGAGGTAAAAGCGGATACCTCTATTTAGCGAAAATCCACCTTTTCAATACACAACACATACATGTTTAAATATTTTTACATCAGAAATGTGGACACCTCCGAATAGTAAACAAATTTTGTAGTCTCGAAACGTCCGCTATTGAAAGGTTTCACTGTTTTTAGATAAATATATATTTTTTGTTTTGAATCTTATCCTACTCTATAAGTTTAAAATATTGAAAGAAATGTCAAATTTGGGAGGCACCTAAATTCAGAGGGGAGGGGGTCAAAGCCGTGGAAGAGTTTGCCCGTGCAATAATCAGGTCTTGCTTCTGGAAGCAACCCACACCTGATTTATAGTTCGCTAAATGGAGGTATATAGAGAACAAACCCAGCAGTCCCGAGGTATCCGCTATTGAAAATTTTAACTGCATAAATTCATTTTGCAGTTCATTTTCTTAGTAGAAAGTACAAGTTTCTATCATTTAAGTATGCTTTAACTTATTTTAACATTTGAATAGAATAGTTTAATAATAATAATAATGAAAAATCAAGTTTTCATTCTTTTTCTGAATGTATTATATTTTTATTCAAATATTAACATCCATAAAAACCATGCTGGTGTTATCAGACCTTCTTATTAAAATAAATAAATAAATAAAAATAAATAAGAAAGATTTTTTTTTTTTTTTGTAAAAATGTTAAGAGTATATTAAAATTTGCTGAAGAACTTTTATTTTTATCTTGTACAGAGCATACTTAAGCAGTTATACAAAAAGAACCAATTTAATCCTAAATTTTATTACAAAAATGAAAACAAAATATTTGTCTCTGCCATGGGCCAAACATGGTTCTTATCTACCCAATTCCCCCCCCCCACCCATACACACACACAACACCACCACCACTCTTTTTTTTCTTTTTTCAATTATGTTTATTTAGTTCCACATTATTTTGATTCTTTATTTAGAATCTTAAGACTTTTTTAATTTTCCCAGTTCATATATGATTAAGTAAACCGATTTGGATTATTTGTTTGTGTTGCATTTTGAAAATGGCTGTGTGTCCTGAAATTTAAATATGTTATTTAGATGGAACACAGTAAATACATATAAATACAGTTTTTGTATTTTGAACAAGTTTTCATGAGGAAATACTTAGAAAAAATCCATTCCCATAGGAAATATTGAAAAACATTTATAAAATATTCAGAATTTCGCAACAATTTGATTCGGATGATTTTGTGATTCGTTTTCTTGTTCTATATTCCTCTTTAAGCAACAATGTTTTTAACAGTTTCCGAACATAAATTTAATTTTGTTTAACATGAAAACACTGACTTCGAAAATATAATCTGTAAGAGAATTAACCGATCTGTCACTAAAATTAAAAATTCATATACAAAAATATATCAATAATTCAAAGTGACTGTGTGGAAAGAACTTAATAACTCAATATCATTTAAAAATTATATATATTATATATATATAACCATAAATGAAACATTATCATAATACCAACTTAAACTATGAAATAATGATTAAGTATGTAATTAGTTGAATGAAAATGTGAATGTTAGTATTCCCCAACACACTGAATATAGATACCAAAAACTTATTTAAAAGAAGAAGAAATTAAATTAAAAATTGAATAAATATAAATGGAATGAATGACATGAAATCCGTGGAATTTATACAGAATTATCAAGTCCCAAATGCCTAAATACCACAAATAAAATGAGTGGTTTCATCAGCATATTAGCCATAACATTGCTAAAGAATATGATTTTGGGACTACCTGCTCATAAATATTGAATCAAACTTGTGAAAAAATAAAAAATAAATACAATATTAAAAAGGAAAGAAGCCATACCTATAATATACAGAGAAAACATGAAATAGAGTCAGAAAGTATAAAATCCATTATGATTAAAAAAGATACCTGTGCACCACATGAACCACACATGAAACACAACCAAAACTAGGGAATGAATTGCAAAAAAATCATTACATGTTGCCAAATTTAGAATTAGAAAATGATTTACTATGTTGCCAGAAAAGATGTTAGAATAATATGAATATTGTAAAGCAAACAGGAACATTAGTGCTGCCATCTATGTTGGTAAAAGTGAATATAATCTGAATAAAAAGTATTGGATGAAAATTAATATTTAAAAATTAATATATATATATATATATATACTATATAACCATAAATGAAACATTATCATAACACCAACTTAAACAATGAATTAATGAATAAGTATGTAATAATTAGTTGTCAATGAAAGATTCCCCAACACACTGAATATGGAAACAAAAACATATTAAAAGAATAAGAAATTAAATTAAAAATTGAATAAATGGAATTAAATGAATGAAATGAAATGGAATTTGTGGAATTTAGACAGAATTATCAAGTCCCAAATGCCTAAATACCACAAATGAAATGAAATGAGAGGTTTCATCATCATATTAGCCATACATTGCTAAAGAATATGATTTTGGGACTACCTGCTCATAAACATTGAATCAAACTTGTGAAAAAATAAAAAAATAAATACAATATTAAAAAGGAAAGAAGCCATACCTATAATATACAGAGAAAACATGAAATAGAGTCAGAAAGTATAAAATCCATTATGATTAAAAAAGATACCTGTGCACCACATGAACCACACATGAAACACAACCAAAACTAGGGAATGAATTGTAAAAAAATCATTACATGTTGCCAAATTTAGAATTAGAAAATGATTTACTATGTTGCCAGAAAAGTTGTTAGAATAATATGAATATTGTAAAGCAAACAGGAACATTAGTGCTGCCATCTATGTTGGTAAAAGTGAATATAATCTGAATAAAAAGTATTGGATGAAAATTAATGTTTAATAATTAAACCAAATTACTATCGGAAATGATAGTAATTAATTAAATAATAAATAAATGATATTAATTAATAAATAGAATATCTAATTACATTAAAGTAATGGATGTATTAATGAATAATTCTATGTTAAAAATAAGTTGTAAGATGGAAAAATTAATAATTAAAGCAACATAAAAATATATGTACCATTAAATGACAAAAACTATTAAATAACTGTGCCAAAAATGCAACATCACATAAATTAAATTAAAATAAAATACTAAATTAATATTGGAATTAAGATACAAAGAATTTAAAGTTAATATTTATTAAATATTGAAATGAATTAGTAAGATATAATGTTTCTTCATACAAAGTTAAAAAACTATAAACACTTAATATAAGTGGTAAGGGTAGAACGTTTAATAAAAATTAAAACATATTATATTAACACTTTAGAAAAGTATACATTATATTAGAAGTTAATATGATATTGTCCACCGTAGGTATTAATCCAAATCATTAAATCAAAAACATTCTTAATATTAATGAATATAAATTCATTTAAATTAATTAAATAATAAATATGTAAATATAACTAAATTAATATACATATAAAAATATCACATCACAGTCCATTATAAAATGTGTAATATCAAACAATTGTGTAAATCAAAAGGCCCCCCCCCCTTTTTTTTTAATAATATAAATTAACCATGCGTTTTTTCCATACAACTCCGCCCCACACCATCTCAATCCAACATCTACCCAACCAACCGTCCTGTTATAATTTTTTTTTTTTTTTTTACTATTTTCTAAGATTATATGATTTTTTTATACATTTTTTAACGCATGTGTTAATTTGGTTGCAATTAAGATGATCATATGGACATTTTTTTTTATATAAATAAGATGATAATTGTAAGAGCTAGTTAATAGAAAGTGTTAGCTCTCCTTAAAAATATATATCTATTCTTTTTTAATAACACTAGGAAAAGTTCATTCAAGTTTCAAAACTATATTAGGTGTTAAATATACATCTTAACTGTATGTAAGTAAATATATTAAATTGTATCTTTTTTTCTGATTTCCATTTTTTATTTCAAATAACTTTTTTATTTAAAAAAAAAGAATAAAAAATCAAAATTAAAATTAATTTACATTTTCTCCAGGTTTTATAGCGTAAAGCTTTCAAAATGAATTTGTGTCTTGAAATCTAAATATGTTATACAGATGGAACATAGGATCTAATTGTAGTTTTTATTTTTTGAGCAAGTTTTCAGATTAAAAAAAACTTCTGCAACTAAATATAATAGTAATTTAATTTTTTTTAATTAAAATTTATTTATAAAATATTCAAAATTTTATGATAACTTCATTTTGGATGCTTTTATGATTATTTTTCAAGTTCTATGTCCCCCGTCTGAGAGCTGTTTTTAAAATAAAATTTGTATATATATATATAACCCCCCCACACACACACACACACAAGATTTGCTGTCGTATTAGAATATATGATGTATATAATGCTCTGATTGTTCCTAGTACACGTGGTTAGTAAATATACGTGGTAGCACGTGCTTTACCCGAAATTATAATTGGCTTATTCAAACGCGTGTTATTCATAAATGTGTGGTATTTTCCCATCTTAACGTGAAGCCTATCCCCCCCACCCCCTTTTTTTATTATCAGGGAGCTTTTTACCGATGGGGCATTTTTCAGGGGGTGATTTTACTCAATTCCTAATAGCATTCGCAAATATCCGCCTACGGGAATTATATAAATCAGACATATGTTACTTCGTTATCTTTTAACACTTATTTATCAATAAGTTCAATATTTATCAATACCTTGTTACTTTTTTTCCGTTTACTTTTTTTCCGTCTACTTTTTTTCCGATTACTTTTTTTCCGATTACTTTTTTTCCGCTTTTGTTGACTCAGTTACTTTTTTTCCGTTTACTTTTTTTCCGATTACTTTTTTTCCTGTTACCCCTATTTAAACGTAGACATTTTTTATTTGTTCTTTTCTTTACGTTGATTTTTACACACCAAGTACCTATCTTAACACAAGAAGGATTTCTAAATTTTGCATTTTATATTTTTTTAAGCACTATGGGAGTGGTTTCAACAATTACTAAATTATTTCTTTTGCTATACTAGAGTAAAAAAAAAAAAAAAAAAAAAAAGTTTATAAAGGTTTGAGTAAGGAGGTTTTTTCACACATAACAAGGTAAATATAACACGGCATGCCACTGACACACACACATGCATATATATATATATATATATATATATATATATATGATCGAATAAAGTCTCCCAGGTTTTGAATAAGGTAGAATATCTAAAATTAAAAATGACAGCTAAATCTTAACATCCTTTTCAATATTCGCGAGTCTGGAAAATCTGCCTAAAATGCTAATTTTGAGAGGATTTTCTGGAACATCTTGGAACACTGGTAAACGCTATTAGATTTTTTAGTTTCTATAAAGAATATTTGCATATTTCGTGCATTTCAGAATAAAAAAGTGTTTGTGAATATCTCAATATATCAGAAGAACATATTCAGTCGAAATTCAGCTTTGGGTCTTAGGTTATGTTTTCCCACCTCTGTATTCAGTTGTCAACATCTTTTGTGCTAATTTATCAGTTGGGGATAATCTTCGCCCCAATTAGAGGGATGCTTGACGCCGCAAGTCACCAGTTGTTAGCTATTTTTAAGATAATGTAAAATATTGCAAAACATGGACAATTTATTTTTACTTTCTTTTCGATCTTTGAAAGTAATCCTAAATGAGACGGGATATTGGGCTAATGAATTTGTAATCTGTTTTTATACTGCCTTTTTTATTCAATGTTTCCTCAAAAACATATTATTCCTGTTATAAGAAATTTCAGTTAGATAAAATCTGATGTCTTATGAACGTCAATATATAATTTTGAAAGTAAATGTTTTGCGGAACACATTAAATAGCGCACACACATACGCAAACATTTTTTCTTATAAGAAAACAAATCTGTCTTTCAAAAAACACTCTAACATTTGATGTTTATTGTATGATAATGTCTAAGTAAAAATGCAAAAATAAATATGTAAATAACTACAAAATAATTCTCATCCACACGGCATAAAAGTTTCAGTTACACCAGTTGACGTTCATAACACATCAGATTTTACTTAGCTGAAATTTCTTATAACAGGAATAATATGTTTTTAAGAAAACATTGCCAATCACTAAATCTTTTTTATCCGCTTGTTCATGAAAGTTTCAAGCAAGTCAATTAAAATTTCAAAAGAAATGTCAATTTTTTCCCTTTAAAAATAATAATACAGTAAACTCCCTCAAATTCGGAAACCTAAAATCCGCAAACTCCTAAAATCCGCACATTTTTTCAGATGTAAACACTGAAACTTACAGTTAAAATGTAGATAAAAAAATGTGAGGATCTTTTTTTAATCATTCTGTATACATTTTAATATGAAATTCTGGTTAATATGATTGAACTCATGTTTTCTTATGAAGAAAAGATAAATTTATTTCTGAAAATTTTCGAGATAGCACTGAAAATCGATCACGATCTTACCAAATACATTTATGTATTAATCAAACCTTTTGGTTATTAAGTTTGGCTAAACATATGAAATAAAACTTTGTTATTTTAAGATTTTATGTGAATTATTAGTGTATATTTATAAGAAGAGTTTCACTGAATAATTCAAGAAAAAATTGTCTCATCATTATGCATATTTAGTTATGCATTATAAAATATAAACTTGACCTTTACTTTTAATATTTTCTTAAGAAATTAAAAATATCCTAATTTTTATTATTTTACTTTATTGTAATAATTCATTATAATTTCGTGCACATTACTAAATTCAAATGACTGTTTAAAAATGAAAACAAAACAGTGACCAGAAATCCGCAAAATTCTAAAATCCGCACAACCTCTGGCTTTAAACATAGCTGTACTAAAATAACACTACTGTGATTATAATCGCAAAATTTCTTCACAGAAAATATTGACAAAGGAGATTATTAAAAAATAATGATTGTATCCGACTTATGGAACGGAATTGATTTTGTGAGTCAAGTGTCGTCTAGATGTGTCCATATTGCAATTGGACAAATGATTTCAGGGAGTACTTTTGAAGGGAAAGTGACCCGAATTATCGCTCTTCTTCAATGCTAATAATTTAGCTTATGATCAAGAATAAATTTGGTTTAGAAATTTTGAGATTATTATTATTATTATTATTTTATTTTTATCTTTTTGCGGGGGGGAGGGGGGGGGGGAAGTTTATCAGTTTGAGATTTTTTAAAAAATCCCATAGGACTAACATTGCGCACTTTTATTTACTTTGAAACTTTTTTTTTGCGTTATTGCTCGAAAATTTTAATATCCTAAACTATCTTTTTAGCTGTTTTTCCAGTAAAATTTTAGGTTAAATATAATAACATTTAGTGGTAAAAAATCAGTTATAAAAATATTTCCCGCATAATAATCAGTTATAAAAATATTTCCCGATTTCCATGTGTGAAAAGAAAAAAAAAAAGCTGGAAGATAAAAACCCTGATTTTATAGCTAAATATCAATATTTTAGCACAAAAATTATCCAGAGGTAGTATTATATTTATAATTCATAAAAATTTCAAAGCGTTTGGACTATAATAACTTTTTTTTTCAATATTAAATTACCCTTTGTGAAAAAAAGGCGAGAAAAAAAAAACATTTTAACCTACTGAAGGCACTGGGGTCCTCATTATTAGGTTCGTTTGGAAAGATTTTTTTTTTAATATATAAATTTGTCCAAAACTAACTTTAGGTATACATTTAAGACCCAGCCTATCCCGGTTTTTCGTTTAAAAATATAAAATCAAAACAGATCGGATCTTGCGCAGAAATCTTGGTCTACGCTAAAGAAGGCAGTGTGCCCCCCCCCCCCCCAATCTAAGTTTTTTTTAAATAAATTTTCATTTGAAAAAAAAATCGAAGGTGTATGTCCACTAGTTAATAATAATATTAAGATAATTATGTTATAATATTTTTAATTTAACTAATTTTGCACCGATCACTAAAAATGCGTTTTTTGTTAGAAAAAAAAAAAAAACCCATGATCACCTAGCAAGACAAAATTTCGAATGTAATGTTAAAAAATTAAAATAGTTTTCGTAAATAAACTCTAATGTGAAAAAAATTAAAATCTTTCTAAATAACGTTATAATTTCGAATGTGAATTAGTAAAATTCCAAAATGCAACAACATCCAGTAATAATTCATATGAAAAGAAAAATCTTAATACGTTTGTTAGAGAGAAAATAAATCTTAAAAATACATGAAGTTTCAAAATTCATAAAAAACAAAAATTGCAATGATAAAAGCGTTTGATTTTCTTTTTATTTGAAAAAAAAAATTAACGTTTTTATCATTGTAATTTTTGCAATGATTTTAAATTATGCAAAAAAAAAAAATACTCTACATTAAGTTACGATATTTTGTTTTATTTGAATAAATAATAAAACAAATTATAACGTTTTGCGTTCTAGTTTTCAACATCCAAAATAGTCTTCTTTTGTAACAGAAGTAAATAGGTTGGGAAATTGCATACATGTTCCCCTCAAATGCAAAAACGCATGTGGTCTTCTCCCTTTGTAAAACACCCTGAAGTAATCCATCACTTTCCCTTTCTCTGCGCCGAAATGGGGGAGTGAAGCAGTTGATATGTAAGGATGCTAGCAATACAAGTTTTTAGAACTCGGGGCTGCCGAAAATCAAACAGTCTTCATGCCCCGATATGGTTCGGGGCAAACGAAAAAGGAAGGTATTTTAGCGACGATTTATCTCGGGGCGAACGGTTAACAGGATCTTCACGAATATACGTGTTATGCTTACACAAACGCACACAAATGTTGAATAGGACCTACATAGTCATTTACTACAGTGGCAGACCATTTTTAGCATTTTATGTTACTTGGGTGATCAAAAATATTATTTTATTATTAAAATTATTATTGCCCGCCCCCCCCCCTAATTATCCTCGTGACAAAATCTTCACTGAAAAAAATGATGTCAAACATGATCTTCACAGTTCAAGGGCATTCCGGGCATTTCCTCACAAGTTTCAGTAAGATATTCGACGAAACGTCTGAAATTGGTCACTGCCCATTAATTATGGACAATTAGAGCTGGACTGGGCAGTGTATATATGTAATTGAACAATTTCAATTTTTACACATCCGAATAGGAGTATATACTTTCAAATATAATTTGTCTGTAAATTGTATATTATTTTATTGAATGTTTATGCGATTTTTAAAATAAATTTTCAAGCGTGAACTATTTTAAAATCAATCTTTATCGCGTGCAGCGCGATTACGAACGATTAGTCCGTTTGCACTTAAAACAATATAAATTTGTTGGCTAATAGTTCAAAACAAAATTAAAGGTTCAACAAAAACAAAAATAATCACATACTATAGATAAAACTCAAATTAAAAAGACATGTTATCGAACTACACGCTGAAATCGCTGAAATAATCGGGGGACAAGGGCTGCAGTAAGAAGCGAAATCTTTGGTGATTTCTTCACATGTTTACACTTGGCATGCGGCTAATACGAAAGCATCGTTTTTAATAAGTTTCAAAATTGCACTTCAATACATTATTTATTTTATTGATTAAAAAAGGGGCTTTTTCGTGTTGTCACTGGGGAATCTAAAAAAAAAATATATCAAAATATATATCAAATATCCTATATGTTCTGCACCTAGGAAACTCGGGCTGGACCCCCTATTTTAAATAACAAAGTAAGTGTTAGACATCTGTACAGTTCGGTTTATGTTAAATCCGAACCCAACAATTCTATATCAAGTCAACCCGAAAACCGTTCCTAACCAGACAAACAAAATTAGTTGACCCGTGACCAGACTCGAATGCTTCAAAATAATGTTCCTGAACCCGAAATGAAAGAAATTTATCCCATGTTTTAATGCAATGATGGAAAAGTAGTCTTTAATTATATCTCTAGTATCACTATTATCTTTTAAGTAGAAAAATCAATTACTACATTCAAACATATAGTTTTCCACCTGAAAAAATTATTTGGAGATTCTTTTGAGTAATTGGATTAACACGAACACGGACTGCAAGTGTCAATATCCAAGCCGAATATGAAACAATGAAAGTGAGCCTTACCTGAACCCAGGGCCGTAGCTAGGGGGTGCCAGGGACTGCTCAGCACCCCCTGAAAATTTTTGAGCCCCCCTGGGAAAGTTGCCAAGGCCGCCAAATGAAATTCTGTTTCAAAAATCCAAATGAAACTCTGTACAAAAATTGAACTTAGTTTTGGGGGCTCTTTACAGTTTTGCATAAATGCTAAACTGTAGTATTTGTTTAAAAACTGCAAATAAGTGCTTCAACAGTCACGCATCCTATCTGCACATACTCAGAATTAGCAACCTGTTGCTGATGCAAACATTTACTTTTGCATTAGTTATATACTGAAAATTTTCATTTTGCAGCGTTTTCCATTATTAGCATAAAACAAAGTTATTCTAATGAGTTATAGCCAATTTAAATACAAGTGATTTTAGCTTTTGACTGGACACAAAAATAATTTTGAAATGCAAAATACACCCTTGATTATTCTAATGTCTTTTATCATATAATAACATAACTTTAGAATCCTGAAGGGCAGGAAATATTCAGAAAAAAATTAAAGGTTGCAACTCTTTTGAAACAGGTGAAACAGCTTTTTATTTACTTTTTGACATCTTCACTTATTATTTCACTAGTATACACTGAAAATTTTCATTCTGCAGCCAATGATGTAGTAGTAAAAAAAACAGAGGGTATACCTTAAAAAGTATATGCTGTAGTGATTTTGAGAAGAGGGTATACGGTATTCCTTAAGATAATCCAGAAGGTATCTGCAGCTTTTAATTTTCTTAGCATCAAATACAGCTATTATAACCATAGTGAAGAGAAACATAAGAACCAAGAAACATAGTGCCTACACTATGAATATGCACTAATTTACTTTTCTATATAATACTTTGATCATATATATATATCTGTGTGCGTGCGTGCATGTGTCAGAGAGAGAGAAATAGTATGAGCCCCCCTCTACATTTTCTTGAGCACCCCCTATTGTTTACTTCTAGCTACAGCCCTGCCTGAACCCGACCCGAAGTAAAAAAAATAGAAGTCAACCCGACCGAGCCCGAACACAGTGTTGGGTAAAATCTTGTTATCTATGTTCATTTTTCCAATTAAAAACTAAAATGAAATTTAGCTATACAACTGTATACTAATTTTACATACTTGCATTAAAATATGGAGTACTTTTCCTTACTTCGGGTTCGGGTTGTTTTTGGGTGAATGTATGTCGGGTTCAGATCGGGTTGTGGGTTGATGAAAATGTTTTGGGTTGAAAAATAATTATCGGATATAATCCGACGAATTCTAATATCCATATATATGTATATTTATATATATCCATATGTATGTATATTACCAGTTTGCCCCCCCCCCCCCCCCCCCTCCAATTCTCCTATTTTGCATGCTTAAAGACAAAATCCGTAATAGAATATAGATACACAAGTTTAATTTCGCTATTTAAAAAGGCTAGAAGAACATCATTATTTATGTTTAGCGACGATAATTGAAAAGTGCATATGTACGTAAAATTGAGAATAATAGCGAAAGCGTAGAAATTTGGAGTATCTTATAATTGGGTGGCGAAAAAATGGCATCCAGAATAAAGGATTCCTGTAAAATAGGGCAATTGCCACAAAACTAGTTAAACTATACTTATTTAGGAAGCATAAAATAAAACAATGAGGTAAGTGTGATCGAAGATCGCTCAAAGGGTTTCGTTTAATATTCCTTTCAAAACACTTTATCCTTTCTTTAATAAATTCAAACAAATTTCATTTAGCAACAACAAAAAAAAGTCATGTTTTTTATAAAGTAAAAATTTACCGGTCTATTTTTTCGAATATCTAAACTAGCCAGATAGCGGTCCAAGCCCGCTATTATATTCTGTCATAATAATATCCGTCATACGGACTAAATGCAATATTTAAAACAAGAACGAAAAATCATGCGTCAAGCATAGATTATGTAACACTTTCCAACGCTTCCAAAATAATTTTACAAATCATACCGTTTAATAAGCTGAAAGATAACATCTAAGTAATCCGAATACTTTTATTCAGCCCTGTATAGGATCTATAGATTTGTATAGATACTACATAGGATGTTAAATTTTAGTTCAGTTAGGAAACGCGTAGCACAGTTTAAAATTCTCCGTCTGGAGTTAAATAATGTGTTCGCGAACTTTTGTGCTTCCCTGTATAGGATATACAGAATTTATACACACCACATAATAGACAAAAAGCGAGTTAAAATTAAAATCGCGATCAGTAACTTAAAACGCACTTCCAGGAATTATTGTTAACTTACAGTAGAGAATTCTTTTGTGTGTCCCTGTAAATGAACGATGACTGCTGTACACACACTATTCTGTAGTAAGCCTCTTGAAATACACCTTAGTGATATATATAAATTTCAATGCGTTTAAAATAGGGAAACATTATTTAAATAAACCGCAGACGATTTTTCTCCATAGACGTAATGTAACAGAATTCTTTTGACTGTCCCTGTAAAGTAACTATAAGTGCTATGCACACCCTATTCCATATTAAGCTTCTTCTAATGCACCTTAGTGATATATATAAATTTCAATGCGTTTAAAATAGTGAAACATTATTTAAATAAACCGTCAATGATTTTTCCCCATAGACCGCAATGTAAACGGAATTCTTTTGAGTGTCTCTGTAAAAAAACTATAAGTGCCACACACTTCCGTTGAAATAGGGAACATGCTATAGATAACGACTATAACATATAAAAATTGCAGAGCAATCCGAGCATATTTACGGGAGTTAGAGCACGGCCAGACGGCCAGACGGCAGACGGCCAGACAAACCGAAGTCATAAACACTTTTCAACTACGTTGGAAAATGTTAAAAATAATTTCAAAATTAAACAAATTGTATACCTTCAAAATGTTAAAATATGCGAATATTTCCATAATCGGATTTTTATCACGATTCAATATGTTTCTCAAACTCATATATTTACTATTTATTCTCTATTATTTATATTGTTACTCGCTTTGTATTATTCTCAAACATCTGAAAAATTACATAAAAAACACACATAAACAACGCCTGCATTCAGCAATTAAAGATACACAAATATTATAATACAGACATACATACAATAAATACAATAATCCAACATGGAGTGAAAAATTAGCCAGAGCCAGGAATCGAACCTGGGTCCACAGCGTTCCGGGCTGTCGCTCGGGTGTGGCTCAGTGGTCAGAGCGACAGCCCGGAACGCTGTGGACCCAGGTTCGATTCCTGGCTCTGGCTAATTTTTCACTCCATGTTGGATTATTGTATTTATTGTATGTATGTCTGTACTATAATATTTGTGTATCTTTATCTGAAAAATTAGTTAAGCTTCCCATATGACGTCAGATTTTCTTTTTAATTCTCTAATAACGTGATATAAATCTGCTTTGTTTACTTACTCATACTCATACTCCTTGTATTATTGGGAAATCTTAGACATTTTCCGTTTTATTACGACTATGGCGTCAATCAATTTTATTTCATATTTATCTTTTTTTTTTTTTTCAATTGGTGAAACTTTTTATTTCATTTTCCTTTTTCACGTGGAAAACGTCTGATAGAAAATTAATTATTGTAGAAAGAATTTCATTGTGGATTTTAAATCTTTGGCATCTGCTATAACGAAATTGTTTCAATTTAATAGGAAAAGGCTGTTAGAATTTTGGTTTTTTATCTCTATTTATTAAAATAATACGAATTTTTCAAATTTTAATATTTTGAGCTCTTTACAGCTGGTATTCATCTATATACACGAAGTTTCAACTCTGTAAGTTATATAGTTTTTGAGAATGGCTCTGTGATAGACAGACAACGCAGCGGGAGTAATAGGGTTTCGTGAGATGAACGAAACCCCCCCCAAAAAAGGCCTCAAAATTCAAATATCATGTATTTCTTAAGTCGTTGGAAAAAATCTCACTTTTACACGTATAGAATATAGAAAAAAAGGTATAGGGTATAGTTATACAATTTGCTTTGCTGAACAATAATGGAGTTCGATCTTATGACACTTGTACATTGGACTGAAAGAAGATGGATTCAATTTTTAAAAAAAAACATTCTGTTGTTTATCCCGAACGAAAATGTGCCCTTTTCCGAATGGTAATGGTTACTTAAAGTTCCAATTACATTTTAAATAGCACTCACTGTAGCCTTGGGCATAGGGTGAAAGAAGAGGAGTTTTCTCTTCCGCAATTCCGAGAAAACGTCATTATATGTTGTGAGCCATATATTGAAAGACCCTCTGCGGTGCTCTTTATACACTGACCCTGCCAAGGTTATAGAAACAGATAATATTCTCCTTTAAACTAATTTTATTTATGAGGAGTTGCAAAACGCTAAAGATTATGGCTTGATTTTCGCAAAAGCAAACTGTGTATGGCCCTAAGCGTCAGCCCCAACATTTAACCCTAAAACATCAGTGCTAAAGCCGAATTTAATTTTCATTTTCATTTTATTTTTGTTTTCTACTTTTAAATGAGTACAGAATGAGAATGAGGTTGCAAAATCATGGGCGCGCCGACCCAGTGTGCCGCGAACACAGGCGCCAGAGCAGTAAATGCGCCAAAATTTTACTGCAATGCGAAAATATTCGAAAAAATATATATATTAAAATTAATTATTCTAAAATTATAGTTTTTTCAAACATTAGCTTAAACAAATTACTTATCAGATATATATTTTTTTAATTTATTTTAATCTGATCGTCTAGTAAGTGTTAGAGTAAGTAGTTTAGATTTTTTTAAAAGTCAAAACTAGAACTTTGCTTTTTTATTTAGACTACCTGCAATAATGAGACAGACATCAACTGTGGGGCAACTGGTGATTAGCTAATTATTGGAATGCCCGGCACAATTTCTGCAGAAACTTACGTTATAATCATCCATTATCCAACAATCAAAATTATTTTTAAAAGGATGTTGAAACATTTTTATAAAAAAATTCTAAAGTATAGTATTTCTTTTTATTTCTTATGTCTACAATTGTTGAATATAAAATAACAATATTAATTATAACTTGCACAGTTATATGACAATAAAGAATTCAAGACACTTAAAAAATAATATTAATGTAATTAAAATGAGAGAAAAGAAGATGGTTAAATAAAAGTATTGATTGAATTTCGACAAAGAAAAATAAATCCGATTTTTTTAAAATATCGCTTTGCAATTTAATGAAATAAAATAACTTTCAATTCATTAAATATGCAACTTCTTGATTCCGTTTAAGAAATGAACAATAAATAATACAAATTTTTAACTGCTTAAAAAGAAAAAATATATATATACTGCTAGCCTGACCTGGCTAGAAAAATCCGTGCAGCCCTCTAGTTTCCAATAGATCCCAACGTTGCATTTGATCTAACCAAGAAACAGAAAAAAATCCAGATACATAAAATGTTTTTACATGTCATCTATAGCTCCAATACTACATTAATACTTTAATAATAATTAAAGTATTTAATATAGTATTTAATATATATATTTTATTACAATTCTAACTGTTATATAATAATAACAAATAGAAAAATATTGAAATGTAAATTTTAAGAAAGACAACAGGAATAAGAAAAGCCAAATTTCTGATAGCAGTTTAACATTAAAGTAATTTTTGAAGGGACAAATTACTATTCTAAAATCTCCAGCCTTCTTTTTGTAAGAATGAGAAACATTTGCAGAGAATTTGAAGTGAAAGTGACTTTCAGTTTATTATCTTTCTTAACCGGAATGAGAACGCGATTAAAAAAAAATATAGAAAAGAAAAGAAATAAAATAATCAGATTTGTTGATAGAACTTGTTTAACGTATTTGGATTTCAAAGGTATTATATATATTATATATAAACGTATTACATATACATTTATATATTATGTTTTAGAATAGCTGATATTAGAGTTGAAATCTTTATCAGGTCTAGTCTATGAGGAATGCTGGGAGGAAGAGGTGGGGGGGGGGGGGGATATTTTTACAAAGAATTCAAGAGCGTTATACATGTATAAAAATAAAATAAATACTGAAACTTTACGTGAAACTGATAATTCTCAAAACAACACCTTAACAAAAACAAACTTGTCGATTTTTCTTAAAAAACAAACAAAATTCTTCATTTGAAAATTAACTTTGTATATATTTGCCACCGCATGGGCTTTTCAGTCGTTGTACAGCTTAATTCATTTAAATTGAATAGTAATTATTTGTCAAATTATTGAAACAAAGTGGACGTGGGTATATTAAGGTCAGAGTCCCCTCCCCCCCCCCCTTTCTGATCGTGTAGTAAATTTTTTAGCGTTTTTGGTTTTTATAGTGTGCTTAAAAAGGCAATTCCTTTGTATTGACTATTGAGGTTTATTAATTGTGCATATTAGTGATTACATTTTTAAATCTTGTTAAGAATGTTTCTCAGTTTTAAATAATAGATTAAGAGGCTATTTCACTCACGCGAAAACACCCGCTGGCTAATGTTAATCCTATTGAACAGTTATTTTATAATATCTCGTTTTCATTTAAATATTTTTAAATGATTTTTTTTTTTTTTTTTTTTTTTACATTAAATAGCTAAGGTTAACCGCTACGCATGCCCTTTTTTACTTTTCCGATTTTGTTTTCAGATTATTTTAATGACTGTACTTTCACTTTCGAAACCGGTTCCGAAAGTAAAAGTATGCTAATAAAAAAATCCCTGACGGCTCGGCCTACAGGCACAGGTAGATTTCGAAGACGCAGACCGTAGGGCGCCTGTTCGTTGGAAATTGCAGAAGAAATGACCTTTCTGCCATGATGCCGCAGTTGGGTTGCATACGGGACCGCCCACTTTGAAATCTAACTTGTTCGCAGGCAGAGCCGGCAGGGATTTTTTTGTTTTTATTATTATTATTATTATTATTATTGTTATTTTGCTATAAGGGTTGGTCCTATAAAAAACTTATCAGTATAAAAGTTTTAGATAATAGTAAGAGGATTTATAATACATCTAAGCGGATTTGATATCTTGGGAATTATGAATTTTTTTCTTCTAAAATCCCCCCCTTTTCCCCTCCTTGGGGCCATTTTTAATGATATCAAAAATCTGTCATACATAAATTTTAGGCTCTTTTCCTAGAAGTAATATTAACTTTAAACGGATTCGATACGTATTATAATTAAGACGTTATGGGATTTTTTCTGTTTTCACAAAAAGCCCCTCCCATTCCCCCCCCCCCCCCCCTTGGTTCGATTTTGCCCATTAACGAACTTGACCGAGATTTTATGCCCCTTGATTTTATGTATCAGTTTGGAAGAGATTTGTGAAGAATTATTCGACTTATCGTGTCCATAAAAAAGTGACATATATATATATATATATATATATATATATATAAAGTTTTTGAACTGAGGGTGGTTTTGGGTTCTGGGAGTCATGATCGGCGTAGATCTGCAAAAATTTTTCAAAAATTCCAACTTAGGTGAGAATGTAATAGGTAGTATTTCTTACGAAATCTACCTAAAAAACCTGAATAAAAAATTGAAAGAGTAAAAAACAAAAATATGGAAATGCAAACGAGATAATATAAAATAACTGTTTCATAGGATTAACATTAGCGAGCGGGTGTTTTCGCATGAGTGAAGTAGCCTTTTAAGTGAAACTCTTGAAACATTAATATTACATTGATCTTTTATTTTACTTATAATAAAGATTTCTCAAACGATGTTTAAAAGAATTATTAGGCTTCTTTGAGTCGACGAAAAATATTTTTTGTTCTGGTTGACTTCGAATATAATTTTCGAGTTCGGGCGCATACAATGCGACCCATGCAGGAATCTAACCATGGGAGTTTCGGGCAAATGAATTTTGAAATAAAAAGTTGCATTGTGTCATTCACATCTTACCTGTATAAAAATATTTAAACGAGGTTTGATATATTTTAGTATTTAAATTAGTAGTGAGCTATAGGGGGCTCATTAACCCTTTATAAAAACCTGTCTATAATTTCTGATCTCTTTGTTCATGCACAGTTATTTGTACAGTAATATGAAAACGGAACCAGTGTATAACGTATCCCTCCCTTATACAGAAAAATTTCATTGTCTCGTAGAAAAATAATACATTTATAATTGCTAACATGAACACTTGTCTAAAACGGATTTTTAATCGATCTCCTGCAGTTCAGTCTTAACAAATGTAACTGTATTTTCCCTTTTTGTAAAAAGTAAACTTTCACTTGGGATTAGTTAATAACGCATGAAAACAGAACCTATTTGTAACGGAATTCTCCTTAAAGGGAAAAAATCATGGTTTTGAGAAAAGGAATTCTCTTTAATTATACCTGCTAAGACGCAAACCTGACAAAAACGGAATTTTCTGCCGGTGCTGATGCTTTTGTGTTAGCTTTTTTTTTTTTTTTTTTTTTTTTACTATACTGTGTTTTTACAAGATTAAGTTAAAATTTGTTAAAATTTTTATAACTTACAACTAAATTATATCGATAAAAAAATTAGCTGTACAAAAATCTAGGAGGGATAAGGGGAGTGGGGTCAAGACTCAATTTTCCCTCCCTTTATCGGTGCCCTTGTCCGAAACTTAAATTATTTATGATTGTAATGAAAAGAGTACGTTGCATAGATACTTCCAAATATTTTACTTATTTGCATTTTAGTTATTTTTCCAGATATTGATTGAGATAAGAGAAAATACAACCGCATCAGAAGAAGAATTCGATAAAATTGTATATTTCAATGGATAATTTTATGATAATAATATATAACGATATAAAATGTGTGTGTCCAAGATTGGGTCTTCTATCTTCATTTGTGCGGCAACTGTCATCTAAAGTTAAAAAATAAATAAAATTGCTATTTCATGCACTCTCTATATATACGAACAAATATTCGAAAATATGGGTTTAGAATCGGATCCGATTTTATTAGACCCCGATTCGACCAGTGGTTCAAGTCGGGTTGGTTTTCACATGGAAAGCGTTTTTACAAATTAAAAGAGGCGGTAGCACCTATAATTATGAAAAAAATTCATACAGAACACTAGGGTTGGAATCTGCTTATTTAGTAAAAAATACAGCGTGTCTCACTCCAAGTGGATCTTGTATTTCGGTCGATAAATGTAAAACAAATTAACATATTTTAGCGAAATATTCTAAATGCTAATTTTTCTTTATGTGAAATGTGATGTCATCAACAGAAGTGCTGTAAGTAACTACAATTTGCTTTTAAATAATATTCAAATAGATGCTCCATAATTCAGAATTTAACTGCACGTACGTTGTCACTGGCTGAATTATAATACACTTTTAAACTTCTAGAGATGTCATTACATTTCGTATAAAAAAACGTTAGTCATTCAAAAATTTCGCTAAAATATCTTCCTTTTTGTTAAAGTTACGTATGAAAATTCTGTTCAGTTTCTTGTGTTTCTTGTCTTCTGTTGTCATTTTTCTGTTTGTAAATATAACAAAATAACTGCAATAATACTCAATATATTAGTATTTATATTATTAATAAATATATTAATTATTAAATTAATAATATTAATCGAATCCAGTTATTTATTTATATATTTATTATTAATTGTCATAAATAACCACAGTTTATTAATTAATGGACAAAATTCCGATATCCAGAGGATCGTAATAAGTAAATTCAAACTTTACCTCTCGAGGTTCTTTTTATCCTATTTTCTCTGAAAATGCAATCAAGCATAAAACTTTCAGATAGTGAAGACATAATTCTTGAAATTGTTTTTTAAAAAAAATTAATACGACTAGAATCTTGCCTATTCTAAAATGTACACACATTATCCAAACATTTAAAAAATTTTCATACTAATTTTGTGACTGATTCATGGAATTTATTTTTATTCTTACTATTTGGGAAAAAAACTGGCTGAAATTTTTTTTTTCTTTTCTTACTCTGCAACCGAGAGAAATAAAATATTTTCACCCATAGAAATTATCGCGAAACTTCCCTCACATTATTATCCCAGACAAAGGAAAAGAGGGGAGAGTTCCAACTGATTCCAATACTGCCCGCGAGCCGCGACCATCAGTAATAACTGACCTTGAACAAGATGACCCCGTTGCCCGTTGTACCAAAGAAACTATCTTCTTTGGTTGTACTATGTCCTCCTACTGTCCACTTCCAAGTTTCCAATTGCAGGCTGTTTCTCGGAAGTCATTCATACGGAGTTGACGGTGACGACTTTCACGTCTTCAGGTGTTGCTTTGCTTCAACGGTATTATTGAGACACTGAGCTGAGCAGAGACTGTCTTAATGGAAGAAAGTATACAACAGTCTTAAAAGTAAGCATTATTGTAATTGCATAAATGTAAAAAAAAAAAAAAAAAAAAAAAAAAATAGCTGTTTGTTACTATTCAAATTTCCACGAAAAAACTATGAGTAACTACTTTTTTAATTTTTTATAGATATATTAATAGGAAAACCAATAACAATTTAGAAATCAATGAAAATCTTTTTTTTTTTTTTTTTTTTTTTTTTTTTAAAATTAACGTGCAAGGAGATTTTTTTATATTAAATATTCTATAATAATAGATCATTTAAAAAATTATTTTTCAAATAAATCATTTGCAATACTAAATTTACATTAAATCATTTGTAAATATTTATATAACTAGCTATAGTACGAACGCACCTCGTATGTCACGTTTGACGTACAATTTCCAACTTGTTTATTTTATTTTTTCATGTAAAATTGTTTAACTGCATACGTTTAAAAAAATCCCAATGTTTATTTTTTTGTTGAATTTGCGCCATAACAATAATAATAATAATAATAAAATAGATATGAATTTTAATAATGAAAACTCTATGGACACAAGTGGAATAAAATCTATTTATCTAGACAGAAATGTTGCAAATAAGTTTATTGAAGATCCAATCTTAACAAATGAGCTGTTTTAGCGGAAGCAATCAGAATAGTTTTGTTTGTAGTTTCCTGTTAGAAAACATGAATCACTGAATCCCGAAAATTTGTTAGTTACCTAGTATTACATATATATAGTTACCTAGTTTATATATATATATATATATATATATATATATATATATAATATTTATGTCAATAATAGACATCCACCAAAGTTAGCTAATAGAAAAATGACCAATGAAAATTCAGCTCTCATTATTTTTTTCACCCATCAGGAAGCAGAAAATAATAATATTTCACAGTTACGCTGTCTTTCAGCAAAAATTTTACAGAGCAAACCAAGAGCTGATTTTACTTAATTTAAAAATTTATTTTTTATTTTCTTGCAAAAATTGCATGTTTTTGTTTTGATATTAATATAGAACTTTAAATTTTATATACTAAGGGTAATACAAAATTTTATCTCTTGTAAAGGTTTTAAGATCAGTGTCCATTACTGGAGCACGCTTTATTAGTCAATATTCAATAATGGAAATTATTGCCATATATGCATACAGTCATTATTAAACGCATCATTTCAAAAATGGTGATAGTGCATAAAATCTTCTTTTCTGATTTAACTGTATACCTATGTAATCAAATGTAATTTAAAAATTGCACTTACCAGAATGTAATAAGAACACAGTTTTTATAAATAGCTGCTTTTAATAATTCATGTGATCAATATTTTTTAAAGTTAAGTTTGATTTTTTTCTCATAACTCTCACTAGTATATTTTTTAATCCGGCTATCAATCAAACCAATCATAAAGCACAGCATAATGTTAAAGAGCTTAGGTGAAAAGTGGCTCATGGGGATCAAACCAACACACCCTGATTTCCTGATTATAGTGAGTGTTGATCAAACCCTATTCATTCAAATAAAAGCAGTTTTCTAAGCCACAGGAGTTGTTAAAAATTTACTACTTCATTTCTTCAATGACTGATTATTAATCTCTGATGAACAAAATACTATAAATATTAAGTATAAATAGTAAATGTGAAAATCAGGTATCACAAATGTCATTTCTGCAGTTCTATTTCGAAATCATTTTAAGCAATATTCAAAACACCTTTCTTTCATACTTTAATTATTAATTGCTACAAGTAGTTTTGCGAAACTTAACACTTAAAGAATTGTACCAGGAAATACGACTCATCTGATACTCCAAGATATTTTTCTGTGACACCCCCCCCCTATTATTTCAATATTTTGATAAATGTAACTATCTGGGATTCAGTATATTAAATCTTTTATATAAATTAAAATATTTAGTCGTGTGTTAATGACATTAATAATTAACTTGAACAATTAATTATTCTCATAAATATTTTATTTATTACTGATTTCTAATCCTTAAAATTACCTGAAAATTACTATATTCTTTCATTAGTATGCTTTCATAAAGTTCTGGTTCTAAATACAATTATAAAAACATTTATCTGTGACTTTTTGTAGAGTGTCCATTATATGCATGTTGGATATCCATTACTGAAATTTTGGGGGTTTTGATTTATTTCTGTTATTGCATATATTTTGGATTCACTATGGGAAACATGACTGTGAGATTTCGGTTAAATATTGTTGATAGAGTAATGTAATAATAATAATAATAATAATAAACTGGAATGCAACATTTATAACTATTAATGAAAATATATTTTTTAAAGAGTGTTTGTTAAGAGAGTTTATTGCCTCAGACCTGAGAACCCAATTTTCCCAATAATTTTGATTTTTCCAATAACTTTAAAACGGCTCTAAACATAAATTAATTGCAATCATATTGTATTACACACGACGCCAGTATTGGATGATATATATAATAATTTTTTTTCGTTAAATTATTTTTTGTCATGCTTTATATTTATTTTTATTTCCTTTCATTCCATATATACCTAATGGAGATGCACCCGACTTCATAAATTCGTGATATCTGCTAAAGATTTCTGGAACTATTCTTTTCAGAATTTTCAACTAATTGACTTTATATTTAAGGTGAGTACAGCATAAAATAATATAGAAATGTATTTTCTACTAGGAATAATTTCAAAAGTTTAAAGCCAAAATATTCATTGTTATTTTTCACATTTAAAAAATACAATTTAAGGAATACATTTTTTTTCTTTGGTACTAATCAGCAGTAATTGAATACTTATTTGTTTCCTTACAAATTATTTATATTTTAATATTACTATTATTATTTCAGTCATATTGATGTTTCAATTATTTATTTAACATTTAAAAATGTATATTTTAAGGGATGCAAATTTTGTTTTAGTAGTAATCAGCAATTCAATGTTTATTTCTTAAAATTTAAAACTTAATTATTTAAGTTAGGGGAAGTCTAAAGTTACATTATGTAAGTTAATTGAATCGTTAATTGAAAAAATGTAATATGAAAGATACCTACTTTTCATGAAGATAAATATTCCATCCGCTAATTTTAATATGTTGCACCATTTAAATAAAAATTTTACTGACAATTTTTTTTTTCAAGAAAAGCTTTCAACACTATTTTCATAATATTCTAGTAGTATAACTGAAACCAAATCACATTGGATTAAAAAAAAAAAAAAAAAAAAAAAAAAAAAAAAAACTACAATCAACAGTTGATTGCAAATTTTTTATTATTATAGCATTATTATTATTTAAACTGTATTCATATGTTTTCATTCACACGTTTCATGTGATTTTCACTTTTACAATATTAGAAAAGATAAATTATATGTGTTTCTTTTACATAATTTGTCATATTTAGTAAACTGAAAAATTTAAAGATTAAATCAGAATAAATCAAAAGTTTAAATCCGAAATATTCATTGTTGTTTAACATTTAAAAAATACATTTTAAGGGATACTTTTCTTTCTTTCTTTTCTTTTCTTTTATTTATTTATTTATTTATTGTAGTAATCAGCAGTAATTCAAACTTTTATTTGTTTAAATAAAAACCTAATTATTTAAATTAATTGAAAATGCATATTAATTATTATTATCATTTCGGCTATATTGATGTTTCAATTATTTTGATTATTTATTTAAGATTTTTAAATGTTCATTTTAAAGGATGCGATTTTTTTTGGGGGGTGGGGGGGGGGTAATCAACAGCAATTCTGTGTCTGTTTGTTTGTTTAAACACTTAATTATTTAAGTTAATTGTATCGTTAATTGATTGATAATGTACTAATCCACATACAAATGATAAAGAAATAATTACATCAAAATTTAATAGAAAAGAACACACTTTTAATGCAGATAAATATACAATTCACTATTTTAATTTGTTGCCATCATTTCCATACAAAATTTACAGACAATTTTTTTTTTTCAAGAAAAGTTTTCAACACCTTTTTCATAAATTTCTCGTATAACTGAAATCAAATCATTTTGGATGAAAAAAACTACAAGTACATTCAATTTTCCGGCTTCAACGAGTTCTGTTTCAACAGTAGATTACAAATTTAATTTATTATTATTATTATTATTATTTAAGCAATATTAATATGTTTTCATACACATGTTTCATATGAATTTAACTTTTATATTAGAAGAGCTAAATTATATGTGGCTCTTTTACATAACTTGTCGTATTTAGTAAAAAACAACATTTAAAGAATAAATCAGAATAATGTCAAAAATTAAACAATTATTTAAATTAATTGAAGATTAGTATTATCCAGCTATTTCAGCTTCTTTGATGTTTCAATTATTTATTTAACATTTCAAATTGTATATTTTAAGGGATGCGATTTTTCGGGGGGTGATAATAAACAGCAGTTCATTATTTCTTTGTTTGATTAGAAACTTATTAAGTTAAAGACTACAATTACATTATTTAAGTTAATTGAATTGTAAATTGAGTGATAAATGTGCTAATAAATGTATAAATAATAAAGAAATTAATTTCATCACAAATTATAGGAACTAGCATACTTTTCATGATTGTAAATTTATTATAATTAATAATAATAATACTATTATTTAGGCTGTATAGCTATGTTTTCATTACCATGTTTCATTTGAGTTTCATTTTACATTATTAGAAGAACTAAATTAGATATGTTTCTCTTACATAATGTTTCTTTTACATAATTTGTCTTATTTAGAAAATTGCAACTTTTAAAGATTAAATTAGAATAATTTTAAAACTTTAAACCAAAAATGTTCATTCTGATTTCACATTTAAAAAATACATTGTAAGGGAGACTACCTTTTTTTCTTTTAGTAACCAGCAGTAATTCAATATTTATATGTTTGATTACAAACTTAAATTTAAATTAATTGATTATTATTATTATTATTATTATTTCAGCTACTTTGATGTTTCAATTATTTATTTAACATTTAAAAATGTATATTTTAAGTGTTGCAATTTTTTGGGGGTGGTAATCAACAGACAGTCAATGTTTGTTTGTTTGATTAAACACTTAATTGTTTAAGTTAATTGAAGATTGAAGACTAAAGTTAGATTATTTAAGTTAATTGAATAGTTAATTCATTGATAAATGTGCTAATCAACATATAAATTATAAAGAAATAATTACATTGCAATTTAATAAGAAAGAACATACTTTTCATGCAGATAAATATTCCATTCACTAATTTGAATTTGTTGCATCATTTCTATAAAAAATTTACAGACTATTTTTTTCATAAAAAGTTTTCAATACCTTTCTCATAAAATTCTAGTATATAACATAAACTAAATCATTGTGGATTGAAGAAACTGCTGAGCATTTAATTTACCAGCCGCACTGAGTTTTGTTTGAACAATTGATTGTAAATTTATTATTATTATTATTATTTATTAACAGTAATATTTAAGAAATATTGATATGCTTTCATTCAAAAGTTTCATTTGATTTTCATTTTTACATTATTAGAAGAGCTAAATTATCCGTGTTTCTTTTGTATAATTTGTCATATTTATTATACTGTATAATTTTAAGATTAAAGAAGAATTATTTCAAAAGTTTACATCGAAAATATTCATAGTTATTTAACATTAAAAAATACATTTTAAGGAATACCTTTTCTTATGAATCAGCAGTAATTCAACATTTATTTGTTTTATTACAAACTTAATTAGTTAAATTAATAGAATATTGTTCTTATTATTATTTTTGCTATATTGATGTTTCAATTATTTATTTAACGTTTAAAAATGTTTATTTTTGGCATGCATTTTTTTTAAATTATTTATTTATTTATTTTTTTGTGGTAACCAACAGCAATTAAATGTTTATTTTTTTAATGAAAAACTTATTTAGTTGAAGACTAAAGTTACATTATTTAATTTAATTTAATTGTTAATAGACTGATAAATGTGTTATCAACATATAAATCATGAAGGCATTAATTACATCGTAATTTATAAGAAAGAACATACTTTTCATAGAGATTATTCCATTCACTACTTTTAATTTGTTGCTTCATTTCTACAAAAACTTTGAACACCGTTTTATTTTAATAAAATTCTAAAATTACTAAAACTAAATCATAGTGGACTGATCGAACTGCAAAAGTATTTAATTTTCGTTCTCGACGGACTCTGTTTCAACAGGTGATTGTAAATTTATCATAGTTAACAATAATATTATTTAAGCTGTATAGTTATGTTTTCATTAATATGTTTTATTTGATCGTCTGTCATCAGATTTCACTTTTACGTTATTAGAAGAGCAGAATTACATGTGTTTCTTTTGCATAATTTGTCATATTTAGAAAATTGCAACCTTTAAAGATTAAATCAGAATATTTAAAAAGTTTAAACAGACATTGTTATTTAATATTTAAAAAATATATTTTAAGGGCTACTTTTTTTTTCGTAGTAATCAACAGTAATTTAATATTTATTTGATTAATTACATAATTAATTATTTAAAATAATTAATAATAATAATAATTATTTATTATTATCATTATTATTTCAACTATTTTGATGTTTCAATTATTTATTTAAATTTTAAAAATGTATATTTTAGGTATGCAATTTTTTTTTAAATAACATATTTTGTATAGAGATAAATATTTCATTCACTCATTTTAATTTGTTGCATCATGCAAATTTTAGACTTTTTTTTTTTTCAAGAAAAGCTTTGATCACCTTTTTCATAAAATTCTATTATAACTGAAACCAAATTATAGTGGATTGAAGAAACTACTGAGCATTTAATTTTCCTGTTACACTGAGTTCTGTTTCAATGGTTGAATATTTATTATTATTATAACATTATTATTATTTAAGCTGTATTGATAAGTTTTCATTCACATGTTTCATTTGATTTTTTACTTTTACAGTATTATAAAAGCTAAATTATTATATGTATTTCTTTTACATAATTTTTCATATTTAGTAAACTGCAAAATGTAAAGATTGAATGAGATTAAATAAAAAGTTTAAATCGAAAATATTCATTGTTTTTTAACATTTAAAAAATACATTTTAAAGGATACTTTATTTATTTATTTATTTTTGTAGTAATCAGCAGTAATTTAAACTTTATTTTGTTTGAATACAAACTTAATTATTTAAATTAATTGAAGATGCATAATAATTTTTATTATCATTTTAACTATATTGATGTTTTGATTATTTTAATTATTTAGTTAAGATTTTAAAATGTTTATTTGAAAGGATGCAATTTCTTTTGGGGTGGTAATCAACAGCAATTTAATTGCCTGTTTGTTTAAATACATAATTATTAAGTTAATTGAATCGTTAATTGATTGATAAATCTGCTAATCAGCATAGGAATGATAAAGAAATAATTACATTAGAATTCAATAGAAAAGAACATACTTTTCATACAGAAAAATATTCCATTCACTAATTTTAATTTGTTGCATCATTCCTATAAAAAATTTACAGATTTTTTTTTTTTTTTTTTCCCAGAAAAGTTTTAACACCTTTTCCATAAATTTCTTGTATAACTGAAATCAAATCATAGTGGATTGGAGAAACTACAAGAGCATTTAATTTCCTTGCTCCAATGAGTTCTGTTTCAACAGTTGTTTGCAAATTTTTTTTAATATTAATATTATTATTATTATTATTATTTAAGCAGTATTGGTATGTTTTCATACACATGTTTCATTTGAGTTTAACGTTTATATTAGAAGAGCTAAATTATATGTGATTCTTTTACATAATTTGTCATATTTAGTTAATTATAACAGTTAAATATTAAATCTGAATAATGTCAAAAATTTAAACAATTATTTAAATTAATTGACTATTATTATTACTACTATTTCAGCAATTTTGATGTTTCAATTATTTGTTTAACAGTCAAAAATATATATTTTAAGGGATGCAATTTTTGGAGGGTAAAATATATAAATAATAAAGAAATTAATTACATCGCAAATTATAGGAAATAGCATACTTTTTATGGAGATAATTATTCCATTAAGTAATTTTAGTTTCTTGCTTCATTTCTATAAATGTGTTACAGAATTTTTTTTTAAAGAAACATTTTCAATACCTTTTTCATAAAATTCTAGTAGTACTGAAACCAAATCATAGTGGATTGAAGGAACTACAAAATCATTTAATTTTCGTACTACACAGTGTTCTGTTTCAATAATTGATTGTAAATTTGTTATAATTAATAATAATAATACTATTATTTAAGCTGTATTGGTATGTTTTCATTAACATGTTTCATTATTTTCATTATTAGAACTAAATTACATGTTTTTATTTTACATAATTTGTCATTTAGAAAATTGAAACTTAAGATTAAATTAGAATCATTTTAAAAGTTTAAACCGAAAATGTTCATTCTTATTTCATATTTAAAAGTTTAAACTGAAAATGTTTATTGTTATTTCACATTTAAAAATTACATTGCGAGAAATACTTTTTTCCCCCTTGTAGCAATCAGCAGTATCTCAATATTTATGCGTTTGATTACAAACTTAATTATTTAAATTATTTGATTATTTTGATTATTTCAGCTATTTTGATGTTTCAATTATTTATTTAACATTTAAAAATGTATAATTTAAGGGTGGAAATTTTTTGGGGATGGTAATCAACAGCAATTCAACGTTTATTTATTTTTTATTAAACACTTAATTGTTTAAGTTAATTGAAGATTGAAGACTAAAGTTAGATTATTTAAGTTCACTGAATTGTTTTTGATTGATAAATGTGCTAATCAACATATAAATTATAAAGAAATAATTATATCACAGTTTAATATGAAAGAACATACTTTTCATTCAGATAAATATTCCATTCACTAATTTTAATTTGTTGCATCATTTCTATAAAAAAATTACTGTGGCAACTAAGTATCTTCAAAATAATAAAATTAAACTGTATTATATTGTGAATTTTGTTTTATAGCTTCAAATTACTATAATTGTTATCAATACATACTAGCTGACCCCCCCCCCCCGGCGTTGCCAGGTCCCATGATAATAATAATAATAATAATAAAAACAAGTTTTTATTATTTTATATCTTTAACCCGATTTTGTATGAAATTATATTTTAAAATGAAAAGTTCGTGAAAAAATATTCATATTTAGTGATAAAAGTGCTCATTTTCTTGTTTTTTACTTAGGGCAGTTTCGTAGTTTTAAAATAAAAAGTTCTTTTTGTCCGAACTCTTTGAAATATTTATTGGTGATAAATAAAAGGGTTTTACAGCACGTGAAAAATTTCGTGAAAAAATATTGTCATCTAGTTGTAAAATAAATGTTTTCGTCTCGCTTTTTTGCTTGTTTGTTAGTTTTCGCGTCGACTCCTTGAATATAGCAATAAAAAATGGTCTCATCTTCCGAACTCTCTGAAATTTGAATCAATTATAAATATAACTGTATTCAAGCTCTCTTTAAAAGTTTGCAAAAAAATATGCATATTTAATAGTGAAAACATGAGTTCTTTTTTTAAAAAAAGCTTTAGCTTTCAACCTCAGAGCAATAATATATTAGAAAGTGAGCTTTCAATGCATTGGTACGGCTTCATCCGTTTTCAATCAACTCTTTTCATTCCCCCTGGGCTAAACAAGTGAGGGTTAATCAATCAAGTTTCCCATTTCTGAGAGTAGAAGCCTTCAAAAAAAGTTGAAGCATGCGCAAAGAGACGACTTTTGTGTGGAAAAGACAGTTTGGATTTGATAGAATGCGCTTTTCGTTTTAAATATAAATATATATATATTTTTTAAATCCTACATATATTTTTATAGAATATTTATGTAAGTTTTTCTAGCGTTTTTTCTTAACTTTTTCTAAAATTTTCTTAATTTTTGACATTAAGTATGCAAAAGTATTAACAATGAGAAAGCAGTATACCACAGAAATAGGTGAAAGATGAACAAGTAAGTAAAATATTATACTATTTACTACATGGAATAGTACACATAAAAGTATTTTTTATGGAAAGCAGCAGTCAGTTGTTTATTGCATCTTGGAAATATATGTTGATGAAAGAGTACTTTTTTTCTTTGTACTTTTTGTGTCTTTCTTTCCCAGAAAATGGCATATATTTTTTAATAATAATATTAAATGTGAAAAATCAATTCTTTTGTAAAGAAACACAATTATACATAACAGATTCTTAATATATTCATAACAATTATTCGTAACAGATAACTACTTCCATAAATCACATGTTAATTTATGGGAAAATTAAAACAAGATTTTTGGTTACCTAATCAGTTATTTAAATGTTGTTTTCATCATCAGATATCCCTTTTAGCGCCTGAGGATTTTCATGCATTTTCATATAAACAGTTATAATATCCATGATTATTAAATTTCATTTCCCAGTTTAATGCAAAATTATCTTTTCATATCACTTCATCAGAGTTTTCCCCAGTCTGTTTCAGAAGGGTGCTGCACCCTGCCTGCCCCTTGGTTTACAAAATAGCACCCTTCTTGCTCCTCATAAAACAATCAGCACCCTTCTTGCCCTCTCCAGTAAAATAATTAGCAGCCTTTTTGCCCTCAGTAAAAAAAGTGCCCTTTCTCCTTTTTGCATTAAAAAAAATTGTTTTCATGTGTCTTTCAATGTTGTCTTAAAAAGAGTGTTTTGACTTTGAAATATCAAAAGTGGCATTAAAAATCAAAAGAATACATGTAACAATTAAAAAAATTGCACTTAAAAATCTTAAAAGTGCCCTCAAAAATCCAAAAAGTGCCCTTAAGAATAAAAAAAGTGCCCTTTTCGCACCAGCAGCAACCTGCCCCTTTTTCAACGTGGGGGAAACCCTGACTTCATCCTATACACCTTTAAAACATGTTTCTTCTAAAAATATTTTTATCTACCGCTGATTAAACTTGTTTGGGGGAAATAAGAAATTACTTTACAGCTGCTTAAAGGGTTGATGTCTAATAATTTTAGTTCTACTTGTTGAAAAATTATTATCCCAATTTTGCTATGCACTAATAAAATCGGGAATCTCAATTGAATATTTCCCAAATTTTCTTTAAAAAATAATTCTCCATCATTTTCAAAATGTATTGTATTTTTAAAAATTATTTAAATTATAAGCACACAATTAAAAAAAAAAATGCATTGCATTTGAAATCAGTGTCTACACCGGATGGTGAAAAAGCAATTTTAATAATTTTATTAATAAATGTGCAAATTAATACATTTCCCAGAAGGTTAGCATTTGTATTTTCATTAAAATTTTCCAAAATGATAATTATATATATATGTATGTATATTTTTAACAGGAGCTGTATTAAAGAGAGTTCCAGAAACCTCTCAAGTGGATATTGAAAAGAGAATAGGAATCTTCTTGGTCACTGCAGCCGATAGAAAGGGAGGAAGAAAAAGAATAAATTAATTATTGAGATAAAATATTGTCTAAAAATAAAAATATCATTGGAATAAATTGTCAATGAGACTGATAGCTTAAAAATTTTCAACTTTGATTGTACATAACAAAAGTTGAACAATAAATTAAATATGTAAAAAGCTGCAATAAAAAGCATTCCTTTTAAAATTTAAAATAAATTCTGTTGAATATCTATATGTTTTAAATAAAATATTCTACTTAAAAATATTTTTAAGTAGCATAATTAGCATTTTAATATATTTTTTCAATAAATATGCATACTTATGTAATATTTTCTTTTACTATATATAAAGGAAATTTCAATAGGTGCAAAATAAGTTTACACAAATAATTGCCAGGGTCAAAACTAGGGGGGGGGGGCATGTGCCCCGTGTGCCAGAACATAAAACAAAGGGCAAGCAAAATGAAGATTTGGTTTGTCATTTCATACAGGGAATTTATGAAATTTGGGTAAAAATATTTTGCAGCTTGAAAATCTAAAAAATAAAAGTGAGCCAAGTACATTAAAATTGACAAATAAAAAGATTGTGGTAACTACCTTGGACACTAAAAACTAAGGAGGGGAAAATATGCAATTTAAAAATATTTTGTTTAATTCAACAATTACTTTTTTTACATCCAGATCCAGGGGGCAAGTTCTGTCAGCTGTCTGGGACACACACTAAGAGGTGGAATACTCACACAATAAAATACATAATAAACTTCAGTTTTTTTTTTTATCACTATTATAATTTTGAAAATTATAAAGAGGAAATGTTAGGTTCAGGAAAGTGTAGTAGGACAATCAGTTTATTAATAGGAAATGTGGTAGAAGTGATAGTTTCATGAAACTTGTTGCATGAGAGATTGGACCCAAAACCCAAGTATACCTACCGTGAGAAAAAAAAAGGTAGTTTTGACAATGATAATTGCCACTTTCTAATTGACAGTAACATATTTCTCAATATGTTTACATTGTTTCTCAAACTATTATCTGCACACTTTTTCTTTTTGGGTACAATCAATTTTTCAATAAAAAACAACCATTGTGTGTCACACACTATAACTGAAAACCTCAGAGTGAAGAATTATGCATGTTCAATCCGTAAGTGGTTCCCACTTAAAAAGATTGAGAAATTCTGGCCTAATGAAGACTTAGCAATTTATAATCTACTTATAATAAAACCCAAGAATTGCAAAGTGTTGGTAACAATTTTGGGCAAAAACACTCCATCTAACCAACATTGTATATTTGTTAAACATAGGACATTAATACATTGTTAGTTAGATGGCTGTGTTTAACTGTGATTAATTCATTTTTGAGATTCATTGATTTAAAAAAATCTTCCATTGTTGCAGACAAAAGAAAAAATGAAACGTATTTAGATACATTTTGCAAGATAAATTTATCCACATTTGCTTCATATTTATTGTGACATTACGAGAACATTATCCAATGGGTTCATATTATCCTTATGCTTATTGATGCTATTTTTTCACTAATATTAGATATAAAATATATTTTTATTTGAATACATGTTGGTTAAGCATCCTCAATTAAGGAAAAGAGACAGCCATTCTGAATATGGAAATAGAAAAAAGAAACCAAACAAAGAAATGATCAGTTCAAAACTTTAAAAATCTGTCTCATCTGTCCCCATTTTTACATAAAATTTGATTTACAAATGTGGTGTTAAAAACCGCAGTGGCTCTTGCATTAATCGGGTTTTGAGCTGCAGATCATGACCCGTTTCAGGTCAGTTGAAATATTTGTAACAGTTATTTCAAATTTTAAGTGAAAACCACAATTTCTATATACCGTGCTAGGACGGGCATTTACACTAATTATGTAATAAAAATGAAAATTTATACAATTTAATTACAATCAACTGATTGGTAAATAATTCATACAAGTTGTATTTTTTTCCATCTAAATGAAAATGTCTCCAAGGACTTGAAGTCAGAATCTTTTAGCATCAATTTTCAATGTTCAAATTCAGTTGTTTGGACATCCATACTCCTCCATAGTTCGATAGAGTTCCTGCAATGTTTATATTTTGCCTTTACTTAGATAATATTCCACCAATGTTGGTAGGAGATATTGACCCAATATTGGGGAGTTTACATTCTGCCCTTATTTCGCCAATATTTGTAGACAATATTGCACCACTGTTGGGAAGAAATATTGCCCCAATATTGGGGTGTTTACATTTTGCCCTTATTTAGCCATTATTTGTTGCCTATATTGTGCCAATGTTGGTAAGAAATATTGCCCCAATAT
This sequence comes from Maratus michaelseni, assembly GCA_963931845.1. Classification (NCBI taxonomy): domain Eukaryota; kingdom Metazoa; phylum Arthropoda; class Arachnida; order Araneae; family Salticidae; genus Maratus; species Maratus michaelseni. The sequence continues at coordinate 353,633,083 of OZ007587.1, forward strand.
TGGGGTGTTTACATTCTGCCATTATTTAGCCAATATAAGTAAGAAATATTGCGCCAATGTTGGTAAGAAATATTGCCCCAATATTGGGGTGTTTGCATTCTGCCCTTATTTAGCCAATATTGCAACAATGTTGGTAAGAAATATTGCCCCAATATTGGGGTGTTTACATTCTGCTATTATTTAGCCAATATTGCGACAATGTTGGTAAGAAATATTGCCCCAATATTGGGGTGTTTACATTCTGCCCTTATTTAGCCAATATTGCCTCAATGTTGGTAGGAAATATTGCCCCAATATTGGGGTGTTTACATTTTGCCATTATTTAGCCAATATAAGTAAGAAATATTGCGCCAATGTTGGTAAGGAATATTGCCCTAATATTGGGGTATTTACATTCTGCCCTTATTTAGCCAATATTGCCTCAATGTTGGTAGGAAATATTGCCCCAATATTGGGGTGTTTACATTCTGCCATTATTTAGCCAATATAAGAAAGAAATATTGCGCCAATGTTGGTAAGAAATATTGCCCCAATATTGGGGTGTTTACATTCTGCCCTTATTTAGCCAATATTGCGCCAATGTTGGTAAGAAATATTGCCCCAATATTGGGGTGTTTACATTCTGCCATTATTTAGCCAATATTGCGACAATGTTGGTAAGAAATATTGCCCCAATATTGGGGTGTTTACATTCTGCCCTTATTTAGCCAATATTGCCTCAATGTTGGTAGGAAATATTGCCCCAATATTGGGGTGTTTACATTCTGCCATTATTTAGCCAATATAAGTAAGAAATATTGCGCCAATGTTGGTAAGAAATATTGCCCTTATATTGGGGTATTTACATTCTGCCCTTATTTAGCCAATATTGGGGTGTTTACATTCTGCCCTTATTTAGCCAATATTGCGACAATGTTGGTAATAAATATTGCCCCAATATTGGGGTGTTTACATTCTGCCATTATTTAGCCAATATTGCGACAATGTTGGTAAGAAATATTGCCCCAATATTGGGGTGTTTACATTCTGCCCTTATTTAGCCAATATTGCCTCAATGTTGGTAGGAAATATTACCCCAATATTGGGGTGTTTACATTCTGCCCTTATTTAGCCAATATTGCCTCAATGTTGGTAGGAAATATTACCCCAATATTGGGGTGTTTACATTCTGCCATTATTTAGCCAATATAAGTAAGAAATATTGCGCCAATGTTGGTAAGAAATATTGCCCTAATATTGGGGTACTTACATTCTGCCCTTATTTAGCCAATATTGGGGTGTTTACATTCTGCCCTCATTTAGCCAATATTGCCTCAATGTTGGTAGGAAATATTGCCCCAATATTGGTGTGTTTAAACTCTGCCATTATTTAGCCAATATAAGTAAGAAATAGTGCGCCAATGTTGGTAAGAAATATTTCCCCAATATTGGGGTGTTTACATTCTGCCCTTATTTAGCCAATATTGCGACAATGTTGGTAGGAAATATTGCCCCAATATTGGGGTGTTTACATTCTGCCATTATTTAGCCAATATAGGTAAGAAATATTGCGACAATGTTGGTAAGAAATATTGTCCCAATATTGGAGTGTTTACATTCTGCCCTTATTTAGCCAATATTGCGCCAGTGTTGGGAAGACATATTGCTCCAATATTGGAGTGTTTACATTCTGCCCTTATTCAGCCAATATTGCACAAATACTGGTAGGAAATATTGCCCCAATGTTGGTAGAAAATATTGCCCCAATATTGGGGTGTTTACATTCTGTCCTTATTTAGCCAATATTGCACAAATGCTGATAGGAAATATTGCCCCAATATTGGGGTGTTTACATTCTGCCCTTAATTAGCCAATGTTTGTAGCCAATATTGCCGCAATGTTGGTAGGAAATATCGCACCAATGTTGGGGTGTTTACATTCTGCCTTTATTTAGCCAATATTGTACACATGCTGGTAGGAAATATTGCCCCAATATTGGGGTGTTTACATTCTACCCTTATTTAGCCAATATTAGGAAATATTGCCCCAATATTGGGGGGGTTTACATTATGCCCTTATTTAGCCAATATTGTACAAATGGTGGTAGGAAATATTGCCCCAATATTGGGGTGTTTACATTCTGTCCTTATTTAGCCAATATTACACCAAATTTTGCTCTTATTTAGCAAATATTTTTAGCTACTATCGATGTAACGGCAATGTTGGTAGGAAATATTGCCAGAAATGGATTAATACAAAATATGAAGACCACAATATTGGTATATTGGCTATAAATATTCGCTAAATAAGTGCAAAATATAAACATCCCAATTTTGGGACACTCTTTCATGCCAATATTGTACCAATATTTAGCCAATTTATAACCAATATTGGCGGCTACAAATATTGGCTAAATGTTTTCAAAATGTAAACACCCCAATATTGGAGCAATATTTCATGCCAATATTTAACCAATATGCCGATATTGCCCCAAGATATAGCCAATATAGGCCCAATATTGGTTGGCTACTAGGGATGCATCCCGAAATTATTGTACACCCAAATAACAACTTCTAAAATGAACATTTTTCAAATCATAAAATATATATTTTACACCACATTCCGTCACAAACTATTAACATTAAATGCAATTACCTGAAAGATAACCTAGCTTTGACAGCTTATTTATGGGTTCATTAAATGCTTCACTTCAGATAAAAATTACTCGAGCGTTTTTAGTATCATAATTCTTAACGAAACGGATAACATTCTGTGCTTTCTTATTCTAAAATAAATTTTTGATTTACAGAAACTGTAAGTTGCATGAGATTACTAATATTACAAGAGATTTTCATTATCAGTAATTTAACTTTAAACATATTCTAATACAAATTAAACATTAAAATGAGTTTTACAGATCAGGTGAAGCGTGTAAGCAGCAACGTTAAATAATACAATTGGTATAAAAATTATTTTACAGTAAAAGTATGGATATTTTAAGATTCAGAAAATATAAAACTGTATAAACATTTATGTATCTAATTACATTTTCAGCAAAGCAGAAATTACGCTGGAAATTAGTGAATACAAAGGAAGTGAATTATCACTTTACGACACAAGCGCACAACCTACAGAATGAAAAAATGTCGAGACCGGGGATCGAACCTGGAACGTTTGGTATTACGCACCAACGCTCTACCATTTAAAGCTATCCAGACGACATCCAGTCTAGAAGTCTAGAGTGAGAAAATTCTGGACTGGTTGTCGTCTGGATAGCTCCAAATGGTACAGCGTTGGTGCGTAATACCAAAGGTTCCGGGTTCGATCCCCAGTCTGGACATTTTTTCACTCTGTTGGTTGTACGCCTGTGTATTAAAGTGATAATTCACTTCTTTTGTACTGTATAAACATTGTGAAGGATACTTATACTTTTCATTACTTCAAGTACCTTTTATTGGAAAGGAAAATATATTTTAACCCTTTATATTCCGACGATATATTAAGGTACCAGTCGAATCATATTGTTTTGAAAAACATTTGATTTATCCATTACCAACGGTATGTTTCATAATGAATATTAAATTCTTTACTCTATCATCCATAAATAGCATTAGTAATTCTGTGTTTATCATTCATATATAGCATTAGTAGTTCTATGCAGCAAAAAGTGTATAATAATTATATTTTCTTGCCTGTCTCATTCTAGATTCCATAAGATCACCTAGATCCACTAGGTGATGTACGATATTACGTTTCTGATGCGAAACATCTGAACTTTGTAAGTCAATCTATTATATAATTTCTTTCGTTATTTGTTAAAGTCTGGGAAATAATATTACTTGTTAGATTAAAAAAATTAAGTCCTCTTACTTTATTTTATTTTGTTTTGTTTTATTTTTTGAGTGTTACTTTTAAATACCTTCAGGACATGGAAGCAATAGCTAGTGTACTTACTTTTAGCCTAGGAAAAGAAGAATAACACATGCCTGCAATGGAATTTTCTCTTTAAAATAAAAGTTAAATTTGTACATATTATTAATATATTTTTCTACTTATTTCGGGTAAAAATTTATATCATGAACTGTTTTGACACAAATCTAACATTTCTATGTAATTGGTAAATTATCAAGATTTCAACTGATAAGATATAAATTTAGTCATAAAGAGACTAATAAACATGATATCAATCTAATATTGGTTACTGCATAGAAAATAGCTGCCCGTATTGCATGAAACAAAAAAGAAGGGTGAGGGAAACAACTTAGAGGAATTACAGTATATGTTGGAATAACCAAATAATCCAACACCCAAATACATTTTTTTAGACTGCCTACTAATGAAAAGATCAATTATGAATTCAGATAAACTTTCAAAATTTATTAAAAGTGATTCGTTTAGTGGTTAATAGCCAAAGAAATCGATAAAATTTTCACTATTTACAGCATATTTTTTTATTGTAATTATTTCAATTTTAGTTCGGTTTAATAACTGTTAAAATTGAGTGTTATTTTATTTATTTATTAGCTAAATTGTTTCGTTATGGAATATTAGCCGGAAACAAATGCTCAAATATTTATATTGTTTTAAGTGCAAACGAATTAATATTTTTTAACTACGCTGCTCGTGATAGAAAAAAAAATATTTTTTTAAATCAAATTTAAAAATTATTTTAAAAACCATTAAAAAAAATTAGCAAATTGCGTAACAGTTAATTAATTTTTTTTTCTATTCGACGAAGTAAAAAGTGATATGATATTTAGAATTTAATAATTTTGCAAAAACAGTAAATGGATTGCTTAGATTCTTGCCACTGTCAATATGACGTTAGCATTACTCCTGCACATATTTTTGTTTTATAATGTAGATATTTAACTTTGTAAACTAACTACGACAAACGTAATAAATACTTAACAAGGTATAGCATACAGCTTATTTTAAGAGTTTTTTATATATTTTTTTCCTTTGCTATATCTTTTGTATTATTTTCCTAAATTTGTATCGATCTAGATGTCAAAAAAAAAAAAAAAAAAAAATACGCTATAAAGTAAAAAGCTCGTCATTTATTTATGTTATTTTTATTTCTATGTTTATTTTTTTTATTATTATTTGTTTTGGAGTCGTGGCATTAAAAGATATTTGAAACTAGCCTTATGTAATTTTAGTTGTTTTTCAAATTTTAGATGATTTGTTATATGTTTTTATTTTAAATGAAATGAAAAATTACTTAATGTAATTTACATGAAAAATGAACGCACGTTTCTAGATGTAAATTCTATTAGAAAGCACAATGAAATGTTGTATAGTTTTAAATTTTAAAAGTTATGAAATATTTTCAATTATATCGTTCCGACTGTACTTAAAATTCATTTGATTCATAGCGTTTCCGTTTATTATGTCTAATTAATACTATTTTTTTTAATTTTATATTGCCATTGTATAAATCATCTAATTTACTTTCACAATGTAATAAAAGAAAATTCAGCTGATATAAATTCACAATTTGTGACATAAAGAGGTAAACAATTTAAAATTTTCTTAAAAATAGTTTTATTAGTAGCTAATTCGTTTTTAATAATAATTAAAAACATTTTTATATACACAAGTTACCTTTAACAATATGAAAATCACCAAGAATAAATAATTTTTATAACGGACACATTTTTTTTCTAGACATTAGCACTGTGATTTTTTTAAGCAGTTTATGGGGTGAGGGGATACCAGGATTGTATACCCATACAAAATGTCTGTCACGATTATTCTCAATATAGTATTAAGTGTATATTATAACAATAAACTTAAATTATTTGAAAATAAACTAGAAAAACGAAAATGAATTGAAATATAGACTCAGAAATTCCCCTTGAAAACCTGGAAAAGTATAACTATTCACGTTTCCAATATCGGATGAGAAAAAACACTAATATTTTATTTTAGAAACGTAGTTTAGTTAGTTAACGCTAGTTAAGAAAATCAACGAACAGCCAAATGCTTTCTGCGAATGTTGTATAGTATTCTAATCACGTTATCAAAATTTAGTCAAATTTAATTGTTTTTACGTATGTTTCGTAGAATATATTTTTGGAATTTGAAAGCGTAAAAAAAATTTTAAATAAAAATAAAATAAAATAAAAACTATTTGATCTCGATTTGATGTTGTGTTTCGTGTTTTCTGATTGCTTTTCAAGTTATCTATTTTTCTAAATTTTAAAACTTCTGCATTCCTTTTTCTAAAGAAAATAAATAAAATTAAAAGTAAATACCTACTTATTCAGCGCATTTTTCCGATCATGGTGGTATCTTTGGTTTCTAAAAATATTAATATTTACTAATATCTCAAAAAATATATTTCTCGGAAATCGATTAGCATTCATTTTCTTTTTTTTTTTTTTTTTTTTTTCGCTTTTTTTTTCTCCAGTTTTAGTATTAATATTTACCTTAAAAAAATAAAAAATAAATAAAAATATCAAAGTATTCCATGGATTCGCCAGATTTGTTTTTCTCTCAACACCTTTGTGAGAAGTATCTACATGTTTTGCTCATTTACTACACAATTTATAAATCAAAATATCTTTTTTAATGTAAAACAATAGCAACAGAAACAATTTTGCTTTGTTACACATTTCTACCGTTGGTCATTATAAAGAAATTGTTTAAAGGTGGAAAAGTTTTCGACTTTATTACGTTCAGTGTTTTACAATACAAACATAAGCAAAATATTATAAGTTTAGTAAATGTTACATACAGATTTATCACATAACATAACTGCGAAGTTAAGCAAAATGAATCAGATTTGATAACTACATAATTTGTTTGATTACAGATTATAAAAGATAAAAAGTATTATTGCACTACAACTGAACTCATACAATTTAATGAATGTTACAAAATATTTAAACATTCCTAAATATTTAGAAATATTTCTAAGCAAAATTAATTTACCTGTTAACGGTTTATCACATTTTTCTTATTATATATGAAACATTGTGTGATTAATAATCGAAAAATCCTTCAAAGAAAACAGTGGCGTATGCTTCACATGGAACTAACATGGCGGTTATGTCAAATTTGCCGGTGCGGTGATGTCCAATCTCTCCTATATGTAGGATCTCTACAAAAAAGTTTTCAGTTGTTTTCTACATTAAAATTCCTTGTACGCCTTCGCAGAGATTTTTAAAATGCTTACAATAAATGCTGAGCATTTCTGTCTTCATTGTTAAGAACGTGCTGTAATCTCAAAACGACATTTCCTATCGCTAAGTGGAATAGCCCAATTTTGAAAATGATGGTGAAAATGTTTTTTTTTTCCATAGATACACAGATAAACACGTATTGGCGAATAATTGTACTACTAAATTTATATTTAATTAGATGGAACCCGTCAAAACGTGACGCAAAAAAAAAAAATACTATAACAATATCAGTAAAATAAGCTTCTTTATTATTTATGAAGGGGTGCGTATAAAACAGTCTTTCAAATATTTTATTTTAATTTTTTTCCACAGTCAAATACAGTATTATTTCCGATGCAAACTCCAAACAAACAATCCGTAAATAACTGTGTAATGCAAATCAGTTTGACATTACCACCATATTCCCCACGGCAAGAAAAAAAAATTCATGGACCTATGAAGTATATACAAATAGTATATTCCTACGTTCATATCATATTCAGTAAATAACAGAACATAGTAAATAAAGCACACATCTCCCCCCCCCCTGTGATAATGCAACCGAATGAGCTCCTATGCGCATGTGCATTGCATCTGCCCAAAAGCACCGTCGAAATTCGAAGTTAAAAAAGTTTTAAAATGATTAAATTAAAAGTTTTAAAATGTCCTCTTTAATCATTGTTCGTTTCAAATCCATATCTTCTAAAACGCATCCATTGTTTTAAGCTAATCAATTTTTATGCAAAGATTAAGACGTTTTTTACAGTAATAAATCTATCTGCAGATGAGGGAGATCTTTAATGTTTTCAAGTGTAATTTATTTGTATGGTTTCTTCGTTTTCCTTGACATAATCAGGATGATTCATTGACGAATTCAACATATCAATTTTATGTTCAACATAAACTAAACATAGTCTTTTTTTTCTTTTTTTTTTTTTTTTTCACTGACAGATTTTTGTTTAGAGCCAAAACGTTCTATCTTATGGATAATCTGATCTTATGATTTATCACTTTTTTTCTTTTCTTTTCTTTTTTTTTTTTTTTAAATTATTATTCACTTTTTAACACTTTCCAACCTAGTTGAAAAGTGTTTATGACTTCGGTTTGTCTGGCCGTATGGCCGTCTGCCGTCTGGCCGTCTGCCGTCTGGCCGTCTGTCCATGCTCTAACTCCCGTAAATATGGTCGGATTGCCTTGCAATTTTTATATGTTATTATCGTTATCTATAGCAAGTTCCCTATTTCAACTGAAGTGTGTAGCACTTATAGTTTTTTATAGTTATTTTTTATAGTTTTTTTGGGCTGAATAAAAGTATTCGGATATTTTTTCGAATATTGTATATGTTGGAAATTCCTGAAATTATGTTTTTAAATATGTTATGCGTTCTCCAAATTGTTTACTTAGATGTTATCTTTTAGCTTATTAAACGGTAATGATTTGTAAAATTATTTTGGAAGCGTTGGAAAGTGTTACATAATCTATGCTTGACGCATGATTTTTCGTTCTTGTTATAATTGTTAGGGAAATCTATTTTCAATTGTGGCAACTTTCCCATGGGCTATTTTACATTATTGAAGTCAACTGGTGGTCAATGATAAGATGGAATTAAAAATTTTTCATGCTTGAAAATTATTTAAAAAGTCGTTAAATTAATCGGCAGTTTTCAAAGAAATTTCAATCGAAAGCTAATTTTTTTTCTAATGATGATGTAAGAATTGAAATTGTAACATGTAGTAAAAAATAGAAATTTGTAGTATTTCGAAGCGCGATGAAAGCTAAAGCGATAGCGCCTTTGTTGTCACAACTTTTGTACATTTCTAAAAATTGCCACTGTATTTTGGCTGGCGTCCAAAAGTGGAAAAAAAATTTTTGACATCGAAAGAGAAATTCACAGTGAAAGAAACAGGACTTTGCGCTAATAAGGAACTGTTAAATGAACTTATAATAAATCTACCAAAATAATTCCTATGAAATATTAGTCTTACATTGTTTATTCTAGCTAAAAATACAATCATTATTTCAAAATTTTTTTCTGCCATAACACTATTTTTAATAACTTTAAATTTCGTGAAATCCTTTACTTTTGTGATTTTTTTTATTAAAAAAGGAAATCTTCTATCCTATAATATAAAAAAAGCAATTGGTAACATGTAATCAAGGTATGCAATCAAGATGAAGAAATCAATGACGGCTCCAATTCTAATCTTTATAATTATGAATACAAAAATCAGTAAAATTATGTCACGTTAACACAATCATATACATTTTTCTCTTTAGTTTTATCAATGTTAAAATGCACTTCAAGCTAAGCATAACGTCATTTTCACCGGCGCAAACTTTTCACACGTACTTCATATACCTTACATTAATGCTTTAAACACCATGCACACAAATATAAATATATTTTTTATTTAATTGTAATGAAAAAATGGCATCAACAAACTTATAATGCATAACAAAGCCATTATTTAATGGCTTTGATGCATAATGATAAAATAAACCCAATGGACAATATTCTCGTGACGTCACAATAAATATGAATTTTTATTCGCTTATAAAACACGCGGATAAGTATTTTTACCGAAGTTTAACTTGCAAATTAGCAAATTCGGCCTTAAAACCGCGTGCTTTTAATATTTATTATTTCTCTTTTATTCAACCTCAGAGTTTAGAGAATAAACTCTGTGCTTCGCAACAGTAGGCGTTATCCGATTATGACGTCATTAACAGAAGTAAAAGTTTAATTGAAAATTACGGTTAATTAATTAAATTTTCGAACAAACGAATGCACGATAACAAATCTGTGACCAAATATCTTTCATTTAAAAAAAGAATGATGTAATTTGATGCAGTAGTTTGTTCTCACGGATTGTCGAAAGAAATCGCTTAGCGTTTTAAATATATAGATATCTTACTAGCGCATTATTTGAGCTATCTGTAATGTAAATCTTGTTAGATGCGTAGAAGTAGAACTAATAGAATACAGGGTTGCCAGTTTGGCCTCTTTTTTTTAAATTCAGAAATCCCGAATTCATACCAGAAATTTCGAAAGAAGAATTTTTACTTTAAGTAATTACGATATATCAGTTATTAAATAAAACAAAAATTGCTTTTCGGAATTACTGAAAAAAAAATTAGGGAAACCTGACAAGAATGTGTTCCCACATTTTTTGCATTAATCCTATACATTTCTGGAAAACATAAGAAAAATTATTTCTAATAACCATATATAAAACTAAAATTTAAAAAGTAACAAAAAATTGTTGTTCTCAATAAAATTAAAGCATATTATTTTTTAAATTACATCATTAAAAATTGAAAATGTTGATAATTAAATACATATAAGAATAGTGCAACATAGTACGAATGATGTAACATAAAATCTATATATTTAAAACGCTAAGCTTTTTCTTTCGACAATTCGTGAGAACAAACTACTGCATCAAACTACACCATTCTTTTTTTTAATGAAAGATATTTGGACACAGATTTGTTATCGTACTTTCGTTTGTTCGAAAATTTAATTAATTAGCCGTAATTTTCAATTAAACTTTTACTTCTGCTTATGACGTCATAAAGTCGGCAACTCCCCACTGTTGCAAGGCATACAGTTTATTCTCTAAACTCTGTGGTTCGCCAATCTTCTGACATTAGCTAATATCAACTAGGTAATATTTTAACATTGTAATATAAAATCTTAAAAAACTTACATAAAATTACATAAAATATAATCATAATAAAATATCTAAACAAACATATCAATATGAATAACAAATCTCACGTAAAATGTTGCAATTTAAATGATTCGAATTGAAACAAGATTTGGAGAGTTATCGCTGACGCCCAGCTAACATAAAAGTACCTATTTTATTTTATTTATTTACACACATATTCAATTTTATTATAAAACACCAGGTTGCCATAGAAAGCAAAAATCGCCATTTAGGCGCCAAAATTACCTGTATTTACCTGTAATACCTGGGAATTTTTGAAATTTTCGACACATTTTTTCATTAGAGGCAAAAGGTGCATGGAAATGGTGCAAAATTTATTAAAACCAAGCAAAAATATTTGGCACAGATGTGATATACGCACCACATTGGCGCGATTGCAACAAAATGGCAATTTTATGCCTCACATGGTAACCCGGTTATTTTGTTTATATTGCTGTTTATTTACTTTTATTTTTTATTTTAATTCTATAAATTGCTTTTATTATCTATATCAATATTTATTTATATCAAACTATCATTCATTTATTTTTATTTCCTTTTTTAAAAATAATAGAAGCTATTTCATTTATTACGTTATTTTATTTTTATATTGAAATAAAAAATCACGTGCTATTATTGCATGCTATTTGTAACTAATATTCAAAAACAAAGTCTTCGCCAAACTGGCGCGGGAAAAATCGCGCCAATGTGGTGCGTATATGATATCTGTGCCGTAATTTTTGATGTACTACATAATAAAATTCCAATTTTTTTTTTACATAACATCGAAATGGGCACTGAAATGTCTGAATATATGTATTTTGAGTATTTTTATGTTCGCCGAGTGCCAGTGATCACCAAAATTTTTTAATCAAGCCAACCCTTTTTTTCTCGACAATCTTTTAACATTAGCTAATAGCAAATAACCAATATTTTAACATTGCAGCATAATGTCTTTAAAAACTTACTTAAAAATAGCTAAAATACACTGCTCAAAACAATTAAAGGATATTGCAGTTTTAGGTGGATTTTGTATCTGGGAAACTTTTTAGCTGATTGATACATGGTCGACAGACATAGTAGGTTATATGAGAATAAATTAAACATGTTTGGCAGAAAAAAATGCATTTTATTGCGCATTTGTGTACAAAAGGAAAACAACACAATTTGTGCATATGAGAAAAAAAGAATAAGAAAAGGTGTTTTCTTCAAAGAAAATCATTTTCAGTAGGGGGTATGGTTTCCACGGGCGGCCAGCAACGTTGAACACCTTTGAGGCATGGACTCAATGAGGCTATTAATGACGAGTTGGGGTATTCTGCCCCACTCTTCCAGAAGAGCTCTTTCCAGTTCTTGGAGAGTTTGTGGGGGTTGTTGGCGGCCAGAAACTCATCTTCCTAGAGCGTCCCAAACGTGCTCGATTGGATTCATGTCTGGAGAACAAGCTGACCATTCCATTCGAACGATTCCTTCCTCGAAAAGGAAATCCTCCACCCGGTTTGCACGATGTGGCCTGCAGTTATCGTCCATTAAAATGAAGTTATCTCCGATTGCTGCAGCGTAAGGGACTACAATAGGTCTGAGGATCTCATCCCTATATCGGCGACCAGTCAGAGCTCCATCTCGAATGATGTAGAGGTCAGTGCGCCCGTCAATGGAGATGCCACCATACACCAACACTCCTCCACCGCCAAATCTGACACTTTCGTGCACGAACGCAGGATTATTCCTACTGCCACGGTCCCTCCAGATGAAAATACGCCTATTATCCGGATGCACAGAAAAGCGGGACTCGTCAGAAAACAGAATATTGCTCCATTCATTTCTCCTCCAGTTGACATGCTCGGTTGCCCACTCCCTGCGGTCGCGACGATGCCTTGATGTTAATCTAACACATACCATCGGTCGGCGAGCATACAGACCTACAGCATGGAGCCGGTTTCGGACAGTCTGAGTTGAAATCGTGGTGCCTGTAGCCGAGCGAAGGTGTTGTTGGAGAAGAGTAGCGTTCAAGTTTCGGTGTCTCCGAGCTGTTAACGCTAAATACCGATCTTCATTGGGCGTTGTTGCCGGTCTACGACCTTGCCCTTGTCTTCGGCCTGCACATCCACTCTCCAAAAAACGGTTCCAGATCCTGGAAATGACACTTTGTGACACTCCAATGGCTTGCGCTACTTTGGCTTGAGTTTGGCCCCCTTCTAACCTACCAACAATTCTCCAAGCTTCTGAATCTGTCAAATGACTTCGCTGAGACATCGTACTCATCGAAACAAAGCAATCACTGAATGCCGATCATCCTTGTTCATTCTCTTTTATCCAGTTGAAAGTCAAATTTCATTCGCTGCCGCTGAAGCGACGTTTTTGACGTCGAACTCAAAATTTGCATACTCCACAGTTTGAAAACCAGAAAAATTTGCATTTGTGATTCTCTTCTTCTATTTTCGGTAAAAAAAATTCGTTTATATCTTTATTTTATATAAAACTTCAAATATCCTTTAATTGTTTTGAGCAGTGTATAATCATGAGGAAATACGTAACCACAAAGGCACAGATGTCATATAAGCACCCCATTGGCGTGATTTTTCCCCCGCCAATTTGACGAAAACTTTGTTTTTGAATATTAGTGCATGCAATTTTATGCAATTTATACATGCAGTAATTTGTGATTTTTTTATTTCAATATAAAAATAAAATAACGTTATAACGTTAATGTTATAACGTTAATATTCAAAAACAAAGTTTTCGCCAGATTAGCGGGGGGGGGGGGGGGGATTGCGCCAATGTGGTGCGTATATGATATCTGTGCCACCACAAACACATCAATACAAATAACAAAATCTCAAGAATTGAATTGAAATCAAAATTGAAATAATTGAATTGAAAGGGTTGCAATTCAGATGATACCAATTGAAACACGATTTGGCGAGTTATCACTGGCGCCCAGCAAACATAAAAGTACGGTATTGGATATATATATTTTTTTCGCTTTGTTGCTGATCTTGGAAATATGCCTCATGGCTCAATGGCGTTTAATTAAGCAAGAAAAACTTCTGTGAAAATCCTGAGAGTCAGACTAAATTTTTAACAGTAAAAATTATATATATTTTTTGTAACATATTTATGTACAGAGAAAATAATTCATACCTCATAAGGCTAAAAATTGTTTATTTTATATTTTCTAAGAAAAATAATTGTAAGAAAATTTTTAAGGAAGATTTCCGTATCCCTTGATTTTTTTTTTTTTTTTTTTTTTTTTTGGCGAGTTGATTTTGGCGATAAATGTTTGATGTGATTGTTGCGATCTTCAGTCTTTGGGGTTACATTTTTAACTACTGAAGTGAAATTAATCTACGTGACGTCACACCCCTTTTCGCGCTATTTTGGATTTTTTGGCCAATCGCGCCAACCAGCACAGAATATGAAACTCTTCCCATACTACGTCAGTTAAAAATATGTAAGAGGATATTTGTAAGAGGAAATTTGGTACTATTCCGTTATACGGACACCAATGTCACCAAGCATACATTTACATACATTTAATACATACATTTACATACATTAACATACATACATTTATATACACTCTTAATTCAAAAGAATGAATTATTCACTCAATAAAAGAACGTAATATTTAGGGGGGATATTCATTCCTTCTGAGTACCGACTTTCTCAAAAAGGAACGCTTTCCGAAAATAACTGGTTTGATAAATCATCTGCATTTGAGCTATATGCAAAAATACTCCGGTTTTGAATCGAAGTAGGGAAATACTCTAAAAGGAGTGATTAGAGAACTTTCCTATTGGTTGTAATTCTGTCATGTGATATTTGGTTTGGCGGGGATCCAGTTTGAAAAGTGAATGGCTTCGGGATTCGGCGTCTTGTCAGGCATAAATAAGCATGATTGCTTTGTCACTGCTCATCGTTAAAATTACGTTTTGTTAAATTAGTGCTACTCTGAAACATATAAGTTCATTAGTATTTTTATTTCATGGATTTAAAAATGGGGTAGACATGTCGTGTCCGCAGAAGCAAGAATAATTATAATAAAGAATAGAAGAAATTTACATTTCATTTCCCCCAGAAAAAAAAGCAAGATGGCCACTAGCCATATACAAGAAAAAGTTTTTTCTCCTAAGGTACATTTTTATTTTATCGTTCGTATAATGATATTTCTTGTTCTATTTTTACATCGTATATATAATTTTGGCATTATTTTACGTTGTTACTATTAAACATGAAACATTAGTTTCTTTAATTATCGTTTTTTGTTTTATTAATATAAATAAAATGCACTCAAAAATGTTTTCTGGGTGTCATATTATGATTTCGTACAATTAATTTTGAAAACATTAAAGTGATTTATTATAATTAATAAAATACTCTTGAAAATATAGTTTTATCGTATTCAAACTGTATACTAATTACTTTAATTCAGATTTACTTTATGTAAACAAATATTATTTGCTGTTTATATTACTATTTATTAATATATATTGCTCATGACACGGATAAATATTAGTGGAACATAGAACTCATGATATTAAAAACATTTTTTTTAACTAGGATATATGTTCTATTTTTCTTAAAATATTTCCAGTACGTACAAGTATTTATTAGGATCCGTTAATTTATCCAATATACTCTAAAAGATTATTTTTACACTTAATTTATCCAATATACTCTAAAAGATTACTTTTACACTTAAGCATTTGTAAATATACGTTTATATAAGAACTAGAAAATAATCGCATTCCCCTGATAATAGTAAACTTTATATTGTGAATTGTGCACATCTATATTTTATTTATTTGTTTTCGAATTTACATACTATTATGTAAATAGTACGAAATGTGAAATATAATTTTAAAAATTGATAGAAAATATTAATAAAAAATTTTGTTAATTTAATTTTTGGCACAACTAACTTTAACTTAAATATGTATATATATGATTTTTTGAATTGTTATTTTTTGTGTTATAAGTTATGCATATTCAAAAGTCTAACTGCACTAACAACATTTATCTCAGATTGCTATTTTTACTCGCTTCAGTATATCATACTACATTGCATAATATTATGTAAATTCCAAAACACATAAAGTATAGATGTGCACCTTTGTATACATAATAAATACTTGAACATAATAAATACTTGTATTGATTAAATATTTTAACAAACATAGAACGTATATCTTAAATTTAAAACGCATAAAAACATGTTTTTATTATTATGGATTCTGTGTTCTACAAATATTTTTCTATGCCATGAGTAAAATATATTAATATATAATAATATAAGAAATAATTAAAGAAATTCATATTTTTATACTTAAAAGAATAACGTTAAGTAATGCTAAAATTATATATACAATGTAAAAGTACAAGAAATAATTTTATTATAAGAAAGATAAAGTAAAAACAACGAATCTTATAATATTGTTTTAGGAAAAATATCTTGTCAATATATGTATAATCAGATTTTTTTTTTTTTTTTAATCCCTAATGTTAAAAATTTTATGAAATCTCTTCTAAAATTTATCTTCAATTATGTCATTTATGCATAGTAAAATGCAAAGCTAAGACAAAAAAAAGAAAAGAAAAAGAAAAAAAGCACCTACAACAAAGCTAGTTAAAAAAAAAAAAAAAAAAAATCATTCCTTTTGTTTTAAATAATGTTAAAAAAAAAGTAATTTCTCAAAATAAGAGTGAAATCACACATTTTGCCTATTAATTTAGGGCAATAAAATATTATAATAATAAAAACATGTTTTTATTATTATGGATTCTGTGTTCTACAAATATTTTTCTATGCCATGAGTAAAATATATTAATATATAATAATATAAGAAATAATTAAAGAAATTCATATTTTTATACTTAAAAGAATAACGTTAAGTAATGCTAAAATTATATATACAATGTAAAAGTACAAGAAATAATTTTATTATAAGAAAGATAAAGTAAAAACAACGAATCTTATAATATTGTTTTAGGAAAAATATCTTGTCAATATATGTATAATCAGATTTTTTTTTTTTTTTTTTTTTTTTAATCCCTAATGTTAAAAATTTTATGAAATCTCTTCTAAAATTTATCTTCAATTATGTCATTTATGCATATTAAAATGCAAAGCTAAGACAAAAAAAAGAAAAGAAAAAGAAAAAAAAGTACCTACAACAAAGCTAGTTTAAAAAAAAAAAAAAAAAAAAAAAAAAAAAAAAAAAAAATCATTCCTTTTGTATTAAATAATGTTAAAAAAAAGTAATTTCTCAAAATAAGAGTGAAATCACACATTTTGCCTATTAATTTAGTCGAAAAAAGAGTGAAAATGACTTATCAAAAAGGAATGGAAATAACCACTCCGCAAAAAGGATGAAATTCACTCCTATAGGATAAGTGCATTTTTAATACTGGAAAGGAGTGAAAAATTACTCAGTCTGAGTTAAAATCGCTGGATTTTTTTAAGAGAGTACATTTACATACATTATGCATTAGCATACATTTTGACATGGTGTCCGTATAACGGAAAAGTATCGGAAATTTTTTGAAAAACAATGTTTGTCTAAAACTTTTCAACGCATATAGCCACAGAAAGGTTAATAAAGGATTAGAGTTCACTTTACCTCTTGGATGTATCGAAAGTGATAATAATTTTTATTTTCACACTTTATGAATTAGATTTTTTACGTATAGCTGCAGAAATCCTGCACTGAGAAAATTTTCAGAAATCAACACTGATTTTAAACATATCTAAGGTTTTTGTCACATGCCCGAGCAATATTCATATGAAATTTGTAATTCATATCAAATTGTTTACCGTCAAGTTTTGACGGGTTCCATCTAGTATTACTAATTTCATTAATTATTTTTAATTTTGTTAATAATTGTCGAAGCATAAATATTCGCATTTTCGCTTTAGAAAAGATAAATTGGCTTTTAGTTTATATTATATACTGCCTCACAATCGTTGTAAATTAAAAAGATCACACTAAAATATTTTTTTATGATTTTATTTTTCTTATGTATATTCAATTTATCACAGAAAAGCATAAATGTCATTTTCATTCTTGTGCATTAGATTTTTGAAAAGATTGAAATAAAATCGTTTTTCAAGTTTCATGTCTTAGTTATGTTCAAGTTATATTTTTAAAAGTTGCTGCTGGCACTTTTTTCTGTAGTAAAAATTCGATTTATGAAATGTCACTAAGTTCTTTTATGTTTTCAGCATAAAAATTACTATTTCAGTTTGGCCGGCAAATTTATTTCTACATATTTCACTTAAAGCATTTGGATAAAATCCAACAACATTTTTTTTCATCAGAATTGTTGAATAGCGAAGGAAAGTCAAAATAAGAGAATTTTTTTTAATTAAAATATTCAGCATATATTTGAGGGGGGGGGGGAAATTACGCATCCAACGATCTTTCAAAATTTTATTTCATAACAATTTATCAACATTATCCTGTTTCTGTTCTATGTCTGTATTCATAACTCGATCCATGTTTTCTAAAATTCATGAAATGAGTTCAAGATATTGTTTCTTTTCCCTTGCATATTTGGTATTGAAATATTGAAAAGAAAGATTTTAAAAAATTATATAACAAGTTTCAAGAAATACAATCATATCAAAATGCAATTTTGTTAATGGAAATATTTATAATAGCAACTCTGACTATATGCATGTAATTCACATATATTTCTCTGAGAAAATGGCGAATTCACAGAAGGAAAGATCATCAATTATCCGAGGATACGATAATCTTATAACTCTCCAAATTTCTAAATTTATATTCATATCTGAGATATTAATTAATTAATTACTTTTACTTTTAATGAAATTTCTATCAAAAATTGAATCTTTGACAAATAGATTATTCCAGTATCTATATTATAAAGGACAAACGTGTCCGTGCATAACGCCGACGTCATTTTGCGAATGGCAGGACTTGATGATAAAATTTCGGTTTTGTGATTTTTGCTACTGCAATTTTTAAAATTTCTAACCATCGCACATTTTTAATTTTTACACCATTATATAGGGGTCAAAATCTACTTTCAAATGCAATTTGTTTGAAAACTGTATCTTAATTGACTGACTTATTATTGCCGCTAAATTAAATTTCTAGCATGATTTTTTTTTAAATCTATCTTTATTGCCTGCAAACGATTACAAAATAATAATCCGTTTGCACTTTAAACAATATAAAACGTTCAACGTTTGTTTACAGCCAATATTTGATAACGAAATTAAAACTTCATTAAACGATAAATAAATAGTAGAGGAAAAGGTGTAAATATGGGCGCCCTTTTTTGTTTTTGTCTTAAAGTGACTTTCTATTTGAAAAATTCCAGATTTTTTACCTTCATTCGCAATTATAACAAGTTTACTAAATGATAGGAGGCAAAACAATGATTAATATCAATTATTTCAATTCGAAAACAAAGATTTACAAAAAGCTTTTAAAAAAGCACCAGAAAAAATGGTGTGCAAAAATGGGCCCTTTCCAAAAATGTACAGAAATAGTTTAAAAGGTTTTAAAATAGGCTAAAACAATACAAAATTGTATAGAATTTATTTATTACAGAAATCGCAAACATAACTGGCTCATTCAGCTTCGCCACAATCTAAGTGCGCCTACATTTGACACATAACACATTTAACCCACACCCCTCCGCGAGTGTCATCAGAGAACTTTCCATCACAAAATATGCAAGTTGCATTGCTCGAGTCTGGTTTATCCCCATCGTTGATATCCATATTGATATCATCATCGCTGTCCGCATAGGGAGGGTCACAGTAATCTGATGAGACCGGCAGGTCTTTAGTCTTCCCACCCCTGCCCCCTTGCATTACGCCATTATGTTAGATTACGCATATTAACAGATATATTGTGAAACAAAACTAACGAATACTTTGAGGATTTATAGATAATGAAATCCCCTTATAATTACCTATAAGTTTATTATTATCTATATCTAAGGTAATTTTAAAGTTCTCTTACCTCAAAGCATTTGTTAGATTTATTTTATAATATATTTGGTAATGTGTACATTGTAGATAATTGCTGTTTTCACGTAAAAAAAAAATATTGAAATAATTTATGTTGTTTCAGAGAAAAGGTAGTGTAATTGGGGTCCGCCTTTAAATGATTGCCCATATTTACACAAACCCCACCTAAGAAAGATGACCACTATCACATGTAAACTAAAGGCGTGCATGACTAAAGGCGTGCTTCTAAAAGCAACTTAGGATCTCCGATTTCCGGATATCACTGTGAAATTGTTTTAAACTAACTATAATAACATGAAAAGAAAATGATTTCAGATAGCTGTCAAAAGTTCGCAGTCCAGAACAAATACTAATTCACACAATAACTCACGCTGCATCCACACTACTTGAATGAATGGTTCCAACTGCTCTCTGCTATCTCATATCAACAAATGCGTCATCTACAGTCCTGGTCGCCAGTCTTCAGCACGCCCCATAGCCACTTAGGGTGGGGTGCCTATATTTACACCTGGGCCCGTTTTTACACCTTTTCCACTATAAATAAAACAGAAATTTAACAGACGTGTAATTGAAATAAGCGCTTTAAACATCTGAAATTGTCAGAAAAAAGAAATGAAACTACTGTAGATTACGAAATTTTTAACGATTTCTTCGGCTATTAACTTCTGGCACGGGGCCAATACGAAATTACCACTTTGAATAAATTTCAAAATTTTATTTGAATATATAATTGACATATTTCATACAAAAAATGCGTATTGGTGTTGTTAGGGGTCAATCTAAAAAATATATTAAATGTAAACAATCTGTTAGCGTTTTCAATAAAAAAAATAAAAGATTTTTACATAAAGTCTCTATTTTGGGAAGCCCGGGTTGGATGCCTTAGTTGTAAAAAAGACCGAAAATGGGAAAAACGCAGATTATCATATCGTTACCATATATTTTATGATACCATGTTTCACATAAGAGAACTTAATTTAAATTTGTATAAATAGCTTCAACTCTTTTCTCAACGGCCCTAAAAATGGAAAGGTTTTGCAGTTATAAATTAAACCATTTAAAAAAAAAAAAAGCATGCATTTTAGTTTATAGAACAGAGATTCTTAGTTACAATTGCATTTTTACAACTTCATTTTCGGAGTTTTTAATCCACCACATCCAAAATTAGAGTCCATATCTTCGAAAATGAAATGACTCCACGTGTAAAAAATGATGTCATAAAAATTGTGCATCTTCATTGGGAAAAGTGTATTGTTTTACCACAATATCGTCAAAATAACATTCAAGATATGAAGTCAAAACAATACTCGTCCTATAATATTCAAGGATTTCGTAATTTTCATAAATCTGACATTATAATTATGATTTCCTGCTTATTACAAAAAAATAAAAATAATAATAATAATAATAATATTTTCTAAATCAAATACAAATTTGCTTATTATTCTCAAAATCGTGAGATCTCATCCAGTGCCAATGCATATGCAGAACAGCAGTTTTCCATTCAACTGTGCCTGTTATTAAAATGATAATAAATACCAATTAATCCATTTTCTATACAAAAACTTAAACTATATCATGTTTTTTATCAGTAGCTCATTTTTAACAATATCCAACATAGTTGAAAAGTGTTTATGAGATTTCGGTTTGTCTGTGTGTCATTTGTCCATTCTATAACTCTCGTAAATATACTCGGATTTGCCATGTAATTGATATATGTTAGTAAAGTGTAAGATCTTTATTGAAAATTGATTGCACACAGATAAAGGAATTGATTAAAACTACAAAACATGTTTTGTTGAGTACATTTTGGTTGTTTTAACAAAATTCAAGTAAAATTGAACCATTTTACTTGGATTAACAAAACATTTTTCGCTGACAATACAATTTTTTTTTTTTGGAATTGCAAAAAAAAAAAAAAAATTTTTGATTCAAACAAAATTTCCATTGACCTATATTTAAACAAACAATTTTGTTGGGTCAACCAAATTTTCGTTGATTCAACAAAACTTTTTTCTGTGTGTGTAGAGCATTTATAGTTCGTTTACAAAAACACTCAAATAATCCCAATACAATATGGTACATAGAGAAAAAGCGTTTGTGGTATCGTTAAATGATGCTACACTATTTCAAAAAGGTGAAAGTGATATGCATTTTTGAGGTAAACTAAAACATACTTTTTGTAGAATATTCAGTGAAAAGCATTCATCATTCATTTACCGGAACACACAAAAGAATTCGGAGTAAATTTGTTTGCAGCGAATTGTAATGATGTTACACTATTTCAAACAAAAATAAATTTATAATACGTTATTGGGATTAACTCCAGGATAATTACTTTAGAAAATGAAGTGCATAAGAGTTATCTTTCATTTACATGGACACACAAAAAATTTAAATTACATTGCTGTCTCTGAGCGATAAATGCTAAAAGTGCGTTTTCAGTTTTGGTATGCGTTTTTAAGTTTTGCAAACTATCTGTTATCCATAAATCCTACAAATCATATAGAGGGTTACAGAGAATAATTCGTAAGCATTACTGGGTATAAGCGTGACTTGCTCAAAGTTGCGATTTTTAATTGCGTTAAGCATTTTCCGGCTAAACTATATTTAGCATACTAAGAGATGTTTGTAGAATATAAATAAATTCCTATAAAAAGCAACTCAAAGAACTGGATAAATTTCCGCCTATGTATGGTAATTTCTGCAAGTACATTTTCAGTTGTGTTGTGTGGGGTTTTTTTATTCTGAATTAAGTTTTAGTTTAATATGAGGCGTATATAAAAATCTTTAGACAATAAACCAGGCTTGTACAAAATTATTCGAGTGCATTTGTGCATTGGTGGAAATTGCTGAAGATGAATTTCCGACTGTGTTATACATTTTGTAACTAAGTTGAATATTAACACACTATGTAGCGTATATACATATTTGCAGATCATGTTCAGAGATGCACAAAAACATTCGAGTACATTTTCGGTAATTGCTGAGGTCTGGTTTTCAAATGTGCTTACTTAGATACACTCAGAAAAAGGAATTGATTAAAACTACAAAACATTTTTGTTGAGTACATTTTGGTTGTTTTAGCAAAATGGGAGTAAAATTAAATGGTTTAATTTTACTTCAATTAACAAAACATTTTTTCTGACGATACAAAATTTTTTTTCGGAAATGCAAAAAAAAGTGGATTTTAACAAAAAAATTTTTTTTTGTTGATTCAAACAAAATTTCCATTGACCTATATTTAAACAAAATTTTTGTTTAAATATGGGTCAATAAAAATTTTGTTTGAATCAACAAAAAAAAAATTTTTTTTGCAATTTCAAAAAAGAAAAGGTATCGTCAGCAAAAATGTTTTGTTAATTGAAGTAAAACGGTTCAATTTTACTCCAATTTTGCTAAAACAACAAAATGTACTCAAAAAATATGTTTTGTAGTTTTAATCAGTTTCTTTTTCTGAGTGTAGCTTCTTTCACATTTTAAGGTTTGAAGTTACTTTAAAGTATTCTGGAAGTGATGGAAAGCGTTTCATAATAATTTATGCTTAACGCATGATTTTCATTTCTTGTTATATGATGAAACATACCTTTTTCATCCAACAGAAATGCTTGATTTAAATCAAGATCGAATTTATCGTAGATCATTTTCGATGAAAATGTATACTATTTTATAATAAATCTTTACTGTCAAACAACAATTAATACACCCTACAAAAGTATGAAAAACAAGGCATATCAGCATTTGCTTGTTATCGTTTCTTGGCCATATCATTTTTTTTTTAAAGATTGTCATTAATACCTTTATTTAACTTATTATCAAGAAGGAAGTCGGTTACGACTTGCTTAAGAAATGTTCAATATGCTGTTCACCGTTTTCTCCTACGAGCTGAAAGCGCAAAACTGATAGTTCCACAACAGATCGGAGTGCTTCAGGGATGATATTGTGCATGTGTTGCGTAATGCGTGTTTTCAATTCATCTAAGTTCACAATTGGACCCCCGTACACAGCATGTTTTAGGTAACACCACACCCGGAAGTCGTAAAGGTTGAGCTCAGGTTATTTTGGCGGCCAAGCTGTTGGGAAATGGCGACTGATAATTCTGTCATTTCCAAAATGCAGAGTGAACAGCTGCTTCACTGGTGTTGCAATGTACGGAAGAGCGCCATCTTGCATAAAAATTGTGCAATCCACACTTCCGCGTTGTTGCAGTGCTGGAATGAGCTGATTAGGCAAAACAGATTCATAACGTGTCCCATTGACTGTACAGGTGACGGGACCTGAAAGAACAATCTCCTCCAAAAAGAAAAAGCTAACGAGAAATGCTGCCATAAACAACACAGTGACCTTTGCAGAATGAAGAGGCAATGCTCTGCAATTTTGAGTATTGACAGAACCTTGGTGAAAGAAATAGATTCGTCTGTCCACAAAATGTTTAACTGCTATCCATTCTCCACTTCCATTCGAGCAATAAATTGCACGGCGAAAGCTTCTTGTTTCGGCAAGTCAGCAGGAAGTAACTCCTGAAAATGCATAATTTTGTTTGGATAGCATTGCAGAATGTTTCGTAAAATTTTACGAACCGTATTAACAGGTATGTCTAAAGTTCGTAAATTCTCCGTGCACTGCACGTTCCCAAATTACTGCTTACAGCTTCCTGCAATGCTGTACCCACATCCTCCACTGACGTCGAAGTAACTGTTTTCCTCCCTCTGCCACATTTCATGTCAAATGTACCCGTCTCTTTGAATTTATCATTCGTCTTCTTCACACCAAATTCAGTCATCAGGCCAGAGAAAAAACCCTTTAATGTCCGGAATTTCTACAATACAATTGACGCACAGTCCCCATTCTTGTAAAAAAGATTCAGAAGCAGAGCAAGATCCTTCAATGATAGAGTCATGACTACTTTCTCAGACGTAGAATAACAGGAACTACATGTCCATCGCATTTTTATCACAAATGTAATGTGCGCATGTCAAGTTTTTTAATTAGCATCTTATGACGAGTACAGGCCATCTATCGGTCCACTTTTGAACTTTTATTTTCTTTCGCAAAACAAACTCCCATTGCTTCACGTAACCTCAGTTGAAATATCAGGTCAGTCTGGTTAGTGGTTCTATTTTTACAGCCTCTTGAAAGTGCAACTATAATTATAATCACCCTGTGGATTATTCTGAATAATTTTATTCGACTCATTGACTACTTTCCGTGACAATTCAAAATAAAAATGCTAAACGTTTTGCCTTGGAAATGTAGATTTCTTTGGCAATCAATCGTTCCTTATTAGTTACAAGAAATTTCAAAAGAGGCCATAACATTTATAAATTTGTGTGCAGAAAATATCAAAAGTTAATTTGAAATATCATGCATAGTAAATCTAGTCGTCTAATAAGTAAATTGTTCCATAAAAATATTACATTAATATACTATATCTATTCTCACGGCCGATGAGCCCAGTAGCTTGCCCATCCATGCATGTCTATGATCGGAAGCCGTGGGAAAGCAAGAGCCGTCGGAGTAACTCGACATATGACCGAGGGACCGTTTCCCCCTGTGAGGTTTCGCGAACGAGGCCGTCGGGGGTTCTCTGGCGGTTCATCAGGTGTGTGTTCCACGCGGAAGTTTCCCCAGAGCAGGGTTACTGCCGCAACGACCTATGGGGTCGATACCTGGAAAAATGGTCTAGGGTTCGCAGAGGGGCGGCCCATGACCGATCGCAGCGCCGGACGAGACAAAGTCCTGGCGCGTTAAAAGCCCTTCAGAGGCTTGGGCGCGATGGTCGGAAGCGTGCCGCGGGCTACCCCCGAGGGCGTCTGGCGGCGCAGGATAGTTTTACTATCCTGCTTGCATCCCTCATTTACTACAAAATATTCAGTAACAAAAAAAAATGGTTCCATTTTTTCTTATCATTGAAAGAAGATCTATTTGAATCTGCCGTCATAAAAATAACATGATAGATGTCAAGTAAATTTTCAACATGACAAAATATATATTAATCCTTTCGCATTATATGTTTGCACATCATGAGTTAAATATATATATATATATTATAAAAGGATAAAAATATTTGAAAATACATGCTCAGATTTGTTTTATAACCTGTCGAAAAAATTTGTGGATTTTATTAGATTTTTAAGCAAGTTATGTATTATTTGTTTGCCTTTTGTTTTTTTGTGTGCGTTATCATACTCTTTTACTTAACTTAGCACCTTTGGGACCTGTGTCTCGTACACAAATTTTGTTCGGTTAGCACCACTTTATTTTTAAACAATTACCTTTACTTATTTAATCGCAGAAATAACCTAATTCAATAAGGCAAATATTACTTTTCTTTATTAATGGCACAAAAAACAATTGCTGTATGCACTTTTAAAAAATGCATATATATACATCCATGACCCCGAAGGAGACATACCTGGTATGCATACATAGAACAGTGTATATGGTGATCATGTATCAACACTGTAAAAAATTTGAGGCAAACTGTCCCTTCAATCGACCATTTTTTAGGTAACGGTTACCTAACTATAATTTTAATCAATGCTGACCAACACTGCTAAAACTTTGTAGCAATATATCCAATCGTTCGACCGTTTTTATAGAAATTGATTACATATCTTTATTCTGACCATAATATGGCCATACGTCCTATTGTTCTTTTTGCTTTTACTGCCCTAGAAGGACGAGCCATTAATCGTCTTTATGTCAATTTAAAATGTTTTCCGTCTAAAGATACCGATTTCAATTAAAATAAGGTGGGGGGATGACGGTTTAGATAACCGTGGCTCCATCCTTGGCCACTACCTTCAAGGAAACTTTCTTTCTCACTCCAAGAAAGTTCTCAAATAGGGCGTCTGCTCCCCACCCACATAAATAAATTTTTATAGGTTTATTATTAGGAAGAGATTGTTCTTACCACTTAGAGTTATTATAATTTTGTGTTTCAAAATTCAAGAACAACTGCTTTACTTATCTCTACAAATAACTATTTTTACAGGACTTCTAAATAAAATTCGCTTATAAAGATTTAAGATTTCAACTCGGAGAAAAACTGCCTCCCTATATTATCATAAAAAACAAAAAATTTAAGAATTCCAAGCAACTTCTTTTCATTTTGTACCAAGTGAAAGAAAATTTGTTTCTTTTTAACTGGTTTTACTTAGTTTACCGCAGTAAATTTCTCAATACTCCTAAACCAAATTTCTCAAAAAACAAAAACAAAAAACAAAAATGAAAATTTATACCATCACTTGAAAAGGATGAATAATTTTGTATTTCCTGAATAACAATTTTTCTCAATTTGATAAATCTTTCAGAAAGGTTTTATGTAAAATGGAGAATTTATGTTTAAATTTTTACAACCGGAAACAAATTACCCTTTTGAAACTGCGAAAAATTTTACAGAATGCTAGCATTGAAGTATGAAGAAGAAATTCAATATAAATAAGAAAATTTTCAACATGAACTTTTAAATAGAAATCAAACATGATTTAATAATACCATAATGTTATATGTATTATTAAGAATATATAAAATATTGAAACAAATCATTAGTAAATTGCACTAAACTACATTAACAGATTAACTTTATTAGAAGCATTTTCTTCTACATAAAGCATACATACACAAAGTAACCAACAAAAAATGCCCTTTTATCACAGCCAACATACCATCTGAAAATATCAACAAACAAATAAAATATGCAAGTGTATTTTTCATAGAAATGCTAGCTCCTATTTCCTATGTTAGATAGAGGGTGTTTCAATAGAAAGTACCGCCAGAAAACGTTAGTTTTTAAAAACTTGCTTTATCTTAATTTCATGACTGTAATTTATGCTGTTCCAAAACACTTTCGTTGAATATGTGCATTTGGCGTGGTCCCCGACTATGTAAAATTTGCAGCTATTATTTGTACTTGGTAGAAAGCACCGCATTTTTCCATTTTAAAACCTTGCCCTCTCTTCTACCTGCCTGATCGCGCACCAAAGCGATTAGCGATGCCACGGACGCGCTATAGCGCGTAAATTATGCGAAAAATTTTATCCGGGATGCAAAAAAATTGTTCTTACGCCGTTCCATCCGTTTTTACACGCGTAAATTCTTCGAAGAATAGCGAAATAAACGAGAATTCCGTCCAAGGACCGCGAAAAAACGGCGAATCCCTTCAAAGGATCGCTGAAAAAAAGACTAATTTCGTCGAGGAATCGCAAAAAAATCTAAATTTCGTAAAAGAATCGCAAAAAGAAGACAAATTTCGTCAAAGGGCCGCAGAAAAAAGACTTATTTCGTCGATCGAGAAAAAACGGCAAATTTTGTCTAACAAACCAAAAAAACGGCGAATTTCGTCGTAGGATCACGAAAAAATGGCAAACTTCGTCGAAGGATCGTGAAAAAAGGCAAATTTCACCGAAGAATCGCGAATTTCGTCAAATGATCGAGAAAAAAAAACGCAAATTTCGTCCAAAGGACCAAGGAAAGATCGTGAAATTCATTAAAGAATCGCGGAAAATGGTTAATTTGGTTGTCAGATCGCGAAAAAAACGCAAATTTCGTCAAAGGGTCGTAGAAAAACTTGAATTTCGTCAAAAACATAAGTTTCGTCGAAGTATCACGGAAAAACGGCCAACTTCATCGAAAAATCCGAAGAAATAGCAAATTTCGTCGTAGAATTGCTAAAAACGGCGAATTCTTTAATAGCTCGATCGGAGATCTAAAATATTTTAACTGCTTAACATTCTAATGTGATTTTTTTTAACTTCTTATTTAGTGACCCGGTATAAAAATAATACAAGTAGTATACAATGGTTTATATATTAGCTTTAGTGGCGTATAAGTTGATAACAATTATATAAATATCTGTATTATTGTACGAAACAATTCATGTAATAAAATAAAGTTTGATTTTCTATAACGAATGCATCATTCTATTATGAATTCGTAAATAGGTTTTAACTAACAAGGAGAGGAAGTTCGGGTCACCGATTTGCCTAACACAAGGTTAGTTCGAACAAAGAAAGAAAATAGCCTTGAAGGGATTAGGCGTAAACTATAAAAAAAATAGAATTTAAAAATATTACAAACTAGCTGACCAGCCCGCCATTGCCCGGGTTCTTCACAATAATCTTAAATGAACCCCAAATTTATATTATTTCATATCTTTAACCCAATTTTGTATGAATTTATATTTTTAATGACAACATCGCCAAATAATATTGTTAACTAGTGATGGAAGTGCCCGTAAGAAAACATTCTCTTCATTTTTCACGTTGGGTCTTTTCATACTTTTAAAAAAATGGTTTTTTTATCCAAACTCTTTGAAATTTTTAATGGTTATAAATATAACGGTCCGTGTGAAAATTCTGTCAGAAATATTGTTATCTACTTGTAAAATAAATACGTTTTCTTCTCGCTTTTTTCGGTTTTCGCGTCGGGTCCGTTAACATAACAAAAAAAAATTGTTTTCCTCGTCCGAACTCTCTGAAATTTTAATTCTATAAATATAACTATATCCAAGTCCTGTATAAAATTTTATGAAAATATATGCATATTAAATAGTTAAAATGTTACCCGAAGCCGAGCGTCGCCGCACTGAAACACCCTGTTATTATGCGTTTTCGTCGAAAATTTCTCAGATTTTTTTTTAAATATTTTTACTCATCCGAACGTTTCGAAATAGTCATAGGTGATGTAAATTTGATCTACGAAGATGGTCTAAAAATATTGTGGCGAAATACAGGCGTTTAGTTACTTTTAGCGCAAGAAAACAAATCTCCTTGGGTGGCTTGAAACAACCTGCGTTTGCCGGTGTTTTTCAAAGAATTAAAATTCGTAATTTTTAAAACCAATTATACCTTCGGTTAGAAGATGTTTTTGGCATTAAGACCATTTTTTTTGTCTGTATCTCTAAAATTGCTCTCTTTTGCCGTAAGGGGGAAAACAGCCAACCGGGAAAACTATCCTTTTTCAAAATTGTTTTTTAAAGGGTTAAAATCATTTTTTTAATTTATTGCGGCATGTAACATGGAAGAATACGATCTTTCAGAATATGTGTTTTGTTTTTAAATAAACCAACCGGTTTAGTCAATAGAAGTTAAAACAGAACAGCAAAGTAAACGCATTCTTCATTCAAATGGTTCTTCATTTTTGTCCGCTTCGTAAATCGGGTTCAGGACATGGGCTAACGCTTCCGACGACACGGGAAGAAAGAGATGAGCATTTCATGCGTTTTTAATTATATCTCGGCTAATTATCAAAATATTAAAATTCTGAGCCTCAGGCGCATCAGGACCTGCCTTGGTCTACCTAAATCCAAATTTTCATATCTCTACCAGCGGTAGATTTATCTAACCATCGCAGACAGACCGACACACACATACACACACACAGAACGAAACTTTGTTTTATTAGTATAGATACAGTTACGTACTTTTAGTGGTTTGTGTTACACATCAGCCTGGACGGGATCGGTACAAAGTTCGTGCTCTTCTTTTACTTCAGTCTTTTTTTCCTTTAAGAATGATTTATCAGTTGCTTTATATTTTTCATGATAAATAGAATCTTCTTTTATTTCAGATTTTTTATCCGTTTTTATGTATTTAAAAATGATTTATCATTTCCTTTATATTTTTCGTAATAAATAGAATACAGTTAATATAAATAACGATTGTGATATCAACATGTGATGGGATTTATTTTGTAATAGTAAAATAAAATGCTTGTTAAAACTTGATAAAAAGAGCTTTTCAACATTTCATTAAAATAATTAATCCATTAATTAATCCATAATTAATTCATTAAAATAATTTATCCAATTAAATCAAAGCAACAAATAAACTGGAGATATTAGAAAAATGTTTTTTCTCGTATCATTTTAAGATTTAAAATTATTTTGATTTTTTTTCCTCTGCGTATTGTATTATTTTAAAATTCTGTTTTTCAAATAAGATACATTCAAAAACAAAGAAAAATTTATAAGTTATTTTGAATTAAGAAATTTAAATTTGTAGCCAGTAAAAAAACATTTCAAAATTAATAAAAAATGGAAATAGATTTTTTTTTTTTTTTTCAAGACATTCAGATTTATCAACTACGGGTTAAGACAATTATTATTTTTTTTAAATGAAAATAAATGTTTATTTAATGTATGATTAAATTATATTAGTTTACGTAGTATTTTGTAAATCAATCTCAAAATTTTATACATCGCACGATTACCATTTTCACCACATCTTAATATGGTCAGTTTCGTTAAATAAGTTTAATGTGACAATTATAGGAATCGAAACCATTGTTTAATTTAGCTTGTGTTTGTAGCAGTCGAAGTAATGACAAGGGAATTGAATCGGCTGCCTGGAATGACTATTATTTCGTTAATTGCAGGTTTGTGGAATACGGTAGTTTAGCAATAACTTATTTCATAAGTGTGAACTTGAAGACAGTAGGAAAGTAGTGATAAATTACTTTACTTTACTAGTTTAATTAAGAGTAGAAAATAATGGCAACGAAATTATCAATGAAAATGGGCGAAATATTTTTCTATTGGATACAAAACTAAATTATAAAAAAAAAAAAGATAAAAGTGTCGTTTAGTAAAAATTTTCATAAGGTAAAGCCAGGCGAGATGGCGTGGTCGGAGAGATTGCACACATAGAGGTTCGTGGAGAAGGAGAAGGAGAAGCGTGAGCGGGCAGCGACTCCAGGAAGTTGTACAAGAGCAGTAGTGGAGTGTCTACTTGAAAGTGCACGATGATTGTTTTGAGCGTCTAAGATAAAACATTGCTATTTTGTTTTGTTTTCCCAAAGTAAGTGCTTGAATTGTCATAGCTATTCGTCAGAATTTCTATACAATGGCAGTAGTACAAAATATTTTAAACTTAAACGCGTTCTCATAAGCTACTAATCTAGACTAACAGTGTGAACACCAACGGTTCATTTTAGTAGTGGCCATGTTTATATAAAAGGCTACGTAATCTCTCCTACCGAAATTGGAGAGTTTGCACATCTGCTGCTTAGGAGAGGTGGCGCATTGTTCCCATTAGTTTCCCTGCTAGGAGAGATTACGCAGCTTATTGGTGAATTTGCACAAAAAGAAAGTAAAAATGAAAATGGACTAATTTTAAGTTAAACTTGTCATCAAGTAACTTAATGTTATGTTGTAATCTTATCTGTACTTGCTTTTTCTGATTCTTTATTTTTTTCCCTTTAATTAAAATTTTTTAATCGTTTTTAAAATTATTTCTTTTTCTGATTCTTTATCATTAAGTTCAAATATTCACTCCTAATACAATAATATTTGTTCACAAAAACTTTACAACAATGTCTTTTAAGTGTAATTATTATTGTTAACAACTTAATTGTAGTTATTATTAGTAACAATCTCTTCTACCCATGTGCGCAATCACACCAACCCTGTAAGGACAGATTGCGCAAAATGACTTTCTTGGTTTTATTACAACTGTTCTATTAAATCACAGCATAACAACAAAGCAGCAATGGAAATGCATAAAAACAGATGCAGTAACAATTATTCATGGATAGTTTAGCAAAATATTAACATTTAGATTTTTTACTGTTATTCTTTTGAATTGTGCGCAGACTCTCTTAGCTTTATATATGATGACGGAAATTGTAGATATATTAAATCTCCAAAAAATAAGACAGTTGTTTTTAAATAACAATACAAAACACATACATAATGGAAATCACATAAAAATATTCACTAAAAACACTTGCAAATACTGGACGTAATATTTAAAAACTAGCTGCCGAAATAGTAAACCCTACATTGCAAAACAAATTGTTGATTTTACGGTATAATACTGACATCCCAGCTTCCAGTATTATACCGTAAAATGAACAGTAATAAACAGTAAAATAAGCAGTAATATGCTACCGCGCATGCACAGCAGTACCGGCATGCACGGCTGTCCATGGAAAAATACTTAACATAGTAATTTAAACTAATTAGAATTTTAGACTTTAAATTCGTGGTTTTATTCTCTAAAGATTTTTAAGGATATTTTGATGTCACGCTTGTCTCTAAGTTGTGTAATTCTCAAGCAGGCAGACCTACATATACATACACACACTTTCGCTCCTTAATAGTTGTTTCAGTTAACCAAAATTACGTAAAAATAATTAAATTGCTTTTTGTAGTCCTAAATGGTAGCAGTTTAAACTATATACTATTTTCCAACAACGCATACTGTATTCGAACTAAATAGCATAATTTCCACATGTCTGGCAATTTTAGGTTATTATATGCTTAGTATTTTGATAATTAAGCATATTTTTTTAGATTTCGTTGAAAACAAAGTAAATCTATTTAGAAAGACAAAAATGCTTACATAAACAATGATAGTTTCAAAAATAGGATTTAATCAGTCATGAAATGCATGAAAGTTGTATTTTTAATAAATCGTATTATTCAAATAAGTATGTCATTCTTTGAAAAAAATAAATAATTTTTTGAAACAAATGAATACAATGAAGTCTTGTGTTATACTCTGAATATTTCTATCGTCTCTATTTAAATTTTATTTTAACAATTTTTTTCATTTATTTTTCTTAACCTATTCAATATTATCATCTTTTGTTTCTGTTTTTGCGTTAAACATAACATGGTTTGAGCCACTCCTGTGAATATATATTCTAAACTTTTTTGGGGATATTTTGATATGTCCACTTTTTTTTTAGTTATAATATGTCTTAGTTATAATATGTTTTTAAGTTGTAATATGTCTTTTAAACAAACAATTAAACAGTTATATGAATAGTACTTATGTTGAAGACATATCTCTTATTGTGAAACTCAAATAAAGATGGAAAGAAAATGTAAAATTGAATTAAATTCATATCCTGTCTGTGTAACTAAAACGGTTATTTTCACAAATACATGTGTACGTCAAGACTTTACATCTTAAATGAATGTAAAATGATTGAGCTGGAGCATTACATCATCAAAACATTATGGTATATCATTTTTGTGCAAGGTAAACCACACGTTATTACTAAATGTTGTATAAATATTTATGTATGATTAAAACTTTAAAAATACATCAGATTGATGTTTCGGTCAACATCTATGACCATCTTCAGAATATGATGTTAAATTAAATACACTTAAAACCAAAGGACAACCATCTTTGAATCAAGATGGGCTAAGATGCTTTACACTCACGCAGGAAAAAAAAATTAATCGGTTAAAAAAAGGAAAGAAGTCGCAAAATTTAGGAGATTTTTTCCTTTAATGGCAACTTAGCCATTGTATTAAGTTATTCGTTTGGCGCGGTCTTGAAAATCGCGCCAACCAAAAAGTCGCCAAACTTATGTTTACATGTTCGCGTGAGTGTAAAGCATCTGTTCCTCAAGATGGTTGTAAAATAACTTAAAATATATATTTGCATTCAATTTTGGCAAATCATAAAATTCTCGGTTACACAGGATAATACATATTAAAGATGGTTGTCCTTTGTTTTTAAGTGTATTAATTTAACATATATTCTGAAGATGGTCATAGATGTTGACCGAAACGTCAATCTGATGTTTTTTTAAAGTTTTAATCATACATAAATATTTATACACCATTTAGTAATAACGCGTGGTTTACTTACACAAAAATTATATACGTGAATGTAAAATATTAAATTCATATTTTAATACTTGAAAATTTTTGCAGAGAAAATTTCCACGCCTTGCATTCATAATATTCAAATTTTAATTGCTTAATAGGCGTGCTGGATTTTCTTTGATTTCGTGTTTGCCCCAGGGTTGGCGGCTCACGGAAAATATTCCATCTTGTGCTGTGTTTGTAGCCTTGCCAACATGTTATGGTGAAAAAGTTACAGGCTGAGTATCGTTCCTGGGTGGTTCAGTTGGTAGAACGTCAGTGCGCTAATCTTATGACCCGGGATCGAGTCCCGGCTTGGGTACTTTTCACTATGTCGGCTTTATGCCTATTAAGCAATTAAAATTTGAATATTGTAAAACATTATTCAAAGGAAAAAAAAGTACATTAACTTAAAATATATATTTATTTTCAATTTTGGCAAATCATAAAATTCACGGCTGCGCAAAATAATACTTTTTAAAATACATTTATAATTACAATTAACAGTATATTATTATTTAATTGCCTGAACATTGATCTAATGAAAACCTTATTGAGTCACGGTATCAAATGAAATCATTATAGATAACCATTAAATTCTCAGAATCACCATTTGCGTTCATTACAAAGCTTGATTAAAATTCCTTTCTTGGAATAATATGTTACTATCCGAAATATCAATTAAATTGTAACGACTTGTTTTCCATAGAAGAGGAGAAGAATAAACACTTACTTTGCAACTAAATCCGACATAATCTAACCCTGTTTAACATATATTTAAAATGATTATCCGGCATAAAGTCTCTTTAGTAAGCTATAAGGTAGAGTTAAATCCAGGAAAGCAGTTTTAATGACTACCTAATGAAATATCCTATGGTGTGACCTTTACATGTTTTGGAATAATATGTGAGGATTAATATGTTCGTACAGATTAGTTACAGTAAAGCAAATATAGGTGGAAAACATATAGCAAGAGATCTTTTTTTTTTTCAGATGATGAGTAAAACAAGACTACAGTTTTGAAAAGAATTAATAAACGGTTCCCTACCTCGAGTTAATCCGTATGAATAACATCTGTCTTTTTAATTTGAGGATGACAGCCTCTAATTCATTGTTTCAGAAACTATTCTGATATCTTACAAGTGTCTAGCAAAAGTGTGCAACTTTTCCACTGTTTCAATCAAGGCATGTTGAGGAACTTAGGTCACTCAGGAGTTTTCAATTGTATTATAGAAGGTATGTATAGGCATTATTATGTTATTTTTAATGGCATGTATAAGTGTTTTAAATTTATGTTTAATATGTGTATTTTTAATGATCAGTATGTATTTCAAATGAAATACGGTATAGAACAATGAATATTATAGAATAAAATATTTAAATGAAAGTGGAAAATGATAATAATAATAATAATAATAATAATAATAATAATAATAATGTAAATTTTAAAAAATGCGTGAAATGCGTTAATGCTCCATTACTAAAACGCATGTATGCGTGCTTAGCGCTCATGAAAAAATTCACCAGGAAATTCACTGGATGCAACAACTTTTTTGCATAGGCATCACAAAAATGTGAAATTCATAAAAAACAACATTAAAAAACATAAAAAAAGTAACTAAAAAATCACCATAATCAATCATTATCTCAGTCATCCAACTAATCACAAACAATCATTATCTCTTTATGAAAAAACATCATTAACAGAAGCAATAACCTACCAAGGACTTGGTTGAAACGGTTGAAAACCGTACAGAGTCACAGTATGAAACGAAATCATTATAGATAATCGTTAAATTCGCAGAATCACCATTTTCGTTCATTAATAAGCTTGATTAAATCTCTTTTCTTTGAATACTATATTACTATCCTAAATATCAATTAAATTGAAATGAGTTGTTTTCCGTAGAAGATGAGAAGAATAAACACTTACCTTGTAACTAAACCCAACATAATTTAGCTCTATATAACATATATTTGAAATGCTTATCCTGTATATTAGTAATATATTAGTATATATATTACTAATCTATAATAAATTATATCAAATAGTGCAGTTTTATTGACCACGTAATGAAATATCTTACGGTGTCACCTTTACATGTTTAGGAATAATATTTAAGGTTTAATTTAATTGTATATATAAGTAAGGAAAATGAATGTTACAAACATACAGCAGGGGATCCTTTGTTTCAGATGATGAGTAAAAACACTACTACAGTTTCGAAAATAATTAGTTAGTGGTTTCCATCCTCGGGTGAATCAGTACGGATAATGTCTCTCTTTTAGGTAGCTTTCATTACAAAAAAGCTACCTACTGCAGCCGTTCGGAAGAAGGAAAGCATCTCCAAAAAATTTTGGTATATTTTCACCGATCATGACCCCCAGACACCCCAAAACCACCCTCCGTACAAATGATTACATTCAATTATGATTACATTCAAAATGTATTTTGGAATTCATATGAGCCGAGATAGGTTCTAATATTTTTGAGTTGTACATGTAACATGTAACCCTCTTTTAGTGATCCTCGT
Source organism: Maratus michaelseni (assembly GCA_963931845.1). Lineage (NCBI taxonomy): Eukaryota > Metazoa > Arthropoda > Arachnida > Araneae > Salticidae > Maratus > Maratus michaelseni. The sequence goes on from OZ007587.1 coordinate 353,670,096, forward strand.
ACACTGCTGTCCAAACATAAAGATGCAGTGACTGGACGCTTTCGCTTTTTACACGGTTTGTGGGATATCTACTGAAATCCTTGACGAATTGTCCTTGAACTTCGAGGATGTAAAGCTCATGTTTGATTTCAAGAACAGTAGAAACGATATTCTGTAATTAAACAATTATAGTATATTTCATATTTGATGAGATATGGGCATTTGTATGAAATAATTTTTAACTGCGCATGCGCGAACTATATAAAAAAAAAAAAATTCATGATTTGGTAGTCAGTTCTACATAGCAACTCATATAAAAATACCAGTCAAATCCCTTATCATCCAAATGGATTTTCCTCCCAATTTGTCAATTAGCTCACTGTACTGCCAATATCTTTCTGAGCTTTCACGATATTTGACTGGTCTTTTTATATGAGTTGCTCTATAGAATTGACTACCAAATCATGAAAAAAAGAATCTTCGGTATAGTTCGCGCATGCGCAATTGAAAATTATTTCATACAAATGCCCGTATCTCATCAAATATTTTATATATTAATCTGTTAATTGCAGTATACTGTTCCTACTGTTCATGAAATCAAACATGTGCTTTACATCCTCGAAGTTCAAGGACAATTCGTCAAGAATTTCAGTAGATAGTCGACAAACCGTATAAAAAGCGAAAGCGTCTGATCACTGCCTTTAATTTTTGGACAGCAGTGTATTAAAAATATTAAACTCGTATACGAATTTTAATCTTTAATTTTTCAAAGGAAGCTAGCTCGCAGATAGCTCCTGTTATCCCTTCAGATTAACATGTTTTTATATTGCAGATTATAGTGATATCTAGACATTTAAACTGTTTTCCAAATTACAGTAGTTACTCTTGATTTCACTTTCATGATTTTTGTGATACAATACGTCATGATGTTATTCGTGTATGTAAAATCCTATCCTTATCTTTAATAATAATTATTATTATAATAACAATCACAATAAACATCGTTGTCATCGATTTTCTCAGAAAACTTTTACTCGCAGCACCATATATAATCTGCACAATCATGAATCAGAATGAATCAGTTTTAAATGTATACCTGTTAACAATTTGGCTGTTTACCGAATTGGGAATTTTGAGATATAACGATAAATGCATCGGTTTTTAAATTAAATGCACCATTGGCAAATGCGAAAAGAGGAAATTAAATATAAATTTCGTTTTTTTTCCTTTTAATATGTTATTGTCCCACTGCTGTTTTAATAATATAAATTATGAATTTACTGCAACCTATTATTTGAGATATAACATACTAGATACTCTTTGATATTTCTTATCATTTATATTTATTGCTCTCAATGAACAAATAAAGATAATTTCTCTGAACTAAAGCATTAACCACGCACTCATTTTAAAACATATTTTAATTGAATTTCTTAGAATCGTTGAGTATGGCCAAGATAAAAAATGAACAAAAAGTATATCTTGAAATAAATTATCGATTCATTCTTTCTTTCAGTAGATATTTAAAAAATATATGTACGACAAGATAGTCTGCAACGTGAATTACCCAAACTGTTTTTTGCGATACCAATTGAAATCATTTGGATTGCATGTACTCTAGGTAGAGTTCTGCACGAGTCCGAGGCCTGTAACCGGTGCTGCAAGATAAAGTCGTACTTTCGAACGGACCGGCAGAATAAAAGCTTTTTTAAACGGCCGGGCCTATAGAAAAATGTACGGAGCGGGTTGAGCCGATAAAAAAAATGAAACGGACCCGACGGCCTGATGTAACAAATTTAAAAGTGACAGAATAAGCTGACAAAACATGAATAATTTTCAATCAACCTGACTGGACGGAGAGTAATTTATAAATGTGCTGCACGAGCTGATGGTAGTTTGTCAACATCAAATTAGAAATGTAACATGCCCAGAGTAGAGATCTGCATCAGACAGTTACATCGTGTCTGAGCCCACAGGATTATTTTTTTCAGCAGACTCGGGTAAGGCTCAGGATAACATTTTTTCTACATGCCCAGATATCTGGTCGGATCTGGCCTTAATTGATCACTGAACGTGTAAGGCAGGCAATTTTATTTGTAAAAAAAGTCCTTCCGGCCTGTACCGGGAGGAAAAGGTAGCTTTCCTATATCTTCGTTTTAAAATTTCAGCTAATGTTACATGAAAACAGCAAGTTAAAATGAAAAGAAATGTTTACAAAAGATTCGTTAATACTGAATTTGAATAAGAAATTCGCCAAATTATTGAGCAATAGCCAAATTGGCTTCATTTATTAGACTTATTTTGGTCTCCAAATTTGGCGATATTTCGCCAAATGTCACCAATTTTGCCAATTTTGTCGCCAATGTCGCCGATTTTGGCGCTAACGGATATGAATATATAGTTTTATGCGTATGATTGGGAAAATTATTACAACAATGAAAGAAAATAATTTGCGAGTAATCGCGTTAATGTGCTGTTTTGTTTCAAAAAGTCAGCCACCCTAGAATTTCAAACTGCTCTATCTCAGCCATTTTTTAAGATAGATGTAAACCAAAAAATGCTTTGGAATCCTTGTATCAAGGCCTAAAAAATAAATTTGAATTTTTAACTTTTTGGTATATTTATTTTAGATTTAAATTTTTAAATGGCCGCCATCTTGAAACAAAATGGCGGACCAAGCTGGCCAACGAACTCGGTCGAGACATTGGTTAGCTTAATACATACAATTAGTTTCATCAAAATCGATTTATAAATACGAGCGTTATCGTATGACATAGGTCAGATATATATATATATATATATATATATATATATATATATATATATATATATATATATATATATATATATATATATATATATATATGGATATATCTATATATATAAATCAACATTTGAACGGAGGGTGGTTTTGGGGTCTGGGGGTCATGATCGGTGAAAATATATCGAAATTTTCCGGAACTGCTTTCCTCCGAACGGCTGCAATACGTAGCTTTATACTTTTTTGTATTGAAAGCTACCTAATAATGGTGATATTGAACTTTTGCTAACGTAATCTTTTGAAATATTCCTTAATGAATTACAGAAAAACATTTCAAATATAAGTGCTTTTAACCATGTTTTTTTTTTTCTTTTATTCCAAACTACATTATTTTTAATGAGTTTTTATTTGAATACAATATATAATAGTCTAACGCTTGTATTTACCATCTACTTCAACACCCAGCTAAGCACAATACCCGCGGTCAACAGCTCTTTGGTCGATTGCCGACGAAGTCCAATTAGATTAATAGTGAATATCATTTAAGCGTCCTACCGAACTATTTGTGTTACACCTGGAGTTCGGTAAGATGCTGAATACGAGCGTAAGTGATCATTAATATTGCTATTCAGTATTATATGATCTGTGGACATATGTCTGGAATGTACTGTAAAATTTTCGTATAAATAATAATGCTTGTTTATTTAAAAGAATTTTAATTATGCCTAAAAAAATTTGAATGTTTGCAGAAATTGAGTCAGGTCGGGTCGTCAACTGCGAAAGTATAAACGGGCCGGAACCAAGCCAAACGTTTTGTTTTTACACTGAGCCTGGCCGACACCAGACCTGGAAATTTTGACCCGTGCAGACCTCTAACTCTAGGTCTGTCTTTGGGATTTATGTAGAAAACCTTGCAATATGTACTGACATTGTTAGGTTGGGACATCATACCGGCTGGAGCCTGAGCGTTTGCAACCTACACTGTAAAAAATGATCAGTGGTTCTTATTTTATGAAAATATACTATAACCTCGAACGAAAATAAAATATAATCTTTTGAGTTATCCGACATTACAAAAAGCGTGTTCCATCATCTTTTGAATCCCCAGAAAGCAATACATTTCCAAAATTTAAAGAATTAATTATAAAAACAAATTTTCTTTAGCTGCCCGTATTTTTCAGAAATGTTTCCGAATAGATTTTATAGTGTATTAATCAGTTTTCTCAGCCTGGAATACCTATTTATCGAGTGTCATCCATTCTCAAGTAAACGTTTTCAGCCGCATAAGTTAATTTATACATGGAAGAGTAAAGAAATAACCTTAATTTTAATGTTAATGTTAACGCTGTTAATTTTGCATGTTTGTTTGTTAAACATATATGTTGAACATGAAAATGTTAACTTGAGAATGGATAGCATCGGAAAAAAACTGTATTCCGGGCTTAGAAAACTGATTAATACACTTTAAAAGCTACTCGTAAACGTTTCTGAAAATTACGGGCAGCTAGAAAATATTTGTTTTTCTAAATAATTCTTTAAATCTCGAAATGCCATTAATGTCTGAGGTTTCTAAAGATAAAGAAACACTGTTCAGAATCATGGTTAACAAGGATGAGTTTATATTATAAATTGATTTGTCATTATATTATATTTTCGTAGATTCAGAAACATTCGTTATTTTTTACAGTGTAGCTGGTTCAAACACCCTCGTAATGTATTGAAAACAATAATTGCAAAACTCAAGAAATGTGCTTCAGACATCTTCCAGTTAAATGTTATGAAATGGAATTTCTTTTCTCTTTGCAGCAAACTGTCCGGTTGTGAACGCACATATAATATAGCACTCCTACCTAATCCCATTTACACACTTTTACTTTAATTGATTTGCAACATATTGAGGTTGATATGCACCAGTGTTGATGCTATTTTAAATAAAATTTAAATGTCATAAGTTATAGATAATGCTTGTTCGATCGTCTGATCGAACAAACAGATCGATCGCTCGTTCGATACTTGTACGAGATGTAATGAGAGACGAACAGTTTCATGTCATGTATTCAGTTCATTGGTTTACAATTTTTATACATATGTGTGGCTAAAGATGTGCCCAATAATGTAGTCAAATTAGCTTCGATGTCGTGAACTCTGGCGCACTGATGACAAATAATTCGCAGAATCTGCCATTTTGAAAGTTAAAACGTGTAGCGTTGCTCAATCATGATTTACATTTATGTTCATTTAGCCACGAATTCCCATGGTATATATATGGTATATATATGGTATATACATATAATTTCAGTACCTTCATGTGCATAATTCAAGATCATATAGTCCTATGCAGCGATTCTCGTTTGATTTTGAACTATATTTAATCGGTTCACTTAAATGTTTAAAATCTGCTGACTATCCGTATTTCGGTTGCAACAAAATATATATAATTATCTAGTGCTATAAGCAATAACAAATTTGAAGAAATATAAAATGTTTTTTTTTTAAAATTTAAACGATGTCTTTTACTCAGTAAAATATACAAACGAAATTTTATTTAACAAAAACTTTAAATAGAAATACTGCATTTTTTTTTCTAAAAATATATAACTAATTTAATTTTTTTTTAATTTTATTTCAGCATAATTCTAAACAGAATGAGAAGCAAGAAGATGAAATATCAAGTTTTGCAATCACCATGACAAATCTTATTACTTTTTTGCATCATGCGTTATAAATTCCTATTGCTGGAATGTAGCAGAGGAATTAAAGAGAATTATGAATAAAGATACAACAGAATATGTTTCTTAATTTTCTTGTTAATTTCTTATTTCTTTTTAAATTCCTTTTTAACAGAATTCCAACGAAGAAGGTTTTAAAATTCATTTATATCTCTGTTTTCCAGCATATCCGGCATAACGTTTTAACAGATGCTGCGATTTTTATACTTTTTTTTTGCCTAAAAAAGTTTGTTCTGGTAGTGATCTGAATTATTCATTATGATCCAAAATTGGTTTATTTGTCTGCCTGTCTATTATTTTGTCTTTTTTCACTTCACATATGAGTGAAAAAAGTTTTACTTAGTCTTCAACTATGTAAAGTGTATCTTCAACTATGTAATGTTTCTGTCATGTATTCTGTTCAATCTTTTAACGATTTTATAGATAGACTGCGTGGCCACAGACACAACCGATAACGTAGTTAGTTGGACTTAAATATCACAAACTGTGGTGCATAGGTAAAAATTTACAATTTCCGGAATTTTCCAATCTGAACTATAATGTGTAGCGTTGTTCAAATCCTTGAGAACTTCATTTCCGTTCATTTTGCCACGAACTTAATCTATGTTTTTAGTTAGTCTCCAACTTATGTAACAATTCGCAAATCAAAACAAAATTCAAATATATTATTAAACCTGTGTCAGGCGCACCTCTGAACTCCTTTGTTCGGGCGCAGTTCCCCTCACAGGCGCCTGCTTTAAAATTGTCCTTAACACATACTTCACTCAATTTTAACACTCTTAACCTCTTCGCTACTGAAAGAAAAATAATATTTGAAAAAATGTTGGAAAGGTTTTTTTACCTATTTTGGCTTCTGATATGATAATAATAAAATAATTTTAAAAATTGATGTACCAGGGTATCAGTAAATGGAGGTCAACATATGTGGACCTTGGAACTCATCTGCAAAAAAAGTTCAAAATTTCGGAAATCCATTTTAAACATTTGTTTCTTTTTAAAATTGCAAAAATAAATGTTTTTTTAATGTACCATAATTAATTATTATTTGTTATTGCTTTAAAAGTATTAAATTAATTAAATTGTAAATCTCAATATTTCAAAATAATTTTTGTCGAGAAATATATTTAAGAAATGACTAGGAAACTCAAAATTTTTTACTTTATTTTTTACTAAGTGTGAAAATTTTCAAAACAGTTATTTTTCAAAATGCATAAATGAACGTTACACTTTATACACATAACTCTTGTTTTGGATTTACATCCTTCCAAACGACACTTAGACGCATATTTGCTGTCTAAAAATCTTCGCAAATGCCCTACATTTACAAGACGGAGTATATATATAAGGTATATTAACAACTTTTCTTAAACAACTAATTTCTGACGCATTTCTGAATTCATTTTAGTTTGAAACCGCATGAAATTGACATGTGTGTTTATTCTGAAACTATGTAATTTAAATGCGTCTTCCAATTTTTGGCAAAGATGATCCTTAAAAATATGCTCTTAAAATCGATATTTTGAACCGAATTCCCAACGCGTCAGTCCGAAAAAGAAAAAATAAACTTGTCGTTACTTGACAAGAATCGCTCATAACTCTATAAGTAATTTATTTATCAAAAATGGAAAACGTTCATCGGTTTCAAATCGCTGCAATAATCAGGTCGGCCAATTTTATGCATTTACGTTTAAAAAAGTCCCAGAAAATGTGTCAGTCATCTCATCATGTTGACCAGGGGATTTGAAAACATCTTAATTTAGTTATTTATGTATGATATAAATATTTTTTAATGGAGTAAATAATTGTATCTGTTTAATTATGTCCACATATTAGATCCACACATCTGAATTGAAACATGCATTATTCAACTGGTTAAAATCATAACTGGTGATTAAATTTTAGTTTGAAGAAAATACTTAATTTTAACAGTATTAAGCTATGTTTTGTGCATTTAAAAGTAAACAGCTATTAAATTCCCATTATGTAGTTTAAAAAGAATATATAAGAAAAGTGCATATGCATTTTTAATATAAGTTAAATTTAAAAAAAAAAATCAAAAGTTGGCCTAAGTAACAAGGAAACAATACAAGGAAATCTTTTAATATTTTATTATTATTATTATGTATTATTTACAAGAAAGATTATTTTACAAATATAACTACGTAAAAATAATTTTCTTTATCTATTTCCATTAAAAAATGCATTATTTATCTAGAAATAGTCTCCAATATGTCCATATATTTTTAATAAAATTGCATAATTTAATCTGCATTAATTAATAATTAACCTAATAAATATACAAAACTCACTTAATCTTTTAAAATCAAAAACGTCACCAAATAAACAAAAAAAAGTTATCTAATGAATATTTATAATGTTTTTAACAATATAAAAAATTATGACATTTTAATTAAAATTTTAATATAGATAATTATTATTTACTTTTACGCAATCACTGAGTTGACGGTATTTTCGAAAATCTGACTTTCAACCGACTGTTCAGCCATGAAAATAAGTCAGGTGCTGACATGTGTTGGATTTTTTTTTTAAAGCTTAGACTATCACAAATGAGAATTGAAAATCAAAATTTAGATACTATGCATGGTTTTATTACAATGAGCTAAGATCCAAGGTCCACATATGTGGACCTCAGTAGCGAAGAGGTTAAAGTGATTAGAGATCTTCACTACGATGTGCAAAGAGAGGATATTTGAAGTCTGATTAAAAAACTCATTTAATAACCTCAAATCAAGTAAAAGACTAAGCAGTTTACGAGCTTGCTTTCACTAAACTTATGCAGTGCGCCTGGCAGACACGAGCCCTGTGCACGCTGCGCCCGACAAAGGGTTAAAGTATACATTATTACTGTATGTTTTTAAACAGAGATATCCTATCGTATATAATTTTTTATAGAGACATGTTGAAAATTTGAATATGTCATTGCCTAGTGAGAGTCAAAATTATCGATGTTGGTAACAATGAGATTTAAAGTAAATGTTAATAATAACCATGTTGCCATGAAACATTCTTTTGTGCGAAACACTTTTAACTAAAATACTCCAACAGGCGTGCAATAAGTAAATACCAGTGCAATAAAGTAAGAAACAATCCCTTGAAGTCGTTTTATTTTCTAGAAAAATAGTCGTCATAATCAAGAACTAGTATAAACGATTTTCGAAATAAATGTCACATTGCATGAGTATTTTTTTAACTCGTGATAAAAAGGTATTCAAATATTTTACCTCAGAAAGAAGGAGAAATTTCATAAATACATATTCTAATTTTTCAAGCGTTAAAATAGAATTTTTTTAATATTTTTTGTTAAAAGATAACTGTAATTAATTGGTTTCATTAAAATGAATTACAAATTTATAACAAATTCTAAAATAACTTGACTGAGTCTAAAATAATTCTGAAACTTATTTTTAATGATATACGAGGTAATATAAGAGTACCGTATATACTCGCGTATAAGCCGACCACGAAATTCGAGAAAAAAGCAGGTTTAATACCGATATTTTACAATAGTTATTTTCGCATTAAATAATTTAAAATTAAATTAGATTAAATAAGGCGTAGAAAACCATTCTGAATTACTGGCATTAAACCTGTTTTCATCTTGAATTTGGCGGTCGGATTATACGCGAGCATATGGTATGTTATGTATTTTCATTCTTGTATTGTTAATTAATCTGTAAAATAATATCAAATAGGACATTAGTAATCTAATCATGCGTATATTATCTAATTTTCCAACATGTTTGTTTATCTATCGTTCATTTCAATTAAATAGAAATATTTGCTTTTATCTACGGATGAATAATTATAAGAACTTCAAAATAAAGTTTTAGAAAGACCCAACATTTAGATTTAAATGCAAAAATTGCATCGAAAAGCGTTCGTATATAAAACAAGAAATTTAATATTTCTCAAAAATCCCTGTATTTCCACCCATAGCAAAATAAATTACATTGGTTTATTTAGTTTACAGAGTACAATTTTTCTATACTCTTGAAACGTATTTCGCAAAAGGAAAAACATGAAAATTTATTCCATCTCCCGAAAAAAGCTGTATTTCATCAATATTTTACCCTAATTTGAGAAACTTTTCAAACATTTTCATGAAAATCGTTGAATGTTTATTTAAACTTTTACAACTGAAAATAGATTACCATTTTAAAACTATGGAGAAGTTTACATACTGGTAGAGTTGAAGTCTAAATAAAAAAAAATTATATTATAAAGTTTTAAATAAAAATTATATATATGTTTTAATAATGTAAAAATAACATTGTTTAGAAAAAAAATATATGAAACGCTCTCTTAAAAAGTATACTAAACTTCATTAGAAACACAGATAAACTTCATTAGAAACCTTTTTTTCCACATAAAAATTACATACAGTCATGTACAAGAATGTATGCAAGAATATATGATAGAATGTATAATAAACCATTCTTACATCAAAGCCAACATTTCATCAAATTCACTTTTTAGAAAATATGGTTGAAAACTTACATGTGCACTCTCCTAAAAATGCCATTTTCTATATCGGATGATCGCTATCCAAGTAGTGCAGATTGTTGACCGTCATTGGCAGTTTGTGGAAATCGTAGGGAAATGGTAGGGTTGGGAAATAGTAGGTAAAAAGACCCTTTTAATTTGGAGCGTATTTGAGCAGGATTCTTGGCAACTAACGATTGGAGCACAGTTGGACCTCTTCTGGCAAATGATTCGATGTCGTACAGCAAGGCGTAAATTTCTTACTGTGGGTCAACGTGCAACAACAATTAGCGACCATGTGACAACAACTAGCCAACGTTAGCCCAACCAATTTGTGTTCCTAGGGTATAAAATTCCGTTTTGTGATAGAGATCGTTTGATTACGTGGATTTAATGTTTTATAACAAATGTCGAATTTTAGGTACTGAGATGTTATTTAGTGTTTATATAATTGATTTGTGTTACAACAGCCTTTTTTTCTCATCAAGACCTGACGATACAACTACAATTTGTCTGTTATTATAAACAATATTCATTCTCTTTTGATAAAACAACTGTTTAAATCATAATATAATGACTTTTTACAGGCTAATCCACCATTACACTTTTTAGGAAACACGAACAAAGAAAAGGTATCTAAAACTTTTTCTACAAACTTTTTAAACGACATGATAAGACTTCAGTTTTTGAACATTTTATAAACGGTTCATTGTTTTTTTTCAAAATTGCTCCTACTCAATGGATAGAAGTAGCAGGTTACAAGTAATGAAACTACACTAGTCGCTACTTTTTCTAATAAACTATAGTGTAACACGCAACATTTTGAAAAAAGTAATGTAGCGAGAAGCCCGATACGAAAAAATCGGTAATTTATAGCGAGAACGGACGCTATTTGTAACGCTACCTCAGAAAAAAATGTGTTATTATTCAAATCACGTAATCGTAACTTGCCTCCTTTCTAACTTGCGAATTTCAGAGACAAAATAATGTAAAAATAGTAAATAAAATTTATGCAGCGTATAGTTAAGCTTTCAATCCTGTCACAAATTCTGACAGTAACGAAGCAATAAAAAAAAGTAGAAAAGTAGTTGCTTTTGAAAAGTAGTTGCAAGTATCAGCTGTAGTTGTAGTTAACTTCATTTTCAATAAAGTAGTTGTAGTTGTAATTCGTTACAAAATAAAAGTAGTTTTCCGACCAGTGCTCCTACAACGCCTTCATATGATTAAAAGTCGATAAGAATACAGTCATTTCGAAGTCTCATGATTTTATTCTTTAGAATATTCTAGAAAGTACAGTATATCGTCGGGACAGAAAAACACTATTACGCAATCAGTCATGACGTTATTGCAATAGAAAATACAGGAATAAGTATTCTAAAAAAAAAATCTTAAAATGCCTTAAATGAACAGCTCCACAGTCGAAAATGTGCAATAAGGTAGTAGCTCGACTAGTTGCAGTTGAATATAGGTCTTTATTTGTACGTCCGATGTTGTATCGGAAAAACCAAGAAGATATGCCTTCTGATACATTCCATCGAGGCCAAATCCACATTTGCTAATCCCCGCCCTCAAAGACACATGATCACCTTTGGCCATTCCCACTGAATCATTGTCACACCCCTTTTGAGACATTTTAGTAGAAACGCATACAAAACAAGAAATAATTCTAGCTCCGGCCACTGAACTAATTAAACACAAAATCTGTAACATTATGCACTGTTATATTACAGGAAATATTACTGAAATGAAATCTTTGAAATACAAATTACTATAAAGAATGTACTTTTTCATTTGCTTAAAATGTTCATATTTTTTTATATTAAAAAAAATCATCAGTCAGTTTAAAAAAAAAAATCAATAACTATTTCTCTTGTATTTTTTTTTTCTTTCCTGAATTCAAAATTCTGCCTATTTTAGTGGTTTCTGCTGAGCGAATCATTTGAACTTATCTTATTCACATAATCTATTCTTACTTCTCCATTTTAGCATAAGTAATATTTTTTCTCTCCCGTGAAAGAGAGATACGGAAAATTATCTCGGTGATACTTACTTAAGTGTGAAAAATAAAACTTATGCGAATCAGAAATAGAAACATTCAGCAATCAATATCAGGTAGAGCAAATATATTATTGGATTATTTTCTTTTACATGCTAATTAATTTATGCAATTCGTATATTTACTGGAGAGAGGTCAAGTTAAAACTTGCTACTTATATGTTTAAGATCGAATTAGTTCTTGAGTAAATCGATATTTTCCATATATCTTTTATAACAGTAAACTAATAAAATTATTCGTTTTGTTGTTTCATCACAATCTGATGGAAAATGTACAATACTAATAACATAACATTGGTAAAAGCTTTATACTTAGAGCGCGGATTGACTTAACTTTAGTTTTAATTGATCTTTTTTTTTTCTTCCAAGTGTTAACGAAATAACCTGAAGTAACAGAATAATGTCACTTCTTGTTGGTTTTCAAACTATCTTCACATGGATTCATGATGAAGAAGAAAAGATTACTTAAGAATTATATAGCTGGTAACTTCTACACTTTTTTAACACTTTCCAAAATCTTTGAAAAGTGTTTATGAAATCGGTATGTCTGTCTGTCTGGCGTCTGTCTGCCGGTCCGTGCTCTATCTAGCTTAAATATATTCGGATTGTCATGCAATTGATATATGTTATTGAGGCTTACTATGGAATGTTCGATATTGAAAGTGAAGTGTGTAGCACTTATAGTTTTATTACAGGGACACTCAAAATAATTCCGTTACATTACGGTCTATGCAAAAAAATTATTTGCGGTTTATTTTAATGATATTACACAATTTCAAACATATTGAATGTGATATGTATCACTGAAGTGCACTACAAGAGACTTACTATGGAATATGGTGTTCATAAGTCTTATAGTTCCTTAACAAGGGCGCTTAAAAGAATTCCGTTACATTATGGTCTGTGGAGAAAATCATTTGCGGTTTATTTTAATAATGTTTAATTTTATCAAACATATTGAAATTGATGCATATCACTAGGGACATTACATGAGGCTTACTATAGACTGTTGTATGTATAACATTCATCGCTCATTTACAGGATCACACAAATAATTCGCTATTGGTTGGTACCAATGACTGCTGGAAGTGCGTTTTCAGTTGCCGAACGCGTACTTAAATTTAACTCATTTGTTGTCTATTATTTGGTGTGTATAAATTCTGTAGATCATATACAGGGTAACACAAAACTACTCGAGTACATTTCTGTTTATTGACGGAAATTCCAGAAGGAGAATTTTAAACTGTGCTACGCGTTTCCTAACTGAACGAAAATTTAGCATTCTATAAGGTATATGCACATATCTATAGATCATATACAGGGCTGCACAAAAGAGTTCAGATATTTTTCAAAATATTGTTGGTAATTGTTGTTGTAAATTGGGTTTGTTATGCGCTTAAATATATTATGCGTTTCCAAATTGTTTACTTAAATATCATCTTTCACCTTATTAAATGTAAAGGTTCGTAAAATTATTTTGGAAGTGTTGGAAAGTGTTACATGATCTATGCTTGACGCATAAATTTTTGTTCTTTTTAGATCATATAAACATTTTTTTCGCCAAAGCAGTCTCGGCAAAATTTGCCAACTGGCTATGAAACTCTGACAGGTAAATATTTTAAACACCAAAAATAGAAAACATAGATAAAAAATAAAGAGTTTAATACTTTTTGTAAAAAATATAATTTTATCATTTAGTCGTTTAGTATTATAAAATTATCGTAATTATATATTTTTTAATAAATTCTAGTTCACACTTTCTTTCAAGCGTAGAACAAGCAGTGATTTTTCAATAGTCGAGATCCACGCCAAATTAATGTATTGTACACACTTTTTAGAACTGCATGAACTGCACTCATGAAATTTGGCATAATTTTTAAGATAAACATTGAATTCTTATAAAAGAATGTTATTTAAAAACACTATGTTTACGCTTATATTTTTAATCAGCTACTCCCTATTGTTATAATGTGTCAAATGTTTGTGGTTTTTCATTAAAAGTTGTTAATTAATTCCATATCTAAACAAAATTACGCTTTATAGGGTATATCCCCTCTTGTCGTTGTCCACTTGCCAATTGCTAAGTTTTAGAGATCTATTTCAGAAATGTTTCAAATGTTGTTCTTCACCATATTAAAAGTCATTTATGTCAAAATAACTGTGTTTTTGGAAAATTTGCGAAATTAAAAATTTTATACGGTCCCTGAGTCTTTATTCTTATATTTTTCCATGCTCAAAAAAATATATATAAAATAAAAGTTTATTTACGTACGATTAAAACTTACCCTCTTATTGTGCAGCAATGATTCTCAACTGATGTGTCTCGGCACACTGGTGTTCCGTGAGAGGACATCAAGAGTGACGCGAAAATTCACTCTCAAATTGTTCTATTAAAATTTTACGAAATAACAGAAGTAACATTGCAGAGCGTACATTTCGTATTATACGATTTGTAATGAAGTTTAGTGTCATAAAATTCATTTCTTAAAAAGTTGATTTCAGTGTTCCCTTTCACACGAGTATGTGGAGAAATCATGAAAATGGTCCCACGGCATTGAATTAAAAATTAAAAATCTTTGTATGGTCCCTGTTTCTTAAAATCTATGTTTATAAACCATTCTCTATGCTCTAAGAAGTAAAAAATAATAAAAGTTTCACTTGTGTACAACCAAAATTTACTGCGTTATGATACAGGAGGGATTCTCAATCGTTATGTCACAGCACACTGATGTCCTTCGACCTGGGACCTCGAAGTGGACCTCGGCAGTCAGTTATCAGTTCATTTGTGTACAACCAAAACTTTCAGCGTAATAATAAAGGAGTGATTCTCAATCAGTGTGTCACGGTACACTGGTGAGCTTCGACTGGGACCTCGATTTGTGACCTCAAGTGTTCTGTGAAAATTCCCAGTCAAATTCTATCAACATTTTACGACTTAACAGAATTTCATAACTTAGAACATACGTTTTGCATTATGCGATTTGTAATGAAGTGTATTCTTATAAAATTTCATTTCTTAAAATTTTATTGCAGTATTTGCGTAACAGCTATACGTGTATGTGGATAAATCATGAAAAATATCGGACGTCATCAATTAAATTTAAATAAATTTCAAATAAGTTTAATATTTCCAAAGAATAATATTCCTCTGAAGAAAAAGAGTCCACAATATAAAACGCACTAGAAATGTTTCATGGTATGATATTGTCGCTACCATGCCAAACTATCGAATGTGAAAAAAAAAAAAAGCATTTTCATTACTTTTAAAAATGGGCCGATTGTGACCACTAAATTTTAATAGTATTCTTCACCAGGGTTGCCAGTTTGGCCTACCTTTTTTATTCAGAAATTGCAAATCCATATCAGAAATTTCAACTAGAATTTTTTGCTTTATTTAATGATAGACATTTCGTGATTACTTAAAGTAAATTTTTTTCCTCAAAATTTCCGTTATGAATTCAGCATCTCTGAATAAAAAAAAGGGCCGAACTGGGCACCCTGTTCTACGCAAAAATTGCATTAGTATTTTTACTAGCCGAAGTATTCTAATAAAATTTAGTGGTGACAATCGGCCGTTTTTAAAATTAATGAAAAATGCATTTTTTCCTATTCGATAATTCTACACGGTAGCGACGATATGGGATCTGTATGAAAATGTTACTGAACAAATTTTAAAAACTTTACATAAATTTAAGATAATACATCCTCCAACCATTGCTTTAGACACGTCTCTAGTTTAAGTAATAAATGATTTTCAATTTTCTTTTAAGTGTCTGTACATGTATAAATATATATATATATATATATGTGTGTGTGTGTGTGTGTGTGTTTGTATCACAGAAATTTTATGTTCGTGTGTGTCATGATAGATTATTTTGTTTGTATTAATAAGTAAATGAAAAATGACATACTGCATTCATACAGGGCATAAAAAAACTGATAGTGAGAATTTAAATAATCAAGAGGCCGGTAACGGCCCCACAAGAAACTTTTGAAAACTAACAGGTGCAACACTGGACACTAGAATCTTTTATATGAATGACTAAATTGGCGTAGCCATCCGACATTGGAATTAAGATTAATGTCGAAAAACGTGCATGTGTGTTCTATGTCGACATAGTGTTTTCCCAGAAGCTCTTATAGTATCGAAGTTTACTTTTCCAATAATGAATCGTTCAAAAAAGTGAGGAGAGTGTTTCAAGACAAGTGTGGTGAAAAGTATACGCTACTCGAAACAATAATTAACAGAAAAATACAATGATTTCGTAATGATCATATACTATAACCTGCATTCTATCAATAATCTGCATTGATCATCTATCTACTATATATATAAAACACAAACGGAAATTTCGTTCCGTTCTTTCTAACTCGAGTTACTCTAAATGGATTTTGATGGAACTTGCGTTGTTCGATAGATAATTTTTCAGGGAAGGTTTTAGTATATAAAATATTGTTCTATGTACATTAGTTACAGAATTATGATAGAAAGTTCTGTTATTTTGGCCGAAAAGGTTACCATTGCTCATTTTTTGGCGACCATTATTGTTTCAGAAAGAAATGAAAAGGTTATACATCTCGAAAAATAATAGAAAAACTGTTGCTAATTTTATTTAAATAAAAAGAAAAAAGAAAGAGAAAGAAAAGAAAAAAAAAGAAAAATAGTTTTGATGAGAGATAATATTATAAAACGAAAATATTTAATTTACACATGTTTGGGAATGTTCGTAATGCTTACAAAATTATTCAAGGGGCAAGATAGCTATTGAAAAATATTTGGCGATTTATCTTTTGTTTTTGGCGATTTTGATTTCATTTTTGATCCCAAACAATTTGATTTTAAACCAAAAGGTGTTTTTTTTTATTTTTTTATTTTTTTTCCAGAAGGAATTGAAATGGCTATACATCTGGAAAAATAAAAAAAATAACTGTTACTACTTTTATTTTTAAAAAATAAAGAAAAGAAAAAAAAGAAAACAGTTTTGATGACAGATTTTAAGCCAAAAGATGTTTCTTCAAGTGTACGACAGCATTCTTGCAGATTTTTTTTTGGTACGTTTCGGTTAGCCAGGCACCAGTGATATATATATACATGTATATAAATACACACACATAAATATACACAAATACATATATATACATACATATATATACACTTATATGCATGAATATATACATATATATACACAAATACATATATATATACACTTATATGTATGAATTTATACATATATATACACAAATACATATATATTTATATATGTACATATATCACTGGCGCCCAGCTAACCGAAAAGTACCCTTTTTTATTCAAATGCAAACTATATTAATGACAATGTACTTCTATTTACATCTACATATATGAAATTTCGTTCCGGCTGCTTATAACTCGAGTTCTGCTGAATGGATTTTCGTAGAACTTAAACTGTAAGATAATTTTTCAGAGAAGGTTTTATTGTATAACATATCGTTCTACGTAGCTTATTTATAGAATTATTCTGGGAAGTTCTATAAGCAGATGAATCCGATTATGAAAGATTAGCCTTTTTAAAAGATTTTTCCGAATGGATTTCGATGGAACCTACACTTTTATATAATTTTCTAGGGAAAGTTTTATTATATAACATATCATTCTACGTTGCTTAGTTCTAGAATTACAGGGGGAAATTCAAAAATTGGGTGACCATTTTTTTTATCAAATATTAACCTTTTCAATATTTGATTTCGATTATGAAAGATTAGCCTTCTGAAAAAGCTCTACTGGATGGATTTTGATGGGAATTGTATTGTTAGTTAGTTAGATGCTATTTCAGGAATGGTTTTAGTGTACTACATATTGTTCTACGATGCATAGTCAAACAGTTATGTGTGAAGGTTATATAGTCAGGTGAACCCGATTCTGAAAGATTAGTCTTTTTGAAAGTTTTTACTGGGCGTATTTTTTGCGACTTGCATTGTTAAGTAGATAATTTGTAAGGATGGTTTTAGTATATTTCATATCGTTCTGCAGTTTTAGAATTATGTGGAAAAGTTCGATAATCAGATGAACCCGATTATCAAAGATTAGCCTTTATAAAAACTTCTACTGAATGAATTTTGTTAGTTAATTTGTTTGCAATGTTGGTTCGATAATTTTTAGTAATGGTTTTAGCATATTCCATATAGTTTTATCATTATTTAGCAAATCCTAACTGTAAATGACCAAACAAAAGAGTTCGTCCTTAACAGCTAAAAAATTGTCTGCACATTAGAAAATATAATAGCGCAATGACGTCATTTTTCAGTAATATGGAAGGATATTCCAGGTAAATATACAGATTGCTTTCAAATACAAGGTCAAATTAAACGATATATTTCGTTTGATTCAAGATTCATTTGTAGAAACCGACCAGCGCAGCGGGCGTACCTTGCTAGTATACAATAAACCACATTCTGAAACGGGTTTTCGTGAACGTGCTTGAGCGTCATACGTGTGTTACAGTCGAAAGAGGGAAAGTTGAAAATGTATTTTAGTTTAGAGCAAATAAATATAATTTGGAATTTCTTTGTAAATTTTTCTAAATTTTACTAGCCGTTTTTTGGAGTCACCCTGCATATCTTATCATTATCAAAATTTTAACGTGGCGCGGAAGGTTAACCATGCGTTTGAGTGTGTCGTAAGATATAAAATGTTGAAAGACACCGTGATATGAGATAGCATGAAACATAGAGAAAGTTCTTATAAAATAATTAAACTTAATATTTAATTATTTTCCCCAGTTCAAAACAAAGAGTAAAAAAAAAAAAGAGTAAATGACACATCTAGAACTTTCTAATTATTTTAGGGACGATTTCAGCTTTTCATACAGAAATTCATCAGCCCGTTTATGTGGTTTTCATAACTACAAATGCATTACGGAAAGATTTCTATTTAATCAGAGTTGAGATTTTTAAGGGAACAGATTTAAACATAAAACACAAATGCGTATATATGTCATCTTTTCTTGCACTCCCTATTGCAGTATCTTTCCAAATTCAATAAAAACCCCATAAAAATACAGTAAATATTTATAGAGCAACAACAAAGTTTTTATTGCTCCCAGTATAAAGAAAGTTTAAGATCCTTTTAAAACATTTTTATTTTTGTTTAGACATTTTTAGACATTTTTAGATATACTAGAGCAAAATGAATTTTAACACAGCCGTCTCATAAAGAATGTTAAAAAACATTCAAATAGTATATATTTTATGTACTGTGGCCTTTTTTAATTAAATCGAAACATAATTTTGAAACTTTTCCTTTGTAGTACAAAACAAAATTTCACACATCTAACATAATAAATATGCCATATAGATATTTTTTACTTCTTTGATTATTTAACTCTTAGAGTTAATATTTGTTTTTGTGAAAACATTTAAAATTAAAATATTTTTTAATACGTAATTCAAATTATCTGGCAACATTTATAGGAAAATAGAAACGCATTTTTAAACTTTTTTATAGCAGTCAGTTAAAATTTTTTACAAGTTTCTTTACAGAGTTTTATACTTTGTTATCGAAACTGGTTTGCGATTATCGTGTAAACCAAAGAATCAGATTTCAGCACACCATTGAAATAAATAGCGAGTAGTAACTTTTTTCTCGTCATGGATAAAAGAAATAGGAATTATTCAGATAGAAATGGGACACTTAAGACCATTGATAACTAATGGGATACTAATTTTTTTCTTTAGAGCATATGAGATTTTTCGAAAAAAACCATAATATTTGCTGCTTAAATACCGGCATTTTAATAGAACTGAGTAAGTTACTAATAAGCTAAAAAATTAAAAGTAAAATGTACAAAAACTGAATATCCATTTTTGGAGACAAAATAATCAAACACCATATAAATGTTTGTATAAACGTTATATAAAATATTGCGTTTACATGTGTTTTTACAAATGGGCATTAATAATTACATCTAGTAATATTTTACTAGTAAATGTCATTGAATTATTTTGAAAACTGATACTCACAATGTCGCAGAAATCACTGGATACGTAGATAATGGACAAAAATTTAAGAACAATAATTGTTCTGTGACAAGTTGATACCGAAGGTTCATTCAGCTGATTTGAAATTATAATGAGTGAGTGACAAAGCAAATATCAATTTTAACGAAGCTGCCCGAATCACGAGGAAGCATTTTATATTGACAAAGGTTAGTTATTTCCATTAAGGTAAAGCCAGGAGAGATTGTGACATAGAGGTTCGGGGGGAAGGAGTAGAGTGAGCGCGCAGCGACTTCAGGAAGTTGTACAACAGCAGTAGTGGAGTGTCTACTTGAAAGTGCACGTTGATTGTTTGAGATAAAGTATTGCTATTTTGTTTTGTTTTCCCAAAGTAGCGGCCATGTTTATAAAAAGCTGCGCAAACTCTCCTACCGAAATCGGATAGTTTGCGCATCTGCTACTTAGGAGAGATGGCGCATTGTTTCCATTAGTTTCCATGCTAGGAAAGATTACGCAGCTTATTGGTAAATTTGCCTAAAAAATGAAAAATTAAAATGGACTAATTTTAAGTTAAATGTGTTATCAAGAAATTTAATGTTATTTTGTAATCTTATGTGGACATGTTTTTTCTGATTATTTAATTTTTTTCCCTTTAATTAAAATTTTTTAATCGTTTTTTAAATTATTTCCTTTTTCTAATTCTTTTATAATTAGGTTGAAATATTCACTCCTAATACAATAATATTTGTTCCCAAAAACCTTACAACAATGTCATTTAAGTGTAATGATTATTGTTAACAATTTAATTGTAGCTATTATTAGTAACAATCTCTTCTACCCATGTGCGCAATCACACCAAACATGTAAGGACAGATTGCGCTAAACAACTTTCTTGGTTTTATTACAACTGTTCTATTAAAATACAACATAACAACAAAATAACAATGGAAATGCATAAAAAACAAATGAAGTCAAAATTATTCATGGATAGTTTAGCAAAAAATTAATATTTAGATTTTTTTATTGTTAATCTTTTGAATTTTGCGCAGACTCTCCTAGCTTTACCTTACATTTACCCGTGCTTGATTACTCCGTCTGAACATCCATTTTCCGCAAAAATCTTCTTTCACCAAACGCTACCGTATAGTATTCGCTTCAATTTATTTTATGGGTAAGCCAACCCAATTAACAACATTTAGTAAGTCACAGATCTCGCCAAAGTGTAAGAGTTGTCTGCTTCAAATTGATTATTTAGGCTTCGGCACATTAACGTTATTCAGTTGCTTACAAACAATGTAAACATACACGGAAGAATAAAATGTGTGCAAATATTAGGCTGTATCAAAAGTATTTTTGTTTTTGAATGCTTTTATACCAAAGCATGTAGCTGGCACTTTCTCACTTCTATTGTTGAACATAAAATGTTATTTAAGAGGATATATGTCCCTCTATATTATATAATCATACAGGCTTATTTCTTTCATTTTTAGGTCACATAGAGGGTGATAAAAATGTTTAGATTTTATACATCGTAGGGCATTATTTTAAACTAGGCGTTGAAACCAATAAATCTGTCCTCAAAATTCGTGCTGTAAGTGGCCGAGACAAGAGCAGTATCCGGACAGTTCAAAACAAATCCAAACGTTTTAATTAAGGGAAAGGTAAAGCCAGTAGAGATGGCGCAGTCGGAGAGATTGCGCACATAGAGGTTCGGGGGGAAGGAGTAGAGTGAGTGCGCAGCGACTCAAGGTAGTTGTACAACAGCAGTAGTAGAGTGTCTACTTGAAAGTGCACGTTGATTGTTTTGAGCGTCTAAGATAAAGCATTGCTATTTTGTTTTGTTTTCCCAAAGTAAGTGCTTAAATTTTCATAGCTATTCATCAGAATTTCTTAGTACCAAATATTTTTAACTTAAACGATTTCTCATAAGCTACTAATCTAGACTAACATTGTGAACATCAACGGTTCGTTTTAGTAGCGGCTATCTTTAAATAAAAGGCCACGCAATCTCTCCTACCGAAATTTGAGAGTTTTCGCATCTGCTTCTTAGGAGAGATGGCGCATATTTCCCATTAGTTTCCTTGCTAGGAGAGACTACGCAGCTGATTGGTAAATTTGAGTAAAAAATGAAAAATTAAAATGCACTAATTTTAAGTTAAACGTGTTTTCATGTAACTTAATGTTAATTTTTAATATTATCTGGACTTGCTTTTTCTGTTTCTTTATTTTTTTCCCTTTAATTAATTTTTTTTTTAATATTTTTAAAATTATTTCCTTTTTCTGATTCTTTAATCATTAGGCTGAAATATTCATTCCTAATACAATAATATTTGTTCACAAAAATCTTACAACAATGTTATTTAAGTGTAATTATTATTGTTAGCAATTTAATTGTAGTTATTATTAGTAATAATCTCTCCTACCCATGTGCGCAATCACACCAACCCTGTAAGGACAGATTGCGCAAAATAATTTTCTTGGTTTTGTTACAACTGTTCTATTAAATTACAACATAACAACAAAATAGCAATGGAAATGCATAAAAAACAAATGAAGTAAAAATTATTCCAGGATAGTTTAGCAAAAAATTAATATTTAGATTTTTTATTGTCAGTCTTTTGAATTGTGCGCAGACTCTCCTAGCTTTACCTTATCTCAGCCCTGAAATCAAACCCAGAAATGACAGACCATTAGTTGTGAATTTTGACTAGTTTAAGAGAAAAAAAAAAAGAGAATCCCTATAATTAATTTTGATGCTAAAAATTAACAAAACAACGCATTCAAAAATTTATCCGGACTCAGGAAAAATTACTCTTGTCCTGGACTCCAACTACACGCGTTCGATGGACAGCTTTATTGATTTTAAGGCCTAATTTAAAACAATGCCTTACGATACACAAAATCTCAGAATTTTCATCACTCTTATTTATCTGACCTAAAAATGAAAGAAAGAAGCCTGTATAATATTAGAATATAGTGGGACATGTATCCTATCAAATAACATTTTGTGTTCAACAATAAGGGTGAGAAAGCTTCAGCTACATATTTTTGTACAAAAGAATTCCAAAAATGAAAATACTTTTGATACAGCCTAATATTTCTGACCGGCTACTGCTGGTCAAAAATATTTGCACACAATTACAGCTCTCACTTACGGCTCTAATTCTTATCACTTTGGGAGGAGAAAGGTGCATTTCAAAGTTGGCCACAAAAGAAATGTGTCCGAGTCCAATTGTACGGATCCACACATACCACATTAATTGCGAAATCTCTTTTCTGTCTGCTAGTATCTCTTGTTTTATTACATATCTTAATATTACTAATTTTTCGATTGACATGTCAGACTGGAAGATGGACGAATTGTACAGTGAGCTTACTATTTCAGCAATACATACTTTTCAGATTTCCGAATTATGTTTTTTTTTTCGTATTATGCAAAAAATTAATAATGCATTATTATCCTTGGCGTGACCTTGAAATATGTTGGACAAATTTCCGCCTTATCGCAATTCCGATTTAGACAGTTATTACTGTAAATGAATCAGGCATGTTAAAATATGAAAGGTTTTTCCGTATTTAAATGCGTGAATATACTCTCTCTCTATTTTTTTAAAAAAGTAACTACTACAGACGCAGTCGTAATTGACATTTTTGTGACCCGAGATCTTTCTCGGATTATATTAAGAAAACTATTGGACATAAAAATATTCAAAATGGTAGTTTCATAGAGAAATGTTCGATAAACACGCTGAAGCAGACAGTTTTTAAATTGAAGTATTATTTTAAGCTCTATTTAATGTTGAAATAGGTAAAAAAAGTCCCGTTAAAAGAGTTTTATGGGATAAAAAAGTACGTTTACCAATTTAACCATCACTCATAGGTACATACATGATGCGCTTATGGTGTGAAGTGTGCAATCAGTTTTTTAGTTTGACTAATTTTTTGCGAGCCTTTTTTTAAATTTTTTATTCAAAATTCCATTATCTGAAGAGAGATTTATTTCATATTTCGGAAAAGTCGTTTATTACCTGTTGCTACCAAATTTTGAAACAGCGCAAATAATGATATTTTATTTTAATTAAAAAATAAACTTACACGTGAATATTAAAAAAAGAAAAAAAACTTTGTGGAAAATTACGTCATATTTAAAACGATACCCTTAAAACCTCTTATTTAAAACAATTTAACACAATAGCGTCATTATAAAATTCCTGGATGAAGGGATAATGTTTACTTAGCCATTTTATACAAGCTGATTTTCAATTGTTTAGTTATTTTTTTTATAATCAATCACGAAAAGAGCCATTAGCTGTCGCGACAGCAGTTGACTCAGCCTTTAAATCCTCCAGTCAAAAGAAAATGAATGGAAACCAGATTACAGAAGACAGCAACTGGTAATTTAATTATAATTCAATCTTCCGTAATCTTTTTAAAACTGAGCAAATTAACATATTTATAGAGTCTGTGGTATTTGAACGGGGTTTGGCTAGCGTAGCACTTAGGGGGCACAGTCCCCTAGTGCTAAAAAGAAAAGTATAAAAGAAGAAAGGCTGCAAGGAAATAATTTGTTTAATTAAAATATTACAAAATGTAAAAAGGGTAAGAATAATTTGGAAATATGAAGTTAAACATTTTAGCTAGTTACAAGTTATTACATCAAAAATATGATGAAAGTAATGTACTTTACTAGGAGAAAGCATTGCATAACATGTGATTTATTTCTTTTAAATATCTGTCTTTTCTTTTCATATGATAAAATATTTCAGAAAATATGTGCTTGTCTCTTTTCAAGCAGCTAAAAAATTTTCCGATAACAAAATTGAGATGTTTTCCAGAAAATATTCTTACATTTACTAAGAAAGATATCAGTTCTAACAAAAAACATGCTTTGGTTCTCTTGAGCATCTGGAATATATTCACTTTTACAATTTCAATAAATTTCTCTTTCTTCTTGATATATAAAAGTAAAATATTTTAGCAACATATTTCCTAGAATATGAAAGTGCAGTTTCTATTTTATACCATAAGAAAAAAAAGAATTAATTTATATATGCGTACATGTATTTTTTTATAATTTCAATATCAAGTATTCAGTGTGTCGATTTTCGCGTATGTATTTCACTATACATGGTGATTAATTAATTCCGTTTATCCTTAAAATATATAAAATATTTTAGCAACATATTTATCAGATTAGGAAGATGTTATAATGTAAATAATATAGGTAAAAAATGTGTTTTATGGTCTATTTTAAACCACAAAAAGAAAAATAATTAATTTATACATGAGTACATATATTTTTCATAATTTCAATATTGTATTTAAAGTGTCGATTTTTGCGTATTTATTTCATTGTACAGGGTGGTTCATTTAATTCCGTTTGGCTTCAAAATATATAAAATATTTTAGCAACATGTTTCTCAGATTATGAAAGTGTAGTTTCTATTTTATACCATAAGAAGAAAAATAATTAATTTATATATGCGTATATATATTTTTATAATTTTAATATTGTGTTTAATGTGTCCATTTTTGAGTATTTATTTCGCTATGTAGGGTGATTCATTAATTCCGTTTGGCCTCAAACTATATAAAATATTTTAGCAACATATTTCCCAGATTATGAAAGTGTTGTTTCTATTTTAAACCATAAGAAGAAAAATAATTAATTTATATAGGGGTACATATATTTTTCATAATTTCAATATTGTATTTAAAGGATCGATTTTCGCGCATTTATTTCATTATACAGGGTGATTCATTAATTTAATTTGGCCTCAGATAACTGGTCAACCGAGTTCGCTTTGCTATAGCCATGAACGTGGCGTCAAGGCATAGCAAGATGAGTATGCGCTTCACAATAAAGTATCTGGAAGCACCCTCAAGCGACAAACTGTGAAATTAGTGTTCATAACTTGAAAACGGTATGATGTACGTTGAAAAAGTAAATTGCAAAATTACAGAGCGCATCGATTTATTTAAATAAATGATCAACGTAAAAATATCACAAATAAAAAAATTTAAAAATAACAAAACAGCTGTTTCGGAGCCTCTAAAGCTCCATCATCAGTGTCAAGTTTAAAAAAATTAAAAACTGATTTAAAAGTTTAAGCCATGTAAATATGCTTGCCATGTTTTATGCTTGCGTCTCCCCACGATGGAGCTTTTTAGAGGCTCGGAAACAGCTGTTTGCTATTTTTACATTTTTTTATTTGTGCTATTTTTACGTTGATCATTTATTTTAATATAATGGCACAAAGTTCAATCCACTTTAAACGTCCTCGATTTTGTATGAAATGATGCCTTGCATGTAAAAATATCTTTATTAGAAGCCTTTAAATGTAATTTTTTTTTCAATCACAAGCTTAAATACGCCACTAATTCCGTGCAGAAGCGTGGCATTATAAGTCAGATGCACATTTACTAATAAAGCTAATACATGTAAGCATAATACTGTTTATTTTAATAAGAAAGAAAGTGTAGTATGTTCAATGTGTCCACAATCGGACGCACGCAGATTGCATCCCGCCGATGTTCGACACATTAAACATATTAAACTTAATTTTCTTATTAAAATAAACTTTACCTCGCTTTCATGCGTTAATTTTATTGATATACGTGCATGTTCATCTCCTTATAATGCCACATTTCTTAACAGTGTTGGCAGATCCAGTGACGCAAACAGTGGGACAAAGGTGTAAAAAAAAAAGAAAAAAAAGAGCGGTACATAAAAATATAAAGCAGTTTCCCTTAACTATATTAACTGTTTGTAAATTAAATAACCCTTAAAGAGCACATTTGAACATAAAGTAAATTGACAATAGCTAGTCACTGAATAGTGAGTAATATTGTATGCCAACAATTCAATCTTAACAAATGAAACTTAATCAATATCATATTTTAAAACATAAGATATTTGTGAATGCGATACTCAAAGCTAAACATTTTACACAAGCATTGGAAAGTTTTGTGCTAATTAACATTATAAAAATTGAAATTCATAATTGCTAGCGCATGAATTTTGAATAATAAAATGTAAGCTGGGTTGCACCATAATTTTAGTAAAGGCTGTTCTCAAATCCAAACTCATTACTTAAAACTTTTTTTTTAAATTATTTTATGCAAAAATGAAGCATTGTGCAAGTTGACAAAATTTCGGAATTAAACTGAATTTTTCAACTTAAAAATCTCAAAAAGAAGTATAAGGTATTATTCGAACATTGATTAAAGGTTTATCATATTTCTGGAATTAAAAACGTCTGTCCGATAAATACAAATAATTTTGTATATGATGTTTCAAAAGAAATGCGCATTTTTGAGCAATAAAATGAAAACAATTGGGAACACCCTCCATCACAATTCATACTTCCTGCTATTAAAATCATTTCATTTCTTTCGAAAATATAATCTTGATATAAAATCTAGTATAAATGACTACACTTCAATCTACGAAATCGTTATAAAATTAAATATTCTTACCAATTTTTCTTAGATTTTACAATTTTTTTAAACCGTCTAAACAGATATATAATATGGCGAAAGTGAAAAATGAAAATGTTGGTGTATTGTGAAAAAACGGCCGCGTGAATTGGGACACCTGGCAAAATTACTTCCGGAGGCAATTTATCGTGTATTAAAACTGGTGATTGAATATAAAACAATTACATTTCAGGGCTTCTAATAATGTTTTTTTTTGCATGTAAGACATCATTTCAAACTAAATTGAAGACACTTTACAGCTTTGTAACTGACTTTTTTCTCGTATCCCTTGCCGTTTTCAAGATGGGAACGCTAACTCAGAAGTTTGTCTGTAAGTGGTGCTGCAAGGTACTTCATCATAAATCTTTGCCATACAAAGACGCAAACGGGTATGTATAGCGTTCATCTACGCTATACATACCTGTATGTAAAGCGTATATGCGGTTATACGTTATAGATATGGGCATGAATGACGCCACGTTCATGGCTATAGTTAATTCGGTAAGCCAGTTATTTCAGGCAAAACAGAACTGCATTGAATATATGCGTATTTATTTATTTATTTACATGCAAGATAGTTATAAAAAAAACTTTGGCAATACATAAGCCTCTAGTCAACGTACCATACAAGGAAATTTCTCTTGCCGCGGTTTGAGTGCTGCAGTTATTGTTTAAAGGCCCTTCGTGTTTTTTTTCTGTGGAGATTATATTTCGATCAAAAAATGTACCCGTTAGAAATTTTGTCATTCTAACAGTAACTATAATAACTAAATTCAAGTTTTTCATCTCGTTCTTGACACATACTTTAAAATTCCATGCATTCGATATTTCTCTTTTTTCTTTTTTCTTTTTCTTTTTTTTTTTTTTTTTTTTTTTTTTTTTTGAGTGGTAATATGGCAGCGGTTCATAAAGCGGCAAAAAATTTTGTATGACACCTTTCATATATGCATATATATATGTATGTATATATATATATATATACATGTGTGTGTGTGAAACTGAGTTTGAGTAACTTCATAACTAATTATATATATGAAAGGATAAGAAAATAAAACCTTTTAATGCTCAAAATTAAAATTAAATTTCAAAATTCCAAATTAAAGTCATTAGCTTCTTTTTTCTAACTTTTAAAATCAATACTTAAAAATAATTTTCCCCTGTTAACTTTGTTTCTCATCCCAACATATATTACGACCGATCGCTAATTCTGAAAAACTTTAAGATTAAAATTGCTGATTCAAACGCGTTTCTCTCTTATTTGTGATCAGCAGTGCGTCCAGGAAAAAAGGAGCACCATAACATTGGATATCTTTTAGCCAATTAAAAAATAAGTTCCACCCTTTTTGATACTTCTGCCCCCTACTAGTAATAATTCTAATTAACAAAATAAATAGACGAGACAACAGAAAACCAAGGACCTGTTTAAGACATAGAAGTAGGTTAATCCCAATGCTACTCAGGCGTCCCCATTACTCTACCAATTGCTTTGTTATTTACTAAATCCATTTTTTGTATGTTGCAACAATTTGAAATTTTACTGTAAAATTTTCGAGTAAACAACAATTTAGAAAGAGCGAGCTTCATTATTTTGATAAAAGTTTCGTAAGGGAAAAAATGCATTTTTTACCCAGAATGAATTTTTTCCCCATAAAAATTTCTTTTGAAAAATGAATTTGGGGCCGCATTTGTATTTGTTTGGGTAAGCACGGTCTTCCCCGGACTATTCAGTAAACAGGCCCTGCAGAAAACTCCTGGTTTTTTTATATAATCAATTGTTATTTTAACCCATGAAACTCCCGGACCAAAAACATTTTTTTGGACTATGCGATAATAAAAGCATCTGGACTCTCACTCAGATGAGCCTGATTTAAAAGGATCGGCATGTAAGTTGAAAGAATAAAAATCAGGTCCCGAAAAATACTTGTTTTCTCTGTGTTGACACGACTACACCAGCATAACTCAGCAATGAGGAAAAGAAGAAAATAAATGGACTCGTAGTTTATTACAAAAACAACACTTTATAATACGCGTACACACATACACATATGTCGTAATTAATCGTGAAAGTGTCATAATTTACTGTTATCAAAATGACTCTTCCAAGCTTTAACATTTGTCATCACAAACTACATCAAAGCTGCGCGAAACCCATCTAGGTCAAGATTATGCTCAGTCGATTCTAAAACAAACTGAGAAAGACAAGGAATAAGAATTGGCGTAAGTAGTTGAAAAATGAATGATCGGGCGAAAAGTGGTAATGTTAGTATAAAATCATGGGATTCACCTGTTGAAATAGGAAACAGAACAACGTTATTTACGAGTATTTTAAAGAATAATCGTATTAAATATGTGCAGTATTAGAGAAGAAAATAAAATAGATAAAGTAATTAATAAAATGTAAGAAATTAAAGATTAAAAGAAGAGTTAAATCGCGATATATAAAGGAATCTTTTATATATGTTAATAAACGTTTTCTAAAATACATAAATTCCAAACAACAGACGATATACGAAACAACTAGGTCCGTAAAATTACAAGCGAAACGCAATATTCTTGCTGTTTGCAAAATTCTCTAAAATTAAAATAATGCAAACACCAAGCTGTTCATAGTTGGTTACTGAGTTGGCCTAAGATGTTGAGTCATACACCGTGTTTTTTGTGTTGAGAAATTTGTGACACCTTGATGCTTCCATTTTGAAATCTAGCAACAAACATAGAGATTTTATTACAGATATTAAAATCTGGGAAAGAAAACTAAAAGAAAAGACGCACAAGAAAATATGCAAAATCTGAAAATATCAAAGGCTATTTAGTAAAATATAATTGTTACATAATTAAATGTTATTTAATTAAATAATCTAAAATTTACGTTTAAATAAGAACTGTCTAAAAATAAGAAAAATAATTTAAAATATGTACTAGGATATAAATTGATCTATATTTCTTCAATATTAAGAAAAAAGTGGTATGTTGCCTCTATTTTTAGTTTATTGTGTCAAAACAGAAACTGTTAAGAGATTAAGTGGATTAAACTTATTTCAAAGCCACTGAAACTGTTCGAGCATTTATTATGAAACATCTAACTATACTAGGATTAAATTGTACTTATCAGTTGTTAATATTTTTAAGCTAAGACGCAACAGATAGAATAGCAGAAATATATATATATATATCCCTTCACTTTCTTCTGTTTAACATATAAGGAGAATCTATAGTTAACTAAGAAAATAATTTATAACTTTTCTTTTTAAAAAGTTACAAGAATAAATGCAAAAGCATATTTCAAATAGTTTTAAAATAATATGAATTCCACATCATCTTTAAACTTTACCTATTAATTATTTCACTTTAAAAAAAACATAATGTGCACATGAAGCAGTGCGTAAAATATTATTCAAAGGACTTTTGAAATGCATCCTTACTTTACCCATTCGTAGATAAGTTACATATTTTAGTTCCATGATACAGTTTCTTCTTTTACTTTATATATCACGAAAGATATCGTGACTACAGATCGGTTTATGAATTAATCTTTTCTATTAAAATTCCAGTCAGCAAAGCATCTCATGCATCATTTTAAATTAAAATATCAATTTAAAGAAAATTATCGTGTAACGAAAGAAGCGTTAAGAATTAATGCGATGATTATACGTTTCTGAAACTCATAATAAATTTAAAAAAAATAATAATAAAAGCTTCCAAATGAGAGTCACATGACAAATGTGAGAACCAGTATTAATTTTTTCAATTTAAAAAGAGATAAATTGGAACGATCTGTTATATTTTAATTTTATAATATGACACATATTTAAGAGCTATTCAATATAAAAATATATTCTATGAAGTAATGCTTATAAGTGCGCGGTAAAAAAAGGCAAATGTCTCTTAATCTGGAAAAATATAATATAACTACGAAAAAAATATGTAAATCAGTCATTTTGAAAACCACATAAGTAACAGAATCAGATCTTTTCATATAATAAAAAAACTGTATTATTGTATATAAAAAAATTTGTTTTAGCAGCAAACGATTTTTTTAGGGGGGGGGGGGGGAGGGTTGCTGATTATAGAGTTTGGTCTTCAAAGTTTGTAAATATCGAATAATTATTATAATTTATTAATAATAAAAAGAAGAATAACAGAAAAACTATTCCTGACTTATGTTGTTTTAGCAAGAAACAAGGTTAGGTGCCATTTAATTTGAACAAAATAGTCATATTAAACATATTTTTAATCAGACTTAATGAGGATAGCTCTTATACAAGAACATTTTTATATTTTAATATGGTTCATGCAAATGATAATATGGGATGGCATGCAAATGATAATATGGGAATTTATTATGGTATCCGCATGTATTCTGATATTGCAAGCAAAAACCTCTTAAGTCACTGACTTTATGTCGTTGAAGTAATGAACGAAAATTAGAAGGTATTGTTTGAAGAGGAAGGAATACACTGACTTATGTGGTTATTACCCACATCATGGCTATAACCTTAAGGAAATATTTGCGACGAAAAAGGTATATTTGAAAAAAAACTTGACTTATATAGTTTATGAAATGATCGATTCATATACAATAATCACATCCACCATTGCACAAGTATCTAATGCCAATCTAATGCCATCAAAGTTCTTTACACTTAAAAATTTCTTAATCTACGAAAATATAATGTAACCACGACCGAAAATATACAATAACCTCTTCCGAGTTACCCACGATTCCGAAAAGCATTTTTATCTCTAAAAAACTCCTAAACCAATATATTTTCGAGATTTCAGAAGAATTTATAAAAACAAAGTTTCTTTTACTGCCACTGATTTTCGGAAATGTTTCCGAGTACATTTCATTGTATATTAATCAACTTTCTCAACCCGGAGTTTATGATTTTGGGATACTATTAATTCTTAACTAAACATTTTCATATTCAGCAAATATGTTTTACAGACACACATGATAAATTAACGGAATTAACATTAACATTAAAATTCATATTATTTTTTTACTTTTGCATGTATAAATTCATTTACGTAGCTGAAATTGTTTAATTGAGAATTGATAGCATCAGAAAAACTGAGATTCCAGCTAGAGAAATATGATTAATACATTGTAAAAACTACTCGGTAACATTTCTGAAAATCAGAGGCAACAAAATAAACTTAGTTTTTGCAAATTCTTCTTGAAATATCGAAAATATATTCTGATTTTTCTAGAGGTAAATAACGCATTTTCGGAATCGTGGGTAACTCGGAAGACGTTATTGTATATTTTCGTACATGGTTATATTATATAATCGTAGATTAAAGAATATTTGTCTTTTTTTTGCAAAGTGGGCAGCTGACAAATATCATCTTTGCTACATTTTTGTAGAATTATTTCATTTAAAAAGAAATCTACTGGTTTTAAAATACATTTAACAATACAAAAAGACCTTTGGCTTTTTTCTGAGTTTGAATATCATTCACACTCTTATTATGTTTAAATTTATTATTACAAAGGTACTATTTTTATTTATTTTTGATTATTTTTATTTAAGACACAGTATTCTTATAGTTTATATAATTAATATTTATGAAAACAAAACCACAAGTTGCTAACCAATGTACATTTTAATACGAGATTTTAAACAGAGATGTAAGAATTAAAATCACAAAAAATAAAAAATATTCTCGACATTTCGGTTTATCTTTAAAACCATCATAAGGTGTTATTTTTTTAATTAAAAAACGGTGAAAAATTATTTACATGTTACAAGCTATTTTGAAAATAGCTTTAATAATAAAACATGCAAATAATTTTTTGCTGTTTTGTATTTAAGAAAATTAATTCCTGATGATTGTTTTAAAGATAAACCGAAACGTCAAGAATAATTTTAATTTTTGTGATTTAAATTTTTACATTTTTGTTCAAAATCTCGTAATAAAATGTACGTTGGTTAGCAACTTGTGGTTTTGTTTTCATATTTTAGTATACAACGTAAAGTCCTTATTTATTATAATTAACCTTTTTCACACAACATTGAATCCCAAATGAATCAATCTCAAGACATGCTATTCATTACTGTAACTTATTCTTTTGTGGAACGCTTCGATTCAACACCATAATCTTAAATTGAATAATGTTTACAAAAATGTACCAAAATGATTTAATTTATAAGAACCTGGTGGGTGAAAGTGTTTTTCAAACATATTGAAAGCTCTTCGCTTCTACATATCGTATGATTTTATTTCATGTTTAAATATAAAGGTTTTTTTCATCAATATAAATCCCATGCCTTAAATTAGATTATCTTACATCCCTATAAAACCGCTTATTTTATTTTCCATGTTTATACAGCTTTAAGTTGAAAGGGTAAAAATTTTTTGCTTGAAATATAATGTATCTGCAGGTAATATGGCCACCCTAAAGTTAGACATTTTTAAACGGTAATAGTAACTGATTTTAAAAATATGTACAAATTGAATAACAAAGCAGACCCTTTTTTGCACTGGAAAAATATATTAAAAATTTAAACTAGTCAAAATTTTTACCTGTGGCAGTTTGTTTAAAAAAGAGAGAGTCGGTGAATGTAATACGGCCACATGAAGGTAATATGCCCATAGATGAAATAAAATGAAACGATTTATATTAAATGTTTAAAAAAGAACAATTATTGCAAAACCAAATAGTAAAATAACCATGAAGAAAATTTTCAAAAAATGTTGAAGCAATTTTGAACATTTTACGGTAATAAGTGTTTTTAATTTTATTTCAACCGCACATGTAGGACAAATTATTTTTTCTTTGTATTTTTACTGGTAAGTCCGACATTTTATTCGTGCGCATAATTATGACAGACAACACATAATCTCATATCTATAGCTTTAGCCCCCTGCCTTACCATTATTGCCAACAAAAATCAATTTTATAAATGCGCTCGTTATTCTGTCGGCACACGCCGATATTAAAACTCATTTATGCAGTTGAAAAAAACATTAAACAATCTAAAATATCATGTATACAAATAATCACAAGCACTTTGTTTAAATAGGATAAATAACAAACCTACCACAGACAACTTTATAACATGCCAAAGTGAATAACAGCAAAACAGCGATGTCTGCTCTCTCGTGCACGTTGTCCGGGAATGCGGCAAAAGTGGGTCTTTGACCAACTCTTCTGACTTCCCGCGACTGTGTCAAAGTGTGTAATTATAGTGTCATCTTTTTTATTTTACTCAAACTGTTAGCAATATTACGAATTGGCCATATTTCCAGCAAATACCTTATTTATTGACCTGGTATATATAATGCTTTTAATTTAATTATTTTAATATCATTTTTACAGATTGCAATTTTATTGAACACTGCGTTATCCAATCTGGGCATCTCGGGTGGTAGAAAATACTGCCCGCTGTATAGAGCATAGATGAAAAACATTTTTTTTATTGAATAACCATTAAAATGTTATAGATTTTTTACATCTGATATCTTTTTTTTTTTTTTTTTTCAGTGACCTATTAACAGTACCAAAACGCACTTTTATATAAAAAATACTAATTAAATTATTATATTTTGAGTTCAAATATTTTAAATTTATTAAAAGTGATTAGTTTGTATTAGCTTCATGCCATGGGTTAATATCAGGAGAAATCGCTGAAGATTTCACTATTTAAACGAACCTTTTTGATTATGAATTTTCCAATGTTTGACTGAGTAGTTTGGTTTACTTGTTAAATTTGTGTTTATTAATTTTATTGTATTTATTTATTTATTTATTTATTTATTTATTGATGAAACATCCATTATAGAATACTAGCCGGAAACAAATTCTGAATTATTTGTATTGTTTTTAATTCAAGAGAATTAATCTTCGTAATCGGGCTGCATGCGAAAGAGAAGATTTAAAAAAAGATATATGCTTGGAAATTACTTTAAACTCATACAAGTCAGCACATTCAAATACAGTTTACTGATAAATTACATTTGAAAATACATTTTTCTTCAATTATATGATGTAAAAATTTAATTTGTGCAATGGTTAGAAGGTTTGTTTTGCAAAAAATGTAAAATAGGTTAATCAGCTCGTTGCCACCGTTGATATAACGTTAACACTATTCCCGGACATGATTTTGCTTTATAATATAGATAAAGTATACTCAAATTTTAAACATTTTATATTTTTAAAAAGCATCGAATCTTAAGAGTTCTGTCAACGTTAAGAAACTATATGCTTGTATTGCCCTTTTACTCTTTTAGGGAAAATTGTAAACAGTACATGAATTTGAAAAAAAAGCTTGTGTTGAAAACTATTTACAAAATATAACAAAAGGGCTTAGTTTAATAGAACCTGATTATTTAAAGACTTTTTCGTAAACAGTAAAATCTCTTCTTCTTTGATGTCGTTTTCAACTTGATGATATGTTTTTATGATCCCATTTTTGAAAGAAAAACTCTTCTAGAAGTTATTTCTATCATAAGCACAGACATCCTTATAGCTCAAAAAATCTGTATGGGTAACTTAGAAAGGGAAATGTAAAACATTTACATAACATTTTTTATAGTATTTATACTTTTTACACAAAATCGGCTTAGATAAAACGAAACAAATGTTTTCTGATGAAAATAAAAGAAGATTTAAAATAGCGTTGTATGTTCTTATACTTTAAAATACATACATATTTTTAGAGATTTTTCAGCCACAAATATAGTATTAAAATTGAACTAACTTTTTATAAGCAATTACTTCTATCATGGGCATAGACGTCCTTATTGCTTAAAAAATCTGTTTTGGTAACTTAGAGAGGAAAATGTAACACAGTTACATATCATTTTTTATAGTATTTATACTTTTTACACAAAATCGGCTTAGATAAAATGAAACAAATGTTTTCTGATGAAAATAAAAGAAGATTTAAAATGGCGTTGTATGTTCTTATACTTTAAAATACATACATATTTTTAGAGATTTTTCAGCCACAAATATAGTATTAAAATTGAAGTAACTTTTTATAAGCAATTACTTCTATCATGGGCATAGACGTCCTTATTGCTTAAAAAATCTGTTTTGGTAACTTAGAGAGGAAAATGTAACACAGTTACATATCATTTTTTATAGTATTTATACTTTTGACACAAAATCGGCTTAGATAAAATGAAACAAATGTTTTCTGATGAAAATAAAAGAAGATTTAAAATGGCGTTGTATGTTCTTATACTTTAAAATACATACATATTTTTAGAGATTTTTCAGCCACAAATATAGTATTAAAATTGAACTAACTTTTTATAAGCAATTACTTCTATCATGGGCATAGACGTCCTTATTGCTTAAAAAATCTGTTTTGGTAACTTAGAGAGGAAAATGTAACACAGTTACATATCATTTTTTATAGTATTTATACTTTTTACACAAAATCGGCTTAGATAAAATGAAACAAATGTTTTCTGATGAAAATAAAAGAAGATTTAAAATGGCGTTGTATGTTCTTATACTTTAAAATACATACATATTTTTAGAGATTTTTCAGCCACAAATATAGTATTAAAATTGAACTAACTTTTTATAAGCAATTACTTCTATCATGGGCATAGACGTCCTTATTGCTTAAAAAATCTGTTTTGGTAACTTAGAGAGGAAAATGTAACACAGTTACATATCATTTTTTATAGTATTTATACTTTTTACACAAAATCGGCTTAGATAAAATGAAACAAATGTTTTCTGATGAAAATAAAAGAAGATTTAAAATGGCGTTGTATGTTCTTATACTTTAAAATACATACATATTTTTAGAGATTTTTCAGCCACAAATATAGTATTGAAATTGAACTAACTTTTTATAAGCAATTACTTCTATCATGGGCATAGACGTCCTTATTGCTTAAAAAATCTGTTTTGGTAACTTAGAGAGGAAAATGTAACACAGTTACATATCATTTTTTATAGTATTTATACTTTTTACACAAAATCGGCTTAGATAAAATGAAACAAATGTTTTCTGATGAAAATAAAAGAAGATTTAAAATGGCGTTATATGTTCTTATACTTTAAAATACATACATATTTTTAGAGATTTTTCAGCCACAAATATAGTATTAAAATTGAAGTAACTTTTTATAAGCAATTACTTCTATCATGGACATAGACGTCCTTATTGCTTAAAAAATCTGTTTTGGTAACTTAGAAAGGAAAATCTAACACAGTTACATATCATTTTTTATAGCATTTATACTTTTTACACACAATCGGCTTAAATAGAATGAAACAAATGTTTTTTGAAGAAAACAAACGAATATTTAAAATTATATTGTATGTCATTATTCATTAAACTACATCTATATATTTTTAGAGATATTTCAACCACAAATATAGTATTACAACTGAAGCAACTTGAGATGGAAATATTTTTAAAGAAACTAACTTAAACATGCGAAATTAATGTAGTACAAGGCATATAAATTTTTCGATTTATTAAATTATTTATAACCTGACTAGATGACCAATCCGAGGCAAATGTAGACTCCACAGCCCAGGAGGAGATATCTATGGATAATTTTATGTTATAGTTATAACATAATAACTTATTACAATTTATTTAGCAGAAAATAAAATATAACATTTAAAAATTGAAAATTTTAATGTCTTAGTGAACACAGTATCAGTAAAGCGTTGTGGCAATTAATTTTGAAAATTTTGAAAATATATATTATAAACCAAAAATATGTCCGTGAGTAACACTGACGTCATATGAATGGCAGCAACGACAGGAGTAATCAATTTCGAATCTTTATCGTACCTTTTTAAACCTGTATACATCTCACACTTTTTTTACAGTGCCTAATAAAATAAAGTATTTTCGAATGCAATTTGTTTGAAGATAGTATTTAAATACTGTATAGATTTCTTGTGATTTTTAAATAATTTTCAAGCATGAGTTTTTTACAAATCTATCTCAAAAATTGCGTGCAACCCGATTACGAAAGATTAACACGTTTGCACTTAAAACAGTGTAAATAAATCAGCATTTGTTTTCCGTTTAATATTCCGAACAAAATTAAGGTCACCTTCACAAACAAATAAATAAGTAAATGAATAACAACAATAACAACACTTCTCAACATAGTTGAGAAGTGTTCATGCAATCGTTTTTTCTGTCTGTCTGCCCGAGCTCGAACTCGTATAAATATACTCGGATTTGCATGTAATTGATGTATCATATTGATGTTTATCATGGCAAATTTCCTATTAAAAATGAAGTGTGTAGCATGTATAATTCGTTTACAGAGGAACTCAAAAGAATTTCGTTACATTATGATATGTAGGGAAAAATCCTTTGCAGTGTTATTTTTAATGATGTTACATTCTTACATATTGAAAGTGATATATGTGAAGTCACAAGATGCTTACTATAGAATACGGTATGTGCAGCATTTATAGCTCGTTTACTGAGGCACTCAAATTAATTCCGTTATATTATGGTCTATAGAAAAAATCGTTTGCTGTATATTTTAATAATGTTACTCTATTTCAATCATAATGAAATTGATATTAAGTGCCGAGGTGCACTAAGACATGTTTTCTATAGATTATGGAGAACATTTATCATTTGTTTACAGAGCCACACAAAATAATTCGATTACGTAATGTTATACGGGTAAAAACTGTTTGCAGCGTATTTTGATTATGTTACACTATTTTAAATACAATGAAATTCATATACATTAAAGTATGAGTAAAATAAATGCTGGACGATTATACCTTGAAAAAGTTTTACAATAATGACGTGAGTCTAAAATATTACAATTTACTAAATGGTGTATAGAACATGTGGTTTCTTCATCGATAATCCATTTAAACTTTTATGTTTTTGTCAGTTAAGCAGTGGTACTGCATCTTTTCGGCTTGTGGTTGGTTGGAACGATGGTTGATGGTTAACCTAGTGAACATTTTTAATTTGTGGACGGCTTGTCTTTCTTCTTTGAAATCTTTGAAATCTTAGAAGCAATGTAACAAGTATTTTCTGAGGATGGCTGAAACGTTGACGGTTTTAATTTGATTTTACAGTTTTTTTAAGACATTTTTATACACCATTTAGTAAATTGTGTTATTTTATACTCACGCCATTATTGTAATACATTACT
Source organism: Maratus michaelseni (assembly GCA_963931845.1). Classification (NCBI taxonomy): domain Eukaryota; kingdom Metazoa; phylum Arthropoda; class Arachnida; order Araneae; family Salticidae; genus Maratus; species Maratus michaelseni. The sequence continues at coordinate 353,709,699 of OZ007587.1, forward strand.
GAGGTTTACTACAAGATACTTGCTGTAGAATATGGTGTACACAGCATTTGCCGTTCATTTACAAGGACATACAAAAGATTTCGGATACAGTACTGTATCCGAAGTACTGTCTGTTAGTGATATTCGCTGGAAGTACGTTTTCAGTTATGCTGTTCATTTTTAAATTTAACTAAATTTTTGCATATGACGTTCTGTGTATAATTTCTATAGATCATATACAGGCCTACTTAAAACAATTCTTAAGCATTACTGAGTATGAACGTGGATTGCTTAGAGGTTGTTTTTATATGAGTTGTGCATTATAAAGCTCGATTTTACTTAGTATATACAAAAAGATTTTTGCTGAATATAAATCATATATTCTAATACGAGCAAATCTTGTGTGTGGTTATATATGCAAATTTTATCCTAAAAACGGCTCTAACGATTTTGACGAAATTTTTTATCCTTCCGTTTTGAGGCACCAGAAAATCATTGGGCTAGGTCACATGTTTGAGAAAATTCGATTAGTGGGTAATTTCGGGTCACCATGAGTCAGGGTCAAGCTAATTGTATCTAAAAAATGGTTTAAATGATTTTGACTAAATTTTGTATCCTACCATTTTCGAGTACGAGAAGACTATTGGGCTGGATCACATGTTTAAGAACTTTCGATTAAAGTGTCATTTTTTGGTCAACGTGGGTCAAATTAATTTATCCAAAAAACAGCTCTAACGATTTTGATTAAATTTTGTATCCTACAACTTTTGGGATCGAGAAGACTACAGGGCTCGGTCACATGTTCGAGAAATTTCGATTAGTGGGTCATTTTGGTCATGGATCATTATGGGTCAAGCTATTTTTATCTTAAAAACAACTCAGAGGACTTGGACTAAATTTATTATCCAACGGGTTTCAGGCATGAAAAGACAATTGGGCTTAGTCACATGTTCGAGAAAAATTGATTAGTGTGTTATTTTGGTCATGGTTCATGATATTTGAACTCAAAGCTAATGTTGACCGAGCTCGGTCTTCCCTGCTCGTAAAATCATATACATGGCTAAGCAAACAACAGTATGCATGGCCGCCTATGGATGTGTAATTTCTGGAAGTGTGATTTCAGTAGTTTTAACCGTGTTTTTGCTTGGATCAGATTTAAGCTTAATAGTTGGCAGGTATAAAAATCTTTAAGTAGCATACATAGCTGTACAAAAGTATTCAAATACATTTCCGTCTACTGTTAGAAATTCCAGCAGGGGTATTTTCAAATGTGTTATGCGATTTTTTACTAAATACGAAACTAAATTTTAGCCTATTCTGTAGAACATATAGAAATTTGTAAGAGTATATACAGAGCTGCACAAAATAATTTCAGTACTATTCTGTTTATGGATGCTAATTGCTGAAACCTTCAAATGCGTTTTCTAAAATGTTTAATTAGGTATTTTTTTACCATATTAAACAGTGATGTTTTGTTAAAGTATTCTGTACTGAGAAACATGACACGTTCAAATTTGAGTAAATCGATGTTTTCATTTTGTTTCAAATATGACGACCCAATTCTTTCAATTCTGAAATACTAGTAATACTCAGAATATTGAAACATTGACATACTCAAAACTGTTCACATAGATAGCAGTTCATACTCATTTATATGAAATGCAATATTTCCATTTTTCAAGAGAAAAATAATTGTGGCGTTAATGAGTTAAAAAGGTGCAAAAAAATTTAGTCAGTTAAATTTCAGTATCCAGGGAGTGCTTTCTCTTTTAAGAAATATACTGATAACAATCGAATTGAAAATTTGTATAATTCATATCTCCCCTTCCTCACATAAATAATAAAGTTGTATAATCTTAACCACCATCTCAAATTGACCAAATTCATCCGAAATCCGTTAAAAATTTTCAATTTTCTCAGCAACAAATTAATGAATCCCATAAAAATATAAATATGCGTCCAAATCATTCGATGACTTGCATTTAAAATAACCCACTCATGAAACCTGGATTGCGAAGTGGATAAGGCAATGGACTTGTAACTAGTAGGACTCGTGTTCGATGCTGGCTCTGGGTAAAAGCATAAATGTAGTTTATCCTTTCTCTGAATCGTAAATAGAACCAGAGATAGTAGCACTAGCGCTTTTTTCTAGCTGTTGTTTACTGTTGTTTGAAACATGGACATACTCATATATGAGCACATGATGTTTTATTCTTGAGTGTGTGCATGTTTTCAGAAATGAGTATATACATGTTTCAAACTTGATAAATTTTGATTCGGAGCTTTTTGATTATGTGACATTCTCAGATTTGAGTATTTTTTGCTCAGTTTTAAAAATGTCATTTTTAGAGAGTGGAAGCGTTAGAAATTATTTCATAATCTACGCTTGACGCATGATTTTTATTTCTTGTTTATTTTGGAATAAATATAATGAGATTGGATCATTTTCATTAATTTATGTTAGTGGTGCTTTCAGACAATAACAGTAAATAATTTTTCTATGTATTATAATTATTATTTTTAGTTTGTAAATTAGCAATTTTTAGATTTCATATATAATTTTAAAATTTAAAATATTCTTCTAAGTAAAAGCATAGATGCATGAAAATGTGTCAAAAATATTGACTAAATTTATTATATACTCATATTTACACTATAGAAATACTGCAAAGTGCTTTACGGAATTAAATTTATTATCTTTACAATTAAAAGCAAAATGTATAATGCTTTAATTAAAATTGTAAAGAAAAACCGTAAAAGATAGACGTTCTCAAGCGAAGTTAAGAAACTGATAATTTGTGCAAGCTTATACGTCTTATTATAATCTCGTCACGTGTACAGTTACTGTACTTTAAATCCAGTAAAAATTAATTTAAAAAACAATGTGCTAAGACATCATTATAAGGCTTAATTATAGGTATTTTAAGCCTTATAATAATATGCCTTATATTCACATGTGAATATATAGTTTAACGTAAGCGGATCAAGATTCTAATCACTCAAGCAAAAACATATGCATCGATGAACACATTCAAAAGTTTTTTTAAAAAGTAAATTAATGTTTTTTAAAGAATAATCTGGAGAAATAAAGAATTTGAAGACTAAATAAGATAAGAAAATCCTCCTTTTTTCTTCAAAAGATTAAGAAAATATGTAATTAAAAAAATTTTAGGATTTTTTGCTGCTCCACTATTACAGGTAATGTAAAGTTATGCATGAAGAAAATATAAGGTATGTATTAATACACATGTAAATATGTACAGCATTCCGTAAATTTAAGTTCACCTATCCAAACGGTTGCACATATTGATATATCGCTCCTACGAAGCGAAATTTCACCAGTAGACATTTTAAACTATTTACTCTATGAATTGTCCCGCAATTGGCGCAGGCGATCAAGCTCGGTTACCATCAAGATCACCGAAAGTGAAGCAGCATCGACCATGGTCAGTGCTTGGGAGGGTGGCGACCTCTCTCGACTGCGGCTGCTGTGGGACCGTGTACATTAGTGGGAACTGGTGCAAGTAAAATCTGTTCGTGGCTCCAATGTCCTCCAAGTTTTTAAACGATACATCTGGGGGTGCCAATCCAGGTGCAGGTCTCTCGTCTGTAATTGGTTCAAAAATTAGGAGACCAGTTCTAGAAGTCCAACCTCTCTTGAGGCTCTGACATCCCTTCTTTCAGAGAAGTGCCATGACACTTTCTCTGACACGACAACAACAACAACACTATGAATTAAAAAGACATTGCACCAGTATTCAATGCACCGAAGTTCTCTACATCCTCTCAAAGTTTTTACAGGCAGTTTTGAAACTTATCACTAAATACAGCTCTTCCAATATAGTCAAAATAACGACTGCTGTTAATCTAATATAACCTAAAAAACGTCGTTATCATGCTTTGTTTTACATGAAACTAATTTATTCACTTTTAAAAGAGCTGATCCTACTGTGGCAAATATATACATTATTCGTTCTCAAACAGCTTTTTTATTTCTAAATGATTTTATTGGGTTAAAGAGCATTTATATACAATGCATATATGTGTTATAGTTAACTGTATTTAAAAGAAATTCTATACGACAGAATTGTTTGATAACACTTCATCAGTTTCTAAAATATTTTTTGAAATTTGATTGATCTAAAAAATAAATTTACATAAAATAAGGTTTATTTAATTTTCAAAAATATTATTTTACCTTGTACAACAGAACCATGATGTTTATAATTTGCATTTAACTAAAACAAAAGAATCCAACCCGGGATTAGCTGGTTGGATATTTTTGAGGAGTTCTTATTTTTAACTTACATAAAATTAATGACAGGAAAATATTTTGTAATTTGTATAATTCTAAATGGAGACGCACAGGCTGTAAATGTTGTCATTTATATAAAAATTACAGTGTATTTGTCAATTAAAAGAAAAATATTAAAATACCACTTTTTATGATGATGCATACAACAAAAAAGTATTTAAAATATCAAATTGACACCTAAAAGTCCCAATAGTGTGCGAAATCCATAGGGCGATAAGCGGAAATGTCCATGGAAACGAAGACCACCGCCCCCTGAATACTAGGCCTCAGCGCTGACGCCAAAATGGCGGCTGTCGTAGGCAGATTTTTTTTTAAAGTTTTATTTGGCTTATTTAATCTAAGAAAAATAATGGAGAGAAATATTTTAGAAATTATTTAAATTCAAGGGACCGTACAAACGCTGAAAAAAATCTGCCTGAGACAGCCGCCATTTTTGTCTCAGCGTTCAAGCCTAGTATTCAGAGGGCGGTGGGAGGCAATGAGATGGGCAGCACTGCTTCGTCCTGCACCCAAAGCGGAAGTGGAGGTTGTTAAAAATGGCGCTTATAGTAAAATTCGCATTAACGTATATTTGATTGAAAGTGAAACAACTCAAATATTAGGTAGTCAATTACCTTCTTATAAACAAGTTCTTTAAGTATTATTCCATGAGATGTGTAAAAATTAATTTATTTCATAGCACTTGTTTTGTCACTTCTGAAACCGTAATTTTTTGTCAACTCTCTCGATAAAAATCATTTTTGCATTGCGTAAGCCATTCAGTCTAATCATCAATGCATGTCATATGCTCTGACACTGGTGCATCACATACAGGAAGAATTAAAGTGATGTACGATCTATTTCATTTCACCAGTAAAGCATAGTCTTTACAATCCTCATATTTTAAACATTTTTCAATAGAAAATAATGTTGTTAATATTACGCTAGAAATATTTTTACATGGAATTTTCGGGATTAACAAGTTCATGGCATTTATACATTAAAGCTTTATCCTTCGAATTTCATAATACATATTATCATACAAGGTATGACAATAAAGTACGTTGAATGTATTCCTAAAAAAAGTTTCTTACCTAAATAAAAAAAAAAATCTTCGAAGTAATGTCTGTCATTTGTAATCTTTGAATAACAAATTTACAGTTCCAAAAAACTGTGGTAATGTCTTCGTTCTGTAAAGCATGGACAACCCTCGTCCTACTGTTTTGAATGTCTGGAATCGAAAATAGAATTTCTTTTAAGCTTCGTTTCATGTTCGGGACTATAAAAAAGTCTGAAAGGGCAATATCAAGTGAGTAAGGGGATGATGAAGAGCTTCAACTTCTGTGCAGGCTATAAACTGTTTCACGACATAAAGTTGTTTGTCTTTTCCCAAGGTTTAACAACTATGTAGATTTTCTCTATAAGTCCCACTGAATGAGAAACCATGTATGTTTTTTTCCTTACATGCCGTCTAGTAACGTTTTTCGCACGAAAAGATTCGAAAAGTAGGAAAACCTTGAGAGAATCAAAAATGAGTAACTGATGAAAAAAAGTGTTATGCAAGTCCAATATTTTATATTGTCGTAAATGACGCTTTTTCGTCTTGTGAGTAATATTCTGAGCATTTTTTTTTTATTCATAGAAATTTGATACAAAGTATTGTTTCCGATTTTCTTTTTTTTTTTTTTTTTTTTTTTTTACTTTTCAAGAATTACGTCTTGTACAGTCAAGATTCCGCTATATCCCGTAAAATAGTTGGTACATTCTTTTTCTGTAGGCATTTGAGGAGTTAGAAACGTTGGTATTACCTGCACCCAGGTGCCACTTTGATAGTTAGCGGTATATGAGGAAATGAAAGTCTACGTAAAAAACATGATTCTGCACCAACGTCAATTTTTTTTTAAAGTACTTTTTTGTAAAAAAAATATATATATATAAATAAATTTTGAGATTTTTTATTTAAAAATGTATAAAATTATCAAAAATTGCAGTTATTCGGAAGTGGAAACCGACTTAGTAAACGTTGAAAACCACTCTATCGATACCTGCAAAAAAGTCAATTCGTCACAGTGTAAAACGACCTAATATGATTGGACAGATTGAAAGCGATGAGAAGTGCAATAAGTAAAGTGAAAGAGTATGCAATACGTAAAGAGGGCTTCGCCCGCAATTTTCATAAATTATACAGTTGTTGTCAAATGTACATTCCAAACAATAGATATCACATCAAAGTAATATAAAGAGTTTTCCTAATTTACGTAAGAATATTTTGTTGATGAACATATGCACAGAACTTTATTGTCATAACTTGTTTTTTTTGTGTGTGTGCGTGTGTGTGTGTGTAACTGTGTTCACATTGTATGTCACACTCTATAGTTTATTTCTATATGTTTTTTTTTTTTTACAATAGTTTACGATTGCCCATCAGATGTGACATTTTTTAAGAAAAAGAGAAACCTCTGATTGATAATAAATTTAAAAAATGGGAAAAAGTAATTGTTGAAAGAGTGTAATAACTATTTACAAAAAATAAGACTAGAAAAGAATTTCAATTAAAATAGTTCTCAAACTTTTGGCATGAATGATGATATAATGTACAAAGAATCGAATTTCTCCTTCTATACAAGATATATAAGATATGTCTTTCAAATATTTTAGAAATTGCCTTTTCGAAAAATATGAAGAATTTATTTTAAGAAATAAAAATAAAAAACAAAATAGCTGATTACCGATTTCTGATGCTTTTTAACTTTTTAAGAAATATAAATATCAGAGATAAAAATAATTCCTTTTAGGTTTTCAAAAATTCAATGTCTATTTTATTTAAATGAAAAGACCAAATTAATTTTTTTTTTTTTTTTTTTTTTTGCTTTCAATATTTGAAATACTATTCCCCATTTAAAAATAAAGTTAATAAAGATATTTATCAATCGATAAATTCATTCATTATAACTGAGAAATAAAGTACCCTACTACAGTGAAACCTCTCAACAGCGGACACCCTGTGAAGGTGTTATTTATATTTTATTCGGATGTGTTTGGTTTTTAAGAGTTAAAAATATTCAAAAATGTGTTGTGGATTGAAAAATGTGCTCGCTGAATAGAAGCATACGCTATTCGGGAGTGTCCATTATGTAGGGTTTACTGCATCATGTTTTCTCGAAAATAAAACCTAGTCTTATATTAAATTTTGATCTAAAACACACATGGAGACTTCTTTTCAGAGGATAAATTATTATTTTTTCCATACATAGCATTTTACATTTTTTCATTTATCATAATCTACATTTATCCATATAATCATGTACGATTACAATTGCATATATTTTACTCAGTTTTCATATATTCGGCATTGGGAAGATTTGTTAAACTTTAATTTTATCTAATCTTCAACCAAATTGATCCTAATAAAAGAATGATATTGTCGGTGCAAATTGCATGACTTCAAATGTAAACACGCGTTTCCATGCATACACATTTTAAGACGATTCCATCAAAGTGACCCAAGTTACTATAATTTAACATTCCAGCGTTATTTAAATTGGCCTAATCTTGTAAGGACGGGAAGCCGCTGCTCATGAATAACCATGTTATGTTTTAAGAAAACTTGCGGTTTTAATAGTGCAGGAATCTATTTGTAACGTTGGGAAAGAAACATTTATTTCAATTTATCCAGATTTAGGCTAAAATAATGCCCTGTATATATTGCTCTTCATGTATTAATTTCAACGATTTTATAGAAGGCTCTCTGGATTGCACACGACTCTGAAAAAGATCTGTTATTCGTATGTTAAGTAAAGGAAAGGGAGGTGGGTAAATAAGCATTGATTTGCTAAATAAACCTAAGTTTCTGATCATGTCATTCAAAGCTGCCGTTGGCGACTTTTTTTTTTTTTGTCTACCACTATTACAAAAATGTAATCTCCGTCGTACATTTCTACTATAACCTTTGAGGTAGATTATCATTGTTTATAAATAGTGGTAAGCAAAACTACAAAAACGAATAAATCTTACTGTATAAAAAAAATCTTAATATATCTCAATATCCAAACTATACTTTTCGTCCATTATAAGAGAAACCATTAAGTTTGTAATACGTAAAAATGCAATATGTAACGATGCAGCTTCATTTAACTTGCCAAAATCATGAGTTGAATTACTTCCTGGTCACGAGTATGAAAATATATATCAAAGTAAAAATAAAATAACATAAGTAATCTGAGAGAGAACGTGAAAACGTGAACTATGGCATTTCAAATCATTGTATAATAGATCGTGCAGCTGTAGAAAGTTCTCATTTGTCTTGAAAAAGGCTTCGGTAAAAAACGTGAATGATGGTATTTCCTATCATTGCATAATAGATCGTGCAACTGTACAATATTGCCATTTGTCTTGAAAAAAGCTTCGGTGAAGCCGAAACATGTAATTTTTTTTCATATAAAAACAGTTTACTGTTTTTATGAATTTTATTTAACACCGTTTAACAATTAATGAAGTATATGAAATAAAAATAAATCTCTTGAAAAAAAAAAAAAAAAAAAAAACTTTTTTTTTTTTTTTTTTACTTTACGATAAGATGTCCAATGTTTAAATTATTTCAATTTCTTTTAATAATTCTTAATAATAATTTTTTTATTCCTTGTAAATCTCATATGAAGATTGTTTTGTAATTTTGTAATAAATGTAACACATTTGAAAAATCAACATTATTTGTTCTTAACCCTTAAATGTGTCAAATTTAAAACACTTTTTATTTAACTTTTAATAAATATATCAAGTTCATTGCAACCACTAAATTTATATAGAAATTTTAATCCTGTAACATTCATATAAAACGTATAAATATGCTACTAAATAAAATTAAAAATCTATCTTAAAATTTCTGGTGTCTAATTCTTAATATAGGTATTTTTAAAAATAAAACACAATTCTAAAAGAAAAAAATCAGGAGGTATTTAAGGTTTAATAATCATTTAAAATATATTTTAAGTGCAAAGTATGTTTTTCATTCCTTTAAAAATAATTCACATATGCGAGATTTGAAAATGCTTCTCGAGATTCCGCCTGGGGCCAAGGGCTTGGAAGTTTTAACGCACGAATTTATAATTCATCAAATGTTGTAGCGAACTCTTCGGGCCCGTCAACTAAATAAGTAACAATAAAAATGCCCTTATTTTTAATATAAATATGAATAAAGAAAATCCTATTTTTTCAGTAGTGCAATATACAAGAATAACATACATGGATGAAGTTTATTGAGAAAAAGTGGAGAATGAGCGGCGTAAAATGTATACATAAGTATACGTCTTAAATATGTGTAACGTACTCTAGCAGCAAAAAAAAAAAAACACCTTTCTCTTTTTCCAAAAAAAAAAAAAAAAAATATTACTTTCAAAACTTATTTTATATATTTAATATTTTTGCTCAAATAATAAATACCTTGTTAAAAATGGATACAAGCACAATTATTCCATTGGCAATTCATCAATATTTTCCTTAAAAGTAGAACTTTTTAATTAATTTTAAAAATGGTTTTAAATTTATTGTGTTTAATGTGTAAAGTGTATCTAAATTTAATAACAAAAGTTATCATAAAAAAATACCGAATTTTCAGAAGAGCATTAATATTTTATTAATATGATAGCACAAAATGACCCATCCGGAGTTGCCCGATCCGTCAAAAAATCGTACGAAACACGAAAAATCTCTGAAAATCACTAGGCGAATTCCGAATATACTTTACTAATAACAGTACAAATTTTACTTTATTGGACTAGAAGATTGAAACCGGATTCCTTTTACTAATGGTAAAAAAATATTCCATACTTTAATAATAATAAAAAAAACAATAATAACTTTCCAAACTCATTTGTGAAAAAAAGTATATCTTCTGTTTAAATATACAAATGATCAAAATCATTACTAAAGTAAATTATAGATTTTCATTAATTGCAAATTTTCCTATATTTAATTTGTTTTCATCATACAACGAATAACTGAGCATTTTATAATTTATATTTATTGATTTCATTATTTTGTATTTAATAGCAGAAAAGTGGTATTTACCTCAATGAAGAAATAATTAAAATACAAAGTATGCAATTACATTTTTTGCAAGTTTATTACCGTGCATTTACTTCCAATCATTAATTTAATGAGAATCAATAAATTCTTACATTTCATGTTTATAATTAAAAGTAATTTGATTGAAAGTATTAATTAAAACAAGCTTATAAATTATTTATAATTTTTTTAATTACCATCTTTAGACAATTAATAACAATATAAAACAAAAGGAACTTTAATTAAATAAATTTAAATTTTAAAAAATGTTGAAATCCACCGTTGAAATTATTTTATTTTAATTTCATATCATTTTTAAAAAGTTAAACTCTTAAAAGCAATACTATAATACTTTTAAGTAAAACGCCATTTTCACTGCATAACTAAAATATAGTTACGGACGATATATCGAGAAAATTTCCAAAAAAGCATCAAAATGCAAATTTTACAGCAGACTATTTAAAGTGCGTTCTTAATTATATAAATACGTAGTACCTATAGTCGCGCTCTGGTCCGTCCGTCTGCCGGCATATAATAGCGCAAAAACTACCCAACCGAATGGTTTGAAATTTAATATATATAATAGTTGCAGAATTTTGTCGAGTCATTTCAAATTTTATGAAAATCGAATCAAAACTTAAAAATATATTAATAAAAGTTTTTTTCATTCTATTAAATCCTATCATACGTAATTAATTCAATGATATCCCATAATAGGTAACGATTCTAGCTTGCAATGGTGATTACGTCCTATTTAAGATGGAGCCATATTATTTTCGTATTACTGAATTTAAAAAAACGAATTTGTATGCTAAAATTGTTTAATTCTAGCAGTCATATAACCTACCGACAGTTTTTTGGATAGATGCTTCCGGAGAAAAAGATATTAAATGGAAAAAGAGTCTAAATATGGTTTTCAAGTTCTGAATTTTTCAAAGCTAGTCTTAAGTATCCCATTGGAATTTTCAATAAATATCAACAAAAGATAAAATGTTGACAGCTTAAAATGTACTTATTTTATTACGGAAATTAATCATATCATAATAACAGACGATATAATTCATTTTTTCAGTGAAATAATAATGATGATTCTTTTTTTTGTCTTGTTTTGGATATTTGCGCATAGTATAATTTTAATGTAACCGAATTGCAATTACTTGCTCGTAAAAGTGCATTGAAACTTAATTTCATAAAATAAAATTAATATTTATAATATGAAAATCTGCACATAAAATAAATTTTGTATTCATGCATTTTTGCATAAGAGGGCAACAGCTATTGCACCAAGATCTGAATATCTATAAAACTAGTTATAGTACGAACGCACCTCATTTGTCACGTTTGACGTACAATTTCCAACTTGTTTAAATCTAATTTACTTAAATTTTTAAAGATTACGATAATTCAATTGAAAGGACTCGGTATTTCTAAAAAAATATGATTCAGGGCATTTAGTAGTGTTTGTATCTTACATTTTATAAAAAACATTTCATTGAATCTTTAAAAAAAATATTAATGGTTAATTAATACTCTATTAATCAGCGAAAATAAAATAATAATAACTTAAATAAGGGTTATGAACTATATTTTAACTGTCTATATATTAGAGCTTAAGAAGTGAAACTCATGACAAATGTGATCTTGTGGGTATTGTCGAAGAAAAAGACCGGACGTTTTGTATTGATCAATGACAGGTAAATCTGTTGGAAATTTTAGAAAACATAGGTATGGCTTTCAGGACAATAAGTTGCAAATTTAGTTACGCGTTTGCATTTCTCTTGAAATTACAAATCTAGACGTGTATGTCCCTATATTTCATTTTGCAGCCACAACTACCCAGCGCGACCACTGGTGTTTAAGTGCAATAGTAGCCTCCAGTCTCCCAATGTGCACTATGATGGTTGCATGTCGGAAACTGTGCGGGTGTGGGAGATAGGGTGGTTTAAAGTGGTCGACCTAGGGCATTTTCATATTTCGACCAAAGTATTCTAAAAAATGTTTGGAATCTTCTTCAACGGGAATTGGTTCATTCAACTTAACATGAACTAATTAAGGTATAGATAACTAAGTAGGATGATTTCGCACCCCCTAGTGGTGTAAATTGAAGCTGAACGATATTGCAGCGCGTGCGCAGCATGCCTGCTATACAATGCCGTAGGCAGTGGAGACGAGTGCCAAAGTTTCATTCGGAAAGAGGTTTGTTTAGAACAGAATTTGCGCCGAAAATGATTATTTTTAGCGAAACTTATTTTTATCGAATGTTACTGATTTCCGGGCAACGCCGGACGGATCAGGTAGTTAGTAATAAAAAGACGTCTGCTCCATACTACAATACACTGCCTTCTTTTTATAAATCTTAGTTTTGGAGACTTGTTAATATATTTTTCATTGTTATTAAGCCTCTTCTATTCCTAACTATTGCAAAAAATGCCGTTTAGTGCTGCAAAATTGTACGTTAATTTGCATAGTACAACGCAAACTGGTGTTAGTTGAATTCTGATATTAAGTATGTAATACATGACAAAATTGACGAAAAAACTTTCTAAAGTTTCATTTATTGTTCTTATCGTGCAGTTAATATGTCATGCAGTATCCAATAATTTACTATTTAATTAATAGTTTTAAAAATACAGTATTCAATTCTATGTCATCTATCCTTCATTTTACAAAAATATTATGTGCAAATGGTACATTTTTCAATAAAGCTACTTACGGTAAATTTTTAGAACACTCGTTGCATTTGACAATGGTGAAATTATTGAAATGAATATAGAGCAACATTCATTCTCAATTGAAGTATCGCAAAGCTATAATCTTAAAATGAAGCATGAAAGAGAGGATATTTATTCCTACCCATTGTATTAAAAATCATTTTTACTATAAATTTAATGAAATTCCATACAAAACTGAAGCTTTACTGCAGAGCCTATTTACATCTTAATTAGTTAAAATTAATTCGAATTTTATTCATATTTTCACTATACATATTACCCTGTACTTAATCAAAAAAATTAATGCACTGTTCCAAACTTAAAACTTTCAAAACGATTCTTTATTTAAAGTATAGCAATTTATTCTCGAAATTCAAGAACTTAATTATTATATCTAGCAAAATTTATGCGGTAAATATAGATTTATTTTGTCGGCTCGTGGTTATATATTTAATGAAGTATATCAAAAATGAAAGAGAAATATATTTATCCCAGTAATTCCGGCAATTTGTTGTTTTTAAGCATTTTTTATTATTATTTTCTTATTATTTCATATTCGCTATTCAGAAAAATATTTTAATCAATTAAATATTATAAGGTTAGTTTTCATATACAGTGTCATCGAAAAAGGTTGAACACATAAAAAAATAATAATAACCCAACAGTAATTATGTTAACGCAATAAATTTATTTGTAAAGTCGAAATTTCTGTTGTTTGTTAGATTTCACTGCTTTGAAGTCCTTATCATAGCTCTCCGAATACTAAGTCTACATGCTGACTAAAAAATGGCGGCGGTCGTAGGTAGGTATATTTTTAAAGCATTTGTATGATCCTTTCAATTTGAGTAAAAATAATTTTGAAAAGTAATCTTCGTCTTGCGATAGTATTATTACATGATAGTATTTTTGCTCAGTAGAACATAGTATTATTTAGTACTGCTTTTCAGCATTGCGCAATATAATTATTGCTCAGTATTTCAAAGTATTATTTAGTGTTGCTCAGTATATTTAGTAAATTGTTTTTTTTTTTTTTTTTTTTTTTTTTTGTATCATCAAAATTTGAATTTTTGAAATTTGTGTTTCAGTACTACTTCTCTAATCTCATAGTTGTATTTGATTTGCATTGATTGTTTTTACTACATGTATATATTACTTTATAATCACTTATGTTATTCCCATTATTCTTAGTAATAGTACACAGTACTTGTATTCTTATATTTGTTTTTTTTTTGGTATTATTGCTGCACTTAAATTATGTTAACTGTTTACTGTAAATACTCCTATATAATAATTCAAATTTCCCCCTATATAAATATTTTTATACCATCGATACTTACTATTCAAACTATGATTATTTTCTTTGTCAATATCGCATTTATTAATTGTTTATCGTTCAATAAATGAACTATTAGTTGTTTTGCATTTAGAGTTTTCTCTCAACTTTAATTATTATCTTGTAAAAGCTATACATCTCCTTATATTTATTTACAATCACAATTGTACATTCAGCCCATTATTGTCTCTAACTTGGCTCGTCCTGTATAATTGGAGAGCTTTGTGATTGACATTGTAAACTTAATTTACACTTACTTACTTAAACTTAAAAATAATGACAGTTAATTTTCAATAGAAAAGGGTCCCCTTTCCGGATGGCCCTTCAGAGCATCGCATCCTGGGCTGGGGCCTTGCCGCATAGTAAACAAACCTGCTGGGTGGTACTAGTTGAGCTTAAGCCGAAAGGTATGCCTCCCCTACCGGTTTGACCTTCACCTTGTTTAATCGCAGAAAAATGAAAAATAAAGTGAAGACTGATTTTTGAAAATAGTAGTATTCGAATTCAAGTGACTGTACATACGCTTAAACAATTAGCCTACGGCAGCCGCCATTTTTTACACAACACGCAAGCCTAGAATTTAAGATTCTGCGGTTATGACTTCAAAACAGTTGAAAACATATCTTACAGCACTGACGAGATTTTTTTTTAATTGTTACGTTTCTGAAATTACTTTTGGAGTTATGATTTTTCTTTTAATGTGTCAAACTTTTGTCGATGATCCTGTATTTTCAAATACAAAGTTAAACATTTTGTTCAACAATTTACCAAAACATGTTACAAAAAAATGATTGTGAAACTTTGTTTTAACATCTGGTGCTCCGTCTGAATAATAAAATCGTGTCGGTTAAACCAGGAACTACTAAAATTTTCAACAATGTCCGGATAAAATATTCATCAGAAAACTGGTAAACTTTTGCTATTTTTCAAGCTTGGGGTCTTCACGAGACAGAGAAAATGGCCTTACTGAGAGGTGGAAATTTTTCACAGATATTTTCTAGCAACCTATTCACTATTTCATATTCGCAAGCATTTTTTTTTCAATATAAAAAAGCCATTTATATACAAACATAAGTAAATTGTATATTAAAACAGTAATAGTATATATATATATATATATATATATATATATATATATATATATATATATATATATATATATATATATATAAAATATTTATATATATAAATAAGTATATAAATAAGCATAATTATTTATCAGTTTTGTTTTCATAGCTGTTAATAGCATTTATCAAGAAATTTCCCGTTCTAAAGCTCGAATTGCGCCAATCCTTTTTTTCTTTAAAACCTCCAAGGCGTACCTCCATAGGTAAAGTACCTAAATTTTTACCAGTAAATTGATAAAAAGATGAGCTATACAGTGTATACAATTATCAAACTACGAATAATGAGATCGATAAAGTGTAATTTAAGGGGGCTCTTAAGTCACGCGAAGACGATCACTAGCCAATGTTAAACCTATGGGCGGTATCTTTTCGAATTTCTTCGTTTAAATTTGAATATTTTTAAATGATTTTTTTTCTTATTTGTATAGGATACTTGAAGTCGATCTCTAATATGGCCATTTTCTTACTTTTTCGATTTTGGTCGCAGATTTTTTTTAAGGCAATAAATTAATCAATTTGTAACTGAAAATAATTATATGTAGTCTCAGTACTTTTTCTTTCATGGGAATATAGGTACATCAATTTAACTATGAGGAATCTTAAGAAATTTAACCTGTTAAAAATGGATTTTATGTTTTAAATACTTCCTAGATAATCATAGACAGTACAACCTAAAAAAAAGTCATATAGTTTTATCTTATTACTTTCCAAACACCTAGTTTATGGAAAGTATTGTAATCATGATTTGTGTGTGTGTGTGTGTGTGTGCATGAATGAACACGGTAACTATCAAACCATAATCACGATTGAGCGCCCATTTGGCGAATATCTTATAAACTAGTGTCGCAAGAACTGTAAGGTTTTTCATACCAATTGACCGACGTATTAGGTATTTAATCCATTTTTAAACCATTTTCAAACCATTTTGCAAAACCGATTCTATTGGGGAAATTACCAAGGAAACGTCACAGAATATAAGTCTAATCTGGCGATGTTATCAAGCAAAAGTGATTCACAGATAATAGCTCCAGTTTCATAACCAGAGATGTAGCCTTCGAATCCAAATCGATTCCGATATCAGAAATATATATATATATATATATCGGATGCGCCATAAACTCGTTAAAACTTTAAAAAATCATCATTAAAAAGAAACAAATTATGCTAAAAAGTTGTAGTTTGCAGGAATGCGATTAGAAGATATTTTTTAATAACAAAAAGTTGTGGTTCAAATAATTAACGACAGATGGCGCTGGCAAGCATAATATGAAGTAGAAGTATACAAATTAGCTTTATAGTAACACGTCCCTTTCTTCGAAGCGTCTGACAATCTTTGGTATCCCAGCACATGAAATTGGCCCTTTTCTTGTCTTAAGTCTCTTTGCCGTGAGCATATTTTGCAATGTGCCAGTTGCTGATTTCTCATTCCTATAAAAGAGCTTAACCAACAACGCTTGATCTAGTAACGATAGCATACTCCTGAAATTGAATGAAGAATCTATGTGCATCGAGGTATTTTATTGACAGCCTGATTTGCACAAATCTGCTTCATATTATTCTTTTCAGTGCCATCTATCGGTAATTTTTTGAGCCACAACTTTTTTTTTATATTAAAAAAAAATCAGATCTCCTCCTAATCCCATTCGTGCACATAGCAATTTTTTAACATCATAGTGTTATTTTTTCGTGAACTTTTAAAGTTTTAACGAAATTATGGCGTACCCGGTATATATATATATATATATATATATATAGATTAATTTTCTGGATACATACACCAGTCAGTGTTTGTCAATTCGAGTGGAGTTACTCCATATTATTGACATGCGGTTTATGTCATTTTATTTATAATTAGTATTATTTTTTTAACTTTAAAAAGTAAAAAATATTATTTTTATGACACGAATCATACATAAAAAAAATCCTAATACGGAGAAATTAAAAAAATATTTTTTTCATAGTTGTTATAGAAACAGATTCTTTAGTTTAATTATTTTCTTAATTTACATTTCAATAACACTTTACCTAATGTATTCTAATGAGATTGTGTCATAAATATAATATCATTCTAATTATATTATCTATCACTGAGTTCAATTCATAATACTTACATTTCAAAGTAGTAATACTAAAGAAAAAAAAAGAATCCGCAACATGGTTATAGAAACATATCCTTCATTTAAAGATTTTTTATTATTATTTTTTTTTCAATAACTTCTCATCGATTGCAGTTGAAACATATGGCGCAAAAAAATTAATATCATTTCTTGTCACTCGGAAATTTTATTTGATATCTGTCATAGTGATCGCTTGATATTTGACGCTCTTTATGGTAGAAATATTTTTATCTAATATGAGCTAAAAATGGAATGATTTTATTTGTTTAGAGATATTTCAGATATTTATTTCACACATGAGTGACATGTTTTTTTTTCGTTCGCTCCGATAACATTTTCACATTATTAATTATCTATAAAATTAAATATTAAATATATATATATATATATATATATATATATATACTTTGAATAATAACCAGTGAATTTTTATCCTGTTTTTCTAAGCGTAAAGCGTATGAGGTCCCAAAAGGTAGCCCAAAAGGTGGAACATTGGACCGCTATTCCAAGGGTCCGGATTCGAGTTTGGCTTGGGCATTTTTCACTCTGCCAGTTTACGCTTAGAAAATCAGAATAAAAATTCGCTGGTTATTATTCAATAATTACAGGCGTAAATCACTAGTGAAAAATGAATTAAAATTAACTATGTGTTGTCGTATGATGGACTTTGTATGTCGTCTCATGTTTGCTACAGAAGTTTGCATGCTCATGATGACATTTCTATCTTGGGCTGCGATTGCAGCCTTAACGACATATAAAAGTGAGAAATTCCAGGCTGGGTATCCTCCTCGTGGCTCAAAATGTAGAGCATTGGAGCACTATTCCAAGGATCAGGGTTCGAGTTACGGGTTAGGCAGTTTTCACTCTGTCAGTTTACAATTAGGAAAGCAGGATAAAAATCCCTTTGTTATTATTCCATAATTACAGGCGCAATTCACTGCTGAAAAATGAATTAAAATTAAGTATATATACGTTATTAAATAGACGTTGATAGTTCATTTTTGGGACCTCTGTAGCTTGAGAGGCGTACATTCGTTTCGTAACCTTAAATCAAGGCAAAAATGAACATAACTCTTTAAAAAACAGTTTAAATTAGGTATAAAGGGAGAAGATCGAAAAGCTTACTAATTTAGAAGAAATAGTTTGAGACTATCACCGTTTTTCCCTTCACATTTCATACAAAAACAAATAAGGAAAAACCTTCGACAAATAAAGGAATTATGCTTTTAAGCAATCAACGTCAATAAACAGAAAATTGAGTTTGAAATTATTTCTTTATATTTGCTGGTAGTAAATATATTTTCCTTTTTATCCGAGAGTGCTTATACAATATTTAAAAATTTTCAGAATACAGTTTAGGTGAACCCATATTTTTACACTTTTCATAAAAACTCGACCTTCAACGGAAAAAGAATGTTGAAAACTTTGCAACATATGTTCTTCACTAATATTAAATGCCTTTCATGATATTTTTAAAGGAAAGTGAAGATTTTCAATAAAATTCGACGATGAATATTTTCCAGCTGCTAGAAACAGAACAAAAAATGTTTTTATATTGAACATACATATCTTTCTTAAAATGAGTCTAGACAGCTCCATCAAATTTTGAATCTATCCAACATTTTCTTAGAAATGTGTATAAGATTTAGTTTAATAAAAATCTAATATTTTTTACACTTTTTGTAAACATATTAGACATATGTTATATTATATATATATGTCATGATGAACAATTTCCTCCTTATTTCAACTTTTAAAAATGATTTATCCTTTTTATTGTTTGTCTCTATCAATAGTTATAAAAATGTAGTTTGGACTTGAATTTATATTTTATTATATTCAGTTTTATATTAGCTTTTATTTAGAAAAGATATTAAAAATATTCACGGAATCTCAACTAAGAATATATATGAAATAATTGTAGTCCAAAATAATATTATTGTCAATATAAAAAATACAGAGCAAGCCAAAAGTCATTGACAAATTTTAAAGTACAACAATAACTGAAGTAATTGGATACGAGTGTCCGGTTTGGATGCAAATGTTTCTCATGATTGAAATTTTTATTTAGGCAAATAAAGAAAATGGTTTCGAGAATAGCCCATAGATGGCACTATAAGTTCAAAGCTGCAAAAGCACATAAAGAATTCGACATAAATAGCTACAGACAATTAGTTTTGAACATTATATTTCCACATTTCTATTTGTGTGCTTGTTTACAGCTAGAACCATATCCAAACGGTCCTCAATTTCATTCCACACGTTTAAATATGGAAGTAAATTGTAAAAAATAAATGGTATGTACCTACGTATCTTGAATTTTTTATGCTTTTTGCAGCTTAGAGTGCGGAACAGTGCGTAATAAGTTGTAATGATTGGTTGATTTGGGTTTAATGGCACGAAGTCCACCCTTGGACAATCGCACACAATTCATCGCAGCGTCAGTTCGTCGCGGCGTCAATTCTTCGCGGCGACAATTCATCGCAGCGTCAATTCGTCGTGGCGTCAATTCGTCGCAGGCTCAATTCGTCGCAGCGAAAACGTCTTTGAAGGCTATTATGATAAAAATAAAGATAATTCAGTAAAATTACTTAATGATAATTTGTTTTTTAGATTTAGAGAATTGTAACTAACATTTTACAGGCAATTTTGGAGGAATATTTTTTCATATGTGATTTTTGTGAATTTCCCTGATGAGAACATGAAGGTTTAATGAATTAGAACAACTCATTTCTTATTTAAATTAGAGATCGAATAAATATTGCTTTAGATTACCAAAAAATGACGGAAGATTTAGGATAAAATCACCCAGAGCATGAAAAAATGACGAATACAAATGCTAGAAAAAAACTACATATGCGTACACAGCGTACAAAAGAGGACCCCCCCCCTCCTCCTTATATTTGAAAGAATTAGGAAGTAAAAAAAAGTATTTAAAGATGTAAACATAAAAACTTTTTGTGATTGTGATTGAACTGATCGCTTCATGCATGCAATTTCATGATATGATATTTTGGCTTTAAAAGTTTTTTCTTTCATTTCATCTATACTAATAAAAGAAAGTTTTTTTTTTTCTGAGTTCTGTGTGTGTGTGCGAAATGACAAGCGAAATCTACCACACGTAGAAGTCTGAAAAGTTAGGTGTGGATAGTCCAAGGATGTCCCTGAAGACCTGAGGCTCAGATTTTTCATATTTTAAGACCCGGGGCCCCTGGGGCCCTTTTAAGGTTTTTGCATCTAAATTGTTAATAATTTGCCCCGGTTTTATCCAATCTCCCTTGCTTTCGTGGCCATTTCTCCATTAAGCTTTCCCATCATTTCCACATTGAAGTTAGGGCCCTGGCACCCTGTGGCCCGATGCGTTGTTCACTTGAACCTTTTGTATGCCATGCATTTTTCACCCTCTCTAATTGTGTCACTCTCTCAATGCGTGACTTTTAAGTTGAGTCTTGGACTCCTCTCAACGGGCCACCACCCTCATATTTCTATTGAAGCTTTAGGGCCCTTTTTTAGCATTTCTTTCAAATTTTATTCTAATGATTAATTTATAACCTATGCTTAATTTCGTCTAATTGAAGATGTAAAGCGCTACGTACTAGGAAGATATTTTCCTCTTACGGTCTTACTCAAAACTATCAGTTGGCCCCTTTTGGGACCTCTCCCTTAAAAATCGACCGATCCACTAATCTTTTGTTTACTGATAACTTTTTAGGACTTCCAGCTACAAAAGAACGACAAAATTTTCTCGGTCAAGTACCGACCCTCCTGGGCACTTTAAAATTTTTGTGCCCTAAATTGTTAATAATTAGCCCCATTTTTACCCGATCTAATTCGTTTTTGGGGCTTTATCTCCATTAAGCTTTTCACCATTTCTACGTTCTAGTTAAGACCCTGGCCCCCTGGGACTCAGTATAGGGGAGAAAAAGAGGGGGGAGATGAAAGAAAATTTGCCGAAATCATGTTAACTAACACTCATAAATTAAACCCGTTTATGGATGAATTCTGCTGGATTCTATGGATGAATTGTCTTGTTTGAAAATGTCAGCCACCCTAAAATTTCAAACCGCTATACATCAGCCATTTTTTAAAACCCACCAGACATAACAAAACACGAACTTAACAGAATAATAAAAAATATAAAGCAAAACAAAGCTCCAGGATTCGATTACATAGACTACAATTTAATTAAAAAAATACACAAAGCGACGCCAAAGTTAATGCTCTCGTTATTCAACGCATGCCTCAAGCTAAAACACTTCCCAAAAACATTCAAAATAGGTACAGTGGTCCTGTTCCACAAACCGGGAAAAAAACCCCAGGATCCCAAAAACTATAGACCAATATGCCTGCTACCGGCCTTCAGTAAAATCCTAGAAAGAATAATATACGGTAGAATAATGCACCATCTGACATTAAACAAATATTTGAGCAAAAAGCAATATGGTTTTAAACAAGGTACTTCAACAGAACACGCACTAAACAACCTTATAAAAACGATATAACAAGATAAAAAAGATAAATTCCAAACACTACTAGTAGCAATGGATATTAAAGGAGCCTTTGATAATATTAGATGGCCAATAATAGCAAATATACTAAAAAACTCCCCGAACCCAACTTATTTAACAAACTGGATAATTAGTTTCCTTGAAAACAGGTTTGTCACACTAGAGGAAAACGGAATAAAACAATCAAGACAAACCTTTGGCGGCTGTCCGCAAGGAAGTTGTCTTGGCCCGCTACTTTGGCTGCTAATAGCAGACGTAGCCTTAAAAAAGAACTGGGGTAAAAAGGTTAGAATCCAAGCATTTGCCGACGATTTCATCCTAATACTCAAAGCGAAAACTAAAGAGCAACTGGTAATCTTAGCAAATAAAATAATAGAAGAATTCAACAACTGGATAAAAAGCAACAATCTTACGCTAAACAGGGAAAAAACAGAGCTACTGTATCTAAACAGACCTCGCTTACACAACCTCCCAGATCAAGTCTCGGGAAAGATAGAGGGAATCAAATTAGAGGACAAGGATCTAGAAGGTAAAGACCAAATCAAATACTTAGGAGTCATAATACACCGTAACCTAAACTGGCTGCCACATTGCCAACACCAAACAACCAAAGTACGCAAATCATTCAATATGCTGGGACAAATGGCAAAAAGAGGTTGGGGAATAAAACCAGACATCATAAAAATTTGGTATCGAACAGTAGCAGAAAAAGTGCTAACATATGCAGCCCCAATCTGGGGACACAAATTAAATGCTAGAAGCAAAGCGGCCCTAACCACTTGCCAAAGACATTTTCTGCTGACCATAGTCAAGGCATACAAAACTGCCCCAACAGCAGCCCTACAGGTACTGGCGGGCCTGATTCCAATACACCTACAGGTCAAATATGAAGCAACATATGGAACAATAACAAGGTTAAGAGAAACATGTAAATTATACGGTAATACAATTCAACCAACAGACTACGATAACAAAATAAACATATGGGAAACGCACCCAGCAGAAACAACAGAACCAAAGATAGGCTACAACGAAACAGATATAACAATTTATACAGAAGGCTCAAAATTGGAATCAGGCGCTACGGGATCGGCTTTCGTAGCATACAAAAGCGACAAAAAATTAAACTATGGTCAACACCATTGCGGAAACATAACAGTGTCTTCCAAGCCGAACTACTGTCGATACTAAAGGCAACAGAATGGGGCAACGAAACAGGGATGGATTATAGCATTCACTCGGACTGCCTATCAGCAATATTAGCACTCAGCAAACCATTCAACACAGTAAAACTAATTGCAGACATACAAAACAAAATAAGAAAATCAAACAACAAATTTAAAATTAATTGGGTTAAGGCACACGTTGGCATCCAAGGAAACGAGGATGCTGACGAATTAGCAAAAGAAGCGGCTAAAAATAAAAAAAATGATAGACCCTACCACATAGAAAGACCAATATCAAACCTTAAGCGTATATTAAAAGAGTTAACAATAAAACAATGGCAGTTCGAGTGGGACTATGGGGATACGGGTAGAACAACTCATGGATACTTCCCAAAAGTAGACACAAAACGGCTTATAAGCTGTAAATTACTGAGCCAAATCTACACAGATCATGGAGCATTCCCACAATACCTACATAGATTTACTAAATTTAGCTCTCCAGAATGCATATGCGAGGAATTAGGGTCCATAAAACACTACCTTACGGCCTGCCCACTCACAGAACCACACCATCTGGTCACCATCACAGTTAATAACGAAATACTATGGCACAGACAACTTGCAAACAACAAACATGTACAAAACAAAGGTAGAGCAGTGATCAGATGGCTAATGAACAATGTAGACGACATGAAACAGACAAACATAGACTAATACAAAAAAAAAAAAAAAAAAAAAAAAAAAACATAAAAGTCCCAGCAGCCACCATACCTCTATATTCAAAGTGTGTATAACCTCTGCCTAATTAATCTTATCTTCCAGGGAAAAAAAAGGAAATATATATATGTATATATGTGTATATATAATAAAATAGCAGTGTAAAGTATACCTCTTTCCTGCGAAAAAAAAATCGTTCTTTTAGCGTCTAAGAGGGTGGAAGTTAATAACTAATTAACGGACTAATGGCCAAGGAATATGCCCCACCCCATAGCGCACCAAGTCCTCAAATAGCTTCATCGAGCTCATGAAAACAGCCATAAGGTATATATGGACTGATCGCCACTAGAGCGCATTCATGACAACAAATTCAACGGTTACCAGTGATGCAACAGAGTATAAAATCAACAGAGAAATATGAGAAACCCAAATCACAATGAGAAACCTGCAACAAATGAGAAACCAAAATAAATGCAACAAAAGAGAAACAACTGCATCACATGAGAAACCAAAAAGCAACGAGATAAACCTAAATGTGCAACAAAAATCAAGCAGCAAAAGAAAAACAACAGGTAACTGGAAAGTACGGTAGAAAAAGTAAGGGAAAAAAACAATCCAACACAGGTAAAAGTAATCATTTCTTCTATTTTTTATGTAAAGTTAAATAAACATGTATTAACCCCCTTCCCTTACAGGTTTTTTTTTTTTTTTTTTTTTTTTTTATCATGTACGCTAATGGCGCCTGGTGCATGTAAAATCCGTCGTGGGTGTAAAGTCCTCCAAGTTCCCTGTGAATAATACCTCTGGGGGTGCCTAATCAGGTGAAGGTCTCGTCACCTGATCAAGGCTCTAAATTACGAGACCAACTCGCATAACGATGACAGGTCTATATAAAAAGAATAACATCAATTAGCAGCAAAACAAAATGGAAACAAAACTAAGTCCTCCACATAGCCGTCCTGTCAGCAACGGCCAGCCGCTACGCGGCATCTCTTCAGTGGCGCTACGCGCCCCGGTACCAGGCACTAAACCCGTTTAAGCTAGGGAAACCTGGCAGGTAGGGGCCTGGTCGCCGGTCTCAAAAAAAAAAAAAGATAGAGGCAAATTAAAAAATGCTCTAGAATCCTTGGATCAAGACATAACATTTAACGGAAAAAGTTTTTAATATTTCTAATTTTATTTTTACAACTTTTTGAAATTGTAATCTTCAAATGGCTATACAATGAGGACAGACAGACGGACGGGCGGACGGACAGACAGACAGACAGACAATTTGTAAAAACTTTTTTTTCGGAATCTCTGACCCCTAAAACGTGTAAATCCGTCGAAAACCGGAAGTCTAAAAAAAGTTCGATTACAATCCTTTCTTCTATAGAAGAAAGTAAAAAATCATAAATTGGAAACATTTACTGAATACAACAAACAGCATTAGTGAATGAAAATAATTAAAATATAATAAAATTATGGTTTACTTACTAACTAGGTGACCCACCCGGTGTTTTCCGTGTCCGTGATAATAACCATAAACAGAACTCAAGCTTCTATGACTCTTTTAAAAGAAGCTGCATAGAGGGGCCCAAGAAAGGGATTAATATTCAAAATTGGTGGTAGCTGAGGTCCGAGATATTTTTTGTCGTTCAAGTAGTAGTTGGAAGTCCTAAGTAGTTGTCAGACAAAAACAAAGCTAGTGAATCGGCCTATTTTTAAGGGGAGGTAACAAAGGGGGCTAACTGATAGTTTTGAGCAGGGCCCTAAGAGGAAAACATCTTAAAAGATCCTGGTACTTAGCGCTTTAGAACTTCAATTAGTCGGAATTAAACATAGGGTATAAATTAATCATTAGAACAAAATTTAAAGAAATTCTTAAAAAAGGGCCCTAAAGGCCCAATAAAAATATAAGCGTGGTGACCCGGGGAGAGTAATCCAAGGCTAAACTTTAAAGTAGCTTAGTAAGAGGGTGACAGAATTATGTGGGTGAAAAATGCATAGCACACAAAAAGTTCAAGGGGCCTCGAGTCGGGCCCCAGGGTCCTAACTGGAATGTAGAAATGTAGGAATAACTAAATGGAAAAAAGGCACCCAAAACGAGAAAAAATCGGATTTAAAGGAGCAAGTTATTAAAAATTTAGGGAACAAAAACTTCAACGGTGCCCCTATACCGAGTCCCACGGGGGCCCGGGTCTTAACTGGAACATACAAATGGGAGAAAAGCCTAATGCAGAGAAGGCACCAAAAACGAAGGAGATCTGAGAAAATGGGGCAAATTATTAATAACTTAGGGCAAAAACATTTTGGTGCCCAGGGGCCCCGGGACTTGTCCGAGAAATTTTTTTGTCTTTCATATAGTAGCTGGAAGTCCAAAAAAGTTATCATTAAAAAAAAAAAAAAAAAAAAAAAACTAGTGGATCGGTCGATTTTTAAGGGAGCTATATTACAGGTCCCAATTATGGCCAAATGATAGTTTTGAGTAAGGCCTTAAGAGGAAAACATCTTAAAAGATCCTAGTACGTAGCGCTTTAGATCTTCAATTAGTCGAAATTAAGCACAGGGTATAAATTAATCATTAGAATAAAATTTGAAAGAAATGCTAAAAAAGGGGCCTAGTGCCACAGTAAAAATATGAAGGTGTTGGCCGGCGGAAAGGAGTCGAAGACTCAACTTAAAAGTTACGCATTGAGAGGGTGAAAAATGCATGGCGCACAAAAGGTTCAAGGCAACACCGCATCGGGCCCCAGAGGGCCAGGGTCCTAACTGGAATGTAGAAATGTTCGGGGAATTTAATGAAGAAAGCCCACAAAAAGAAGGGAGATCAGATAAAAATGGGGTAAGTTATTAACAATTTAGATGCAAAAACCTTAAAAGGGCCCTAGGGGCCCCGATTCTTAAAATATTAAAAATCTGAGCGTCAGGTCTGTAGGACCTGCCTTGGACTATCCACACCCAAATTTTCAGACTTCTACGTGCGGTAGATTTCGCTTGTTATCGCGCACACGTACACAGAACTCAGACAGACAAACACTTTCCTTTTATTAGTATAGATGAAATAAATGAAAAAACTTATAAAACCAAAATACTACTTAATGAAATTGCATTCATGCAGCAATCAGTTCAATCGCAATCACAAAAAGTATTTTATGTTTACATCTCTCAATACTTTACTTCCTAATTCTTTCAAATATAAGGAAGGGGGGGGGGGTTGTACCCTGTGTACACATATGTCAACTAATAGTTTTTAAAAAAAAAATTCTATCATTCATATTCGTCATTTTTTCATGATCTGGGTGATTTTATCCTAAATCCTTCGCCATTTTTTCGGTTATCTAAAGCAATATTTATTCTATCTCTAATTTAAATAAGAAATGACTTGCTCTTATTCATTAAACTTTCATGTTCACAATAAGGAAATTCCCAAAAAAATCACTTATAAAAAAAATTCCTCCGAAATCGCCTTTAAATTGTTAGTTATAATTCTGTATATCTAAAAAACAAATTATTATTAAATAATTTTATCCTTATTTTTATCATAATAGCCTTCAAAGACATTTTCGCTGCGACGAATTGACGTCGCGACGAATTGATACCACGACGAATTGACGTCGCGACGAATTGAGCCCGCGACGAATTGAGCTCGCGACGAATTGACGCTGCGACGAATTGTGCGCGATGAATTGTTCCGCGATGAATTGTGCGTTTTCGCTGCGATGAATTGAGCCGCGACGAATTGAGCTCGCGACGAATTGTCGCCACGATGAATTGACGCTGCGACGAATTGACGCCGAGACGAATTGTCGCCGCGATGAATTGACGCTGCGACGAATTGTGCGCGATGAATTGTTCCGCGATGAATTGTGCGAGATGAATTGACGCGACACCGCGAATAAGAACGATGCACAATTCTTCAATTTTGCTGTATTAAAATGTTTTTTGCAGTAATTGTTAATGTGACTGATATTCAACAAACCAAAATCTTAAGCTATATCCTGGTGTTAATATCTAATTTTAAAATTTGATACTTTAGTTAGCCCGTAGGAAACGCTCTATTAACCCTTTGACTATGGAAATGTACGCTGCGTACCCGATTGAAAGCATGCAGGTTTCGTATGGTCTTTTAATTTGAACACCAGTATTTGTGTATAGTATTATTTGACTTATTTAAGGACAGAAAATTGGAATTAAATAATACGAAGTTTATTATACCGAAATACTGATATTAAAGTGTTAAAACTGGACAAATTAGACTACATGGCTCAAACCCCGACTTAGTCAAGGGGTTAATGCTGCATTCTGGTTAGTAATAAAAATCGATGAGTTTAACTTTCAGTAAAAAACAACATCATTATCTGGATACTAAAATATTAACTGTGAAAATCTGTCATAAAAAGTACAGAAAACATAAACCATTCAGGCAAAGGTACGCGCAGCATTACAACAGCAGAAGCAAGATATGTATCAAAGAAGAACGTGGGAGGGTGAAGGGCAGATAAAAGAAAACAGACGAAAGTTGAAAAAAAAATAGAAAAGAATAGAAAAAACAAGTACACTTAGATAAGAAAAGAGATTTAGAATTACATGAAAAATATGAGAATTAATCGTAAAATTGAACATATAATAAATAATAAATAATAAAAACAATGAGTAATAATATTATTAAAGAACATAGATAATTGTTAAATAAAAAATAATGATGCTATAGTCATTTTTCTTTATATCTTCTCTCTTTATTAATAGTAATATTATTTATGCCTAGTGAAAAACTTTTCAATCATTCAAATAACGTTGCCTGCTAGGAAGATCTAGGCACTTAGAAAATCTGGTTACGTAATTAAAAAATCCTAATGGACATCTTTAATTTTTTTTATTTTGGCCAATTACTGCACTCTAAAAACGACATTTTCAAAACTGAGCAAAAAATACTCAAATCTGAGTATTGCGCACAGTCCAAATGGCTACGAATCAAAATTACTCAAGTTTGAAACATGTACATACTCATTTCTGAAAACATGCACACACTCAAAAATAAAACCTTATGTGCTCATATTTGAGTATGTCCATGTTTCAAAAATCAGTTTGAACTGACTTCTATGTGCTCATTTTTGAGTATTTCCATGTTTCAAAAATGAGTTTGAACAAATTCTAATCATTTTTGAGTATGTCCATGCTTAAAAAATGACTATGAACTGACCTCTATGTGCTCAGTTTTGAGTATGTCCATTTCTCAATATTCTGAGTATTTCTGGTATTTCAGAATTGAAAGTATTGGGTTGTCCTATTTGAAACAAAATGAAAACATCGATTTACTGAGATTTGAAAGTGTCATTTTTCTCAAGTGTACATAAATAAGTGAATTAGTGATTGTATTGATCTCTAATCAGGGTTTATAATCGACGTTAAAGTTAACCTAAATAAATTAATTAAATTAAAAGATATCACATTGTGTTATTTCCAGAAAACCTTAACGTATGAGATAAAATAGTTAATGATATTAACATTAAATTAACACAGTAAAATTAGGCCTTAAAATGAAATAAATAAAACTCAGGATACAAGAAGATCAAATTTAAAATTAAATATTTACAGTTTATTTATAATTACTTATATACAAAAACAGCAAATCAAAGTTCTTTAAAATCATTAGATCCGTTTTCTTAAGATCTTACAGATCCAATTAGTTACAACTTTAATATGTTTAAATTCATTTCTTAATGTTACATAATTTAATAATTTCAAAATTGAAGAATTCATTTTTAGTATGAAATATTAACACAGTTATTTTGATAGCAACAATTAAAATATTACCAAGCTTTTAAGCTTCTTGCAATTACTTATACTCCTGTATTTTATTATAATCATATCTAATTTTATTAATTAACATAAAATAACCCATCGAGATCAGCACCGTGTATCCACTTAGGCACTGTCAATCAAAAAACAATTGTTACACAATTTTACTTGAAATATAGTAATTCAAGAAATACATTTAACACGTTGAGGACTGTATAGTGTTCAGTCCGTTTCGACTTTACTGTTGTACTAGTCTCATCATCGTCAGATTAATTGATGACTCCATTGCACTCACTCTTAATAGTACAACCGTTGGTATATGAAGGTGTGGTTATGGCTAAACATATATAGATTTCATCGTAAAATATTATTGATTTTGGTACATAACAACATTACATAAGAGCACAGTAACATACTCTAGCTTATTAACCAGCCCAAAATCAGAAAAGCCTAAAGGCATACTGTTATCACAAACTATGAAATTGAATGCATAGTTGCAAAACATCTAACAATGGAAACACTTTTGGTGCAACTCTCAACTAGCATTGAGACCTGGTGCATTTTAAAGCCCTATATTACGAAGTTTGAAAATCGATGAATTGTTTCTGTTAAAATCATATTTTTTTTATTTTACTGCAGCAAAACTTTCTGAAAATAGAAGTTTAGAGACCCCTTATCGACTATTAACATGGTAGTGTTTTTGAAAAACGCACTTTAAAATACAAATTAGTATAAAATATTGAAAAATGTTTAAAAATTCCTTTAAAAACCTACGAATTTCACTTTTAAAAAATGCAACATTATAATGGCATTTTTGGCGACGCGACATTGACTTTATTCATTACCGTAAAAATTTTTCCGGCAACCCTGGCCGAATGTAATAATATTCTGCTGTGTGTGAGTAAGAAGTGGTTTGGCTTCGTAGCACTCTATTTGGCGACTTAGCTCACTTTTGGCGTGAAATTAATAATTTAAAATCCAATAATAAAAAATTAAAAGTAATAAAAAATATATAAAATATGATTTTACAAAGCAATTTTATCGGTTATCTACCTTTTATTTATAGGACTACAAAATGCACTGGGTCCCGATGCTAGGTGCGAGCTGCACCTAAATTGGTTCCCTTGTAAGTACGTAAAAACAAATCCCACACTATAATAGTAGAGAAAATTCTAAAAATCATATATAATCACGTTCTCGTAATAATGCTCGCATTGCAATGATGGCACATAAAAGCTTGAACACAAAAAGATGATCTCACATTTAAACCTTTAATTCAGAGGCCCTTTCGTTAATTGGTACACTGTTAAAAATAAGCTGAAATTCACGGGTATTTTTTACCTGACTTTCACAGAAAAAGTCCCTTTTCACGACAAAAGGGCATTTTCCGTTAAAAACAGAAAATTTCCTCATATTTCCTGAAAATAATGGAACAGACGGAGAAGAAAGTGGCCAACGGAGATATTCCGTTATCTGCTGCGATATTAATCTCGATCGATGCTGGAGATATTCCGTTATCTATTTATTTTCAATGTTTAAAAAACTGACATGTTGCAGCACAGAAAAACTAAAATTTCGAGTTTATTTAAAAGAACAAAAATTTAAATTATTATTATTATTTCGAATTTAAAAAATCAACAATTAATTTTCCCATGTTTTAAAATTATTAGCAATTTATTTTTTAAAGAAATATTCACAGTTAAAATATATTCTAAACAAATAGCTGCTTAATATATATATATATATAATAGTTAAGTGAAAAAAAAATCGATTTTACTCAAAAAAGCAACAAACAAAAATAATGCTTTCGAATTTAAAAAAATAACAAATAATTTTCTCATTCCTTTGAAATTATTCGCAATTTGTGTTTTAAAGTTATAAAAAACACTCTCACTAAAAATATATTCTAACCAAACACATTTAAAAAATCTATAATAGTTGAAAAAAATCGATTTTCTCAAAAAAGCAAACATACTTTATCGAATTTAATTCAAAATATAATATTCATATTTTGCATCTAACAATCAAATTAAGAATATATATAATTCATGTTTTAATCCTCTATTAATAATAAAGTTTTCTTTCATAATATCTTATAACAAAATATCCTCCAATTAATTTCAAAATTACCAGGTTTCTAAACCCCATATTGTTTAAGTTCCAAGCCGCGATTTGAAGAAATCTGGTATCACCGTTTCAATTTCTTATTCTAGCAAGGGCCCACTGGTCTTGCGGTAAAACACTTGGCTCGAGACGCTATCATCTCTGGTTCAAACTCCAAGGTCAGCCGAAAATATTCTTGAAGTATATCAAATTATTAAATACTCCCGGTGTAGTCAACAGATGGCAGCACAAACAGAAAGGTAATTTTTTTTTTAACCGTGGTCATTCAAAACGGAAAGTTACCGTTTCTCTCAAACGGAGTTTTTCCTTCTGTTATCTTTCAAAACGGAAAATCTACTAACGGAACGGAAAATACCCGGCAACTTTGCTGCCAGTAGTTTTACCGTGAATTAACAGATTTATTTTTAACAGTGTAGTGTAAAGCAACTTCCTCCAATTGAGTTGTGCACCCGTTGCATCATCCTCATAGCTTTTAACACAATTGTAAATCTGAATGTCGTAAAACTATCAAATTCTTTGCATTTTCCAAGCATCATCTCGACAAATCGGCGCTGACTGAAAAAGAAAAAACTTTTTTTCCATACATGGGAGTCCCATAGATATATAAAAAATTAATACGAACAATGATATTATTAAGCAATTGCTATGAAACATTATACATATATAAAGTCAAGAAATTTTAATAATTGTGTGCAAAAATCTTACATATATTTAAATTTCTTTCGGATATATTAGTTCTTGAAGTATCTCTCTCGCTGATTTCTCGTCATCACTAAAAGAAATATGGGGAAAGGAATAAAATGATATGATGAAGTGGGAGAAATTAGGAAGGGATTATTCTCCTCACCATCGCCTTTTCTATATTTTATGGCATATTTAAGAAGCTACTATTGTAATCTGCAACAGAATTTAAAACATTTTATTTCTCATGATTTTCCCACTTTATCAGACTTAATTTTATTTCTTCTTGGTAGTCTCATCCAGATATATGTTATTTATCCAGGTATACATACACATACATTATACGTGCGTATCTCAATTAAACTAATTCTCATTTTATGGAAACATACATAGCTCATGTATCTCTTTTCTTAAATTTTTATAACGTTATGAAAGAAAAGGGTTAAGGCTCTATCCAAAAATTTAGAAACAATAATGGTCTGAAGACCTTTTCCAGGATTATTCAATTAGTTTCTCTAAACTTTATATCAAAATTTTAAATAAAAAATCAACAAATTATATTTAAAAAGTAAAGTCTATCAATTTTTTCCGGATTTTATTTCTTTTTTGTGAACACAAACAATAACAGGAAACTGCCCCCTTAGATCGTCGAAAAGTGATATTTCTCTAAATCTGTAAAACTGTTAATTCCCTTAGTCATGTTTTTGAAGAATCTGATTCTTTTTATGTAACAATTATTGTAGGTAATAATTTACCAATTTAAAGTATGAATGTATTAATAGTTTTCATAATTTAATTAATTATAGTTTAATATAATAAGACTTTTTTTTTTAATGAAAAATGTCTGGGTTATGTTCGAGTCCATTCGTAGTATCTCATGAAAAAGAAAACATTTAAATTGGATGATTTTACGGATGATGGATCTATATTTATTTGGAAGTTTTTCATTATAAAAGAACATTTTAATACCGAATCTTAAGGATAAATGTGTAAATATTTAACTCAGAGCACTTAATTTTATTTTACTACTTAAACAAATAAAAAAAACACAATTGTGTTAGCGAAAGTATTGTTATAAAAGAAAGCACGAACAAAACAGTTTAAATTTTATGAAAAACGAAATAATAGACTTACTTAACATAACGCTGCATGCTAAAAAAGAAAATACTGTTTAGAAAATTTTATTACTATAATAAATTTAAATTACTTTTCCTTATATATTTTTTTTTTATTTCATGAATACATAATCTTCATGGCATAGGTTTTATCGCTGAAGTATGTGTAAATTACTAAAATTTGCTTAGCAAAATAGAATAAAACTACTTAATACTGGAAAAACTAAATATATGTTTCAGCATTTTATCTCATGCGAAAGAGAAAACTATGTAACTATATATATTATATTATGGAAGTTCATTTATACCATTTTTAGGCCAATATACCATAAAACTATGTAACTTTGTGAGTGTAATTTTGTTGATATTTTTGTTGTTATCCATAGATTTTCTACGGGTTAGATATGGGTACAGTCGTGGAGAAAAACGTACACTTCAACACACGTACATCAACGCTGCAGCAAATCATTGTATACAAGTGATACTGATAACACCGATTGGTAATAAGATCTACTATTAAATATGTTGTGCAGGGATTAAGATTTGGAGGTGTCTACATGTTACAAATTGTACCAAATTTCTGTTTTCAAGTGATAACACAGACTTTTAAAACTTAATTTGAGTTCCTTGGATGAAATCATCCTGAAAAAGTATATAGTTTATGCAATTTTTTTTTCATGTAGTTAAAAAGTTAAAAATTTAAGAATACTAGCGTTAAATCCCGTAACAAATTTTAATTTATACCCACCATCCCACATCGAAAAAAAATCATCTGATTGAAATGTTTCTTTTATAGTGAGATACTATGAATGGATCCAAATATAATTAAGCTATTTTTCATTAAAAAAATTTGTATTATTGTAGTAAACTATAATTAATTAGATTATGGAAATTATTAATCCATTCATACTCCAAGATTTATAAATTATGACCTATAATAATTTGTACATAAAATGAGTCGAATTCTTCAAACAATACGTATAAGTGATACAAATACAGTGGCTAAGTGAAATTACAGCTCATTCCTATCATTAGTTTTACAGATATAGAGAAATATCACTTTTTGACGGTTCAAGGGAACCGTCTCCTGTTACTTTTTACATTCACAAAAAAAAAA
This sequence comes from Maratus michaelseni, assembly GCA_963931845.1. Classification (NCBI taxonomy): domain Eukaryota; kingdom Metazoa; phylum Arthropoda; class Arachnida; order Araneae; family Salticidae; genus Maratus; species Maratus michaelseni. The sequence continues at coordinate 353,744,532 of OZ007587.1, forward strand.
AAAAAAAAAAAAAGACAGAATCGAAAATTTTTGATAGACATTTCTTTTAAATAAACTTCGTTGATTTTTTTATTTAAAAATTTTATGAAACTTTTCAGTTACTAATTGAATTATTTTAGTACTTTTAACTAAAAGATCTTCAGTCCATTTTTTTATAATATTTTTAATAAACCATTTAAACAATAATTTTTAATAATAATAAACCATTATTTTTAATAGACATTTTCCTTTATAACTTTATAATGATTTAAGAAAAAATACATAAACTATATACTCTTGTGGACTGATTGGATCACGGTAATTCGAATGAAGTGTCAGAAGTCTGTGTTGTCATTTGAAAAAACAGGAAGTATGCTCTAAATTTTAATTTTTAGATTAGTCCGAAACACTAATGCATGCATAACATTTAATAACAGATGTTATTACCAATTGGATGAAGCCAGTTTTATTTTTATACGATGCTCTGTAAAAAAGGAGAAAATATTCTGGATCTAGAAAATATTACGAAAATGTGATATGACCCTTTTCGATAATTCCACTATTTTCAAAAGCATTCATTTATCTTTCGTAACTTCACAAAACAGATAAATTTAGCAGATTTAAAAAATATTTCCGAAACAAACGTTTCTTTTGCTGCCTGTTAAAAAGAAAAATAATTTTAAAAAAACTTTTTCGAGTAGTTTTTACAATGTATTAATCAATTTTCGCAACACTAAATATTGGTTTTTCAAATACTATTAATTATCAAATAAAGATTTTTTTTAGCAGCGTAAAGGAATAGACCAGGAGGCGGCAGCACAGACAACCACCCCATCGAGTTCACGGCTGAAATTCCAGAATTAGTTAAAACTCGATTCGCATGTTAAAACGCAATCGGTCTGGCAAGTCATATCTTGCCAAGTCATATCTTGGTGGAAAACACGTGAAAACCCGATTTTAGCGGTTGACTCGTAGGTTTACCATTGTGTGTTCCTGCACCCAAAAGTATGAAAACATGGAGAACTGGGTGCAGGAAAACACAATGGTAAACCTACGAGTCAACCGCTAAAATCGGGTTTTCACGTGTTTTCCACCAAGATATGACTTGGCAGACCGATTGCGTTTTAACATGCGAATCGAATTTTAACTAATTCTGGAATTTCAGCCGTGAACTCGATGAGGTGGTTGTCTGTGCTGTCGCATCCCGGTCTAGAATTTATACCTCGAAGAGTAACAAAATAATTCTATTTTAATATTAATGTTAATGGTGTTAATTTAGAATGCTTGTATGTTGAACGTGTTTGTTGAACATAAAAATGTTTACATGAGAACTGATAGCATCTGAAAAACCGATATTTCATGTTGAATTCAACGTAAAAACTACTCGGAAACATTCGATTTTTCCCCTTTTTTGAAAAGGGCAGAAAATAAACTTTTGTTTCAGAAATGCCAGTTCAAATCTCCGAAATCCATTCGTTTCTAAAGATAAATAAACGTTTTTTCGGAATTGTGGATTATTCGGAAGATATTATATTATGGTTCCATAAAGTTTTGCTAGATCCTGAAACATTTCTCTTTCCTTTAATGTGTGGTTTATGGCAATATTAATAGAGTGTATATAATTTTTTCTCACTAATGTACCATTTACCTCATTTCATTTTTTTTATATTTTTAAACTTTGAGAGTTGAGAAGTTAAAATGCTGAAAACACTTTAAATATTTTAACTTTTTTAGTGGCTGTGTTTCATAAATCTCGATTTTATCCCATAAAAAAATTCTACATTCGTTTTCCTTTAAAACATGGAAGCATGACTTTAAACATTTCTCAAGCAAAATGAATAAAATATTTTTTTAAAGAAATGTGAAGAATAAAGTAGTTCAAAGTACTTTTTCAGTTTAGCACAGCAGAAATATATATTTTGTAAGTTCAGGTAATGCATTACACAAAAAAAAAGTTTGAATAGATGTAGAAGGGAATAAAAACCTTCACTGGAAACCCGGAATAATGTAGAAATATTCTGAATGACTTTGCAATATGTTATTTTATTTAAATAAATGGTGATACTTCTAAAAATAAAACACAAATATGTTGCAAATGATAGATAGTATTTTTATGTATAGCAATTATTATTTGACATTCTATAAAAATATCTCAGATTCTAATATCTATCTTTAAACAATGCCATGTGTTTATTTTAATGTGATACTGTTTGCCACTCTATAGTAACGAACCGGTATAGATACTGATTAAAGATACGTAGCAATCTTAAACTGTTGGATTTGAATTTGCATTTCTAAATTTAGGCTAAGGAATTATCTATTAGACCTTTTCTTCACCAGAATCATGAATAGTTAAAAGTTTCTTAATCGAATCACTGTAAATTACAAATATAAAATTATAAGATTAAAACTTTTGAAAAACATAAACAATAAAAAGGGTTGGGTTGATTATTGACGGCCAATTATCTACACTAGGGATATAGGCCCGGGGGGAGTGCCCTTCGTGGGGGTCTTTCTAAGGGAACCTAATCCGTTTTTACGCATGGATAAATCCACGGCTCGAAGAAAACCACGAAAACTCCGAACGATTAGGCCGACGGGCGCGATTGGGATCGAACCCAGCACCTCCCGTCTACCAGCTTCGAGAGCACAACCTCTCAGCCACTGGTGGGGCCAAACAATAAAAAGAATAAAGAATAAAGAACAAAAGTACAAAGGTTCATGATTATAGCTATATACTTTTAAAAGTTAAAAAATGTATTGGGAAAACTGGAATTAAAGCAGGAATTGGAACTCAGAACTCGACAATTTTTGATTTGCGCTATCGCCGAACCAATATGGACATTCAGATGGATCTTTTTAATAATTCAATACAGATTTAAGTGCATTGCTTTATTTAACAAACTTCCTTATTGGAATATAAAACTTAGATGCTTTTCTTTAACAACAGCTTACCACAGTTATTGTAAATATCACTATTTTATCTTATTTAATCGCATTCTGTCAATAAAAATGGAAGTTAAAAAAAAAAAAACGTCCTGATCACTTGAAAAAGTGGGTTTATTTCTTTATTATTTTTTTTTTAAAGTACATACATCATGTGTACTACAACTTAAACAAATCAATCTCATTCCTTTTGATTTTGCTATTTTGGAGAGATGGGTCATTTGCAAGGAAATTTTAAATTAGGCTTGTCTATGTAACTGAATGCGTATTAGGCAACTATTACAAAAACGTTAAACATTTCTGGAAATCATAGTATTACAAGTTGGAAATTGTACGTTACACGGGACATATGAGGTGCGTTCGTTTTATAACTAGTTTCACAATGTAAAAAAATTATCCTTATTATTTCAGTGAAATGAATTATATCATCTACTATGAGCAAAATGAGCATGCCTTTTATTATTATTATTATTATTAAGCATGCCACGTTTACAAATGCGAATTTTTTTTCTATACCAGACAGCGCTGCAAAATTCATCATGGAGATTTTGCTTGCGAATGATTATCTCCATGGTTTAATGCTTTTTATGACTCATAATGAACGAATCTCGTGTGCTTATTTAATCTAATGGATTGAGATATTCGGCTGTTAACCTAATTTCCACGGAAGTTATCTCAGAATCTGTACATTTTCTGATGTAACTCATCTCTCTAGCAAACAATTTTTTTGAACGATCTTTCTAAAAATGTAACTGTTATGCAATTTAAAATATAATAATAATTTTGAATAAAAATGGCCACCTGGCATGTGAAAAAACAAGTGGTTTGCCCATATTTGTTTTCCTCGGTCACATGACTTGCGCTTTTATCATATAGATTACGTATGACAGGATTTAATAGAATAAAGAAAACTTTTATTAATATCTTTGTAAGTTTTGATTCGATTTTCATAAAATTTGAAATGACTCGGCAAAATTCTGCAACGATAATATATATTAAATTTCAAACCATTCTGTTGATGAATTTTTGCGCTGTTATATGGGGACGGAGGGACAGACAGACGGACGAACCAGACGACAACTATAGGTACCACGTATTTATATAATTACGAACGCATCTCAAAATAACCCGTAGGCTGTAATATAACCCAAACGATACATTGAGTACCATTGAAAACTTTTGTGCATCTTTGTAAATGAACTATAAAAGCAAACATACTTAATTAAGAAATTAATTCAAGATACTTGAAGATCAAAACACTGCCCCAATTAGATACGAACTGGTTCCACATTTAGGACGTAATCGTGATGAAGTTTTTTGCATGCTTTTTGCTTTTGTGGGGACCTGTAAACAAATTATAACAGCTACATACTTGGTTATTGGACGCATCTATGATACTGACAAAATCAATATATTGCGTTAATCAGGTTCTAATATGTTCAGTATTTCGGACGATAGCGTGATGACGAGATTTGCTTTATATAGATATGTGCATAGAAAGTTAGATAGTGTGAAATAAGTTATTGGAATATGTAATACTGCAATATCTAAAACAACGTAGAGCAATTGAAGCTACTTATTTTTTTCTGCAAAAATTTCACAAAATAGCGTAATTTTTCTTATACGTTTACACTTTCCATCATAGTTAATAACTGTTTATGAATTCGATTTCTCTGACCGTCTGTTTTTGTGGTCATCTGTCCGCATTAAACTCTAATCAATTACGAGCTAATTCTAATTTTCAAAGTAACCATGGTTACTCTGAGTTCTAATTGCATTTTTAAAACTTTCCAACAAATTCGAGAAGTGTTTAAATTCGGTTTGTCTATCTGTTTGTCCGTTCTGTAACTTGCATAAATATACTAGGGTTGCCATGTAATTGATATATGTTATTAAGGTTTATCATGGCATGTTCTATATTTTAAAAAAAAAGTGCGTATCATTTATGGCTAATTTACAGGGACACTCAAAATTATTCCGTTACATTAATCAATGAGGAAAGTTATTTTCGGGAATTTTAATGTTGTTACACTATTTCAAATATAATAAAATTGATTTGCTTCATTGAGGTGGCAATAACGTGTTATCTATAGAATACAGAATAAGTCGTAATTATACTTCGTTTATAGGGCCACTCAAAACTATACAGTTACATTACAGTCAATGGGGAAAAATCGTTTTTAGTGCATTTTAATTATATTACATTGTTTCAAACATAATGAAATTTATATGCCTCAGTCAGATGGATGACAATATGTTTTCTTTAGAGTATCGAATTAGTAGCAGTCAAAGTTCGTTTACAAGGACACACAAAATAATTCCATTACATTGATCTATGGGGAGAATTGGTTGCAATGTATTTTAACAATGTTAAGCTATTTCAAATAGATAAAACTTATATACATTACTGAGGTGCACTACAACATGTTTTTTATAGATTGTTAACTACGCAAAATTTATCGTTTATTTACAGAGATGCTAAAAAATATTCGGTTACAGGAATGACTATAAGCCATAACTGCTGGATGTGAGTTTTCAGCTGTGACATTTATTTAAAAAAAACTTATTTGTAGAGTATCACGAGGGGGGGGGGGGGCATATACAGGGCTGCACAAAGGAATTACACTCATTTTTGGCTGTGAACAGCCATTACTGTAAATGACCTTTTTACTGCGTTGTGTTTATTATTATTCATGTTTATTTAGCTATCCCATTTTATTATATGAACAAAACGGAAATTCCTTAACAATATTCTGATAGTGTTCGAAAGTGTTTCATAATATATGCCGTGATGCCTTATTTTTTGTTCTTGTTTTAAGTTGAAGTCATAATTGTAAAATTTTCCTGAAGCAATGTAAAAAACTGCTGATGGAATCAAGTAACTGTAAATTTGTTTAACGATTACAAACGTAAAAGAAAAATTTCGGTTTTCTTTATTTTATTAAAATTCTATCAGCAAAATATCAAAACTCAAATATAATAATAAACTCTCATAAAATAATTATCATTATTTTATAGCTAATTATTGTTATTATAATTATTTTATCTCATAAAATAATATCATAATTATAAACTCTCAACAAAATATTAATACTCAATGAATGATTTTCAAATAAAAAATTGCATTTTAAATAAATTATTTATCAGGTTTTAATTTGACTCATATGTAATAGAATTTATTAACGAGAATTTGTTTTAGTTAGCTTTAAAGTCAGATAAACAAAGGTTTTTTTTTCTCTTAAATTCTTTAATTATTTATGCTATGGTTTTAAAAGTTCCTTGTGCAGTTTTAAATTGCTGTTGTATAAAACAATTTAATATGGTTATATTTTTGCATATTTTTTGCAGTTAAATAATTGACTAATTGAAACAAATAAAAATGATGCAAGCAATTTGTCAACAGACATCACCATATATATACAGGGTTAGCCTAAATTATTCATGTTTATTTACAAGTTTATTTCATGTTTATTATGAAAACTGTTTATTTACAAGTATATGACGTACAAAGATGGGTAATAAATTAACAGATACATACACTCACCAAGTTTCTGGTACTACAAATGTTCAATGTGGGCGTCCTTTGTCATCCGGCACACATCCCAACGGTAATACAGTTCCGTCCATACATTCAATAGCATGTTTCTGCCAATGTTCGTCACAGCAGCAGTGATACGTTCCTACTATGCTTGCAGCGTTGTTGACATTGGGGATACATAAACTTTGTCCTTCACATAACCCCACAGGAAAAAAATCACATGGCGTGACATCTGGCGACTTGGGAGGCCATGACAACAGAGGAACACATAGACCTTCTAATAAACTAGACCCCAAATTGCTAACGCTTTCTGTGCTCCAGCATCATCTGGTGGTGGTGGAAGATTTAGTCCGCCAAACCGGTTTTTCTCCCGCCAAAATCTACTTGGAATTTCCCCCATATTCCCGCCGAAACTTTATATTGCGTCTGTGCTCTTGTTGCGTCGCTGGAGGTTGACTGATATTTTAAATTTCAAACAGTTCTTTAAAGAACTTATTATTTAATTATAATAATAAAATCAAAATGCCACAAAATTGTTCCATTTTCAGCTGCAAAGAAACGGCCGCATCAGGGAACGCTGTTGTATTTCACAGGTGAGTTTTATTATTATTCTTATTACCTTTTATTATTCGGAGAATTTTAAATAATTATTTCGATAGAATAACTGTACCAATTGCATTTAGTATTATAAATTAGGAGAAAAATAGAAAAAAAAAATTCATAGCTACTACGAATTAGAAAATCTTAATTTTGGAAATTGGAACATGATTTTAAACATTATTTATATTTACGTTAATTACAATATTACTTATTTTTGATTGTAATAAAAATGCTGACAAACGTAAATTGAAATGTAGAGATAGTTGAACGTACAAAAAATTATAATCTATTAATCGTAATTCATGTTTCATAGCAATGTTTTCATATATGTATCTAGTATTCGCTATTTTTAAAATATTATATAGTGTTTACCATATACGTATTCAATATGTCAAATTAAAACAAAAAAAAAGTTATGGTACTTAATAAATAGGTTTTGAATGTATAAGATTGTCTTACATAAATATTTATTTATTTTTTTTTGGAATGTTACCATGTCTGATTAATTTTCTTGGAGGTCCAATTTTGCATTGAATCTTCAGCATTTAAAACTTTTATTTTTATTTATTTGTTTATTATTCTTTGTTTAAAAAAAAAAAAAAAAAAAAAAAAACTTGTGAAATTGTTACTTGGTACCTCAGTAATACATATTTTAAAGTACTAAAAATCCCTTTAATAAAATATTTTTCTTGTTTTCATTGTCTAACAGCAGTAACTAAGTCAGTCATTCCCCCCCTCCCCTTCTCCACAAAACTTTATTTTTCTAAAGTTTTATTTTTATATGTTGCATATTGTAATGAATTAATGAAACAATTATTAATGAAACAATTCCCTGACGGCTCGGCCTACAGGCACAGGTAGATTTTGAAAATACAGACAGTGGGGCACCTGTTTATGGGAAATTTCAGAAGAAATAACCTTTTTGCCATGAAGCGGCAGTTTAGACCACCCACTTCAAAATCTACCTGTGTCTGTAAAAAAGGATTATTATTATTATTTTTTTTTTCGCCGAAAGAGTTGGCCTTATAAAAAACTTGTCAAAGTAAAAGTTGTAGATACTATTAAGAGGATTTATAATAAATTTAAGCGGATTTGATATCTTGTGAATTGACGAAGTTTTGAATTTTTTTCTTCTTAAACCCTATTCCCCCTTCCCCCCCTCCCTTGAGATCCATTTTTAATGATATAAAAATTCTGTCATACATAAATTTTCGACCCTTTTTCTAGAAGTAATAATAATTTTAAACGGATTTGATACGTATCATAATTAAGAAGTTATAGGGATTTTTCTGTTTTCACCACCCCCTCCCTCCCCCCTTTGGTTCGATTTTGCCCATTAACGAACTTGACCAAGATTTTATGCCACTTAATTTTGTGTATCAGTTTGGATGAGATTTGTGCAGAATTATTGAAGTTATCGTGTCCCTAAAAAGTGATCTAGATAGATAGATAAAAGTTTTGAACTGAATATAATAGCTAGTATTTCTTACAAAATTTACCTAAAATCATAAAGTATCCATTTTGGATTTGAGAAGGTTTTATAGCATCTAATTGTGACAACAAGTATTGTTTAGAAGTCAACATCTTCAGTAGTTGCCTGTGGTTATTATTTTCAATAATTCTAAAAAAAAAAAAAAAAAAAAAAAAAAAAAAAAAAAAAAAAAACACTTGAGAGTTAAAATTAATTTTTTATAGCATTCAAAGCTGCAAATTAATTTTTCTCAGAAACTTATGGAAAATAATAGTTATCTTAACAGAGAAACAATTACACAAATTCTAACTTAGTAGATATGAAATATACTGAAATTTTTATTTTTCATTAAAAAAAAAAAACTACAAATAAGTAACTGTGCATTTCTAACTTTATTTTTCTTTACATGCGTATATGTTATCTATCGAGGTTTTCCTTTTGATTAAAAATATTGTAATACATTTATACTTTCAATTAAAAAAATTATATATGTATATATGAAAGATTGCAAAAAATATGCCTTTAAATTGGAACATCAAAAGCAAAACAAAAATTTCTGGATTGCAGCAAAAATATGTTCTATAGAATGTATTGTTAAATAAAGACAGTATGTGATTTCAAGTTTTCAAAACCTATAAAATACATTATCAAATCAAATAATATTTTATAACATGTCACTGCTAACTTTCCACAAATTCTTCACTTTTGTAAGAAAAAAAAAAGATACTGTAAATACTGTTCGATTTTCTGTTATTTTAATGCTGCCTGCAAAATTTAATGCATTTTTAGAGTTTAAAAAAAATCTGACATTAATTTGTTACATTTCGTGAAATGATTGTGTCAAATTGAAGCTTTCCAAGCAGAAATCTCGAAATATTTTGGGTTATCGTACTTAATATCTTATATCACTAATTTAAAAAATATAATTTAAGTAACATTTATTACAAGGGCAAAGCCATTGTATAACATTAAAATAAAATACAGCAGCAAAAACAGAAAAAAAAAATGCATCCAGAAGATTAAACAATCCTTTTTTCTCCAGGGGTGGGACTCTCATAACTTATTTCTACCCTTCCTCTTTGAGATTAAATCCTAGAAGGAGCAACAGTTTGGTTTCGCTTTCGTTTGTTTACGTTTATTTTTATTGCGAGAATGAAATCGAAGTTGCCAAGAAAGCGATCGCCGCCAAAACAGACAGCTTCTAAAGCGCCAAATCCGAGCTGATCCTGGGACCGACTTTTCGACCAGATAACAAAGAAATCTGGCCTTTAGTAGATTCTTTCTCTGAGGAGGAACATCACCTAGACCAGTGCGCCTTATCTAGCGGTGTGGCACTTCTCTGAATTTGATGTGGAGTTCTTTTAATCTTGGTGAGTGTATGTATCTTGTCATGTAACCCAATGAATAATTTAGTCTAACCCTGCATTATAAAGCAAAAACATTTCTGTGAGTAACTCTGGCGTCATATTGACGGTGGCGAAACCTGAGCAACAAATATCACTTTTACTGTAATTTTTTTAACTTCTATACATCGCACAATTTCAATTTTTACGCCTTTGAATATGAAAACAAAATTATTTTTTAAATGCAATTTGTTTGAATGTTGTATCTCAGTTTACTGATTTTTATGGTTTCTAAAATAACTTTCAAGCATGATAAAAAAAATCTCTGTCTATCACGTGCAGCCCGATAAAAGATTAACCCGTTTGCACTTAAAACAATATGCATAGTTCAGTATTTGTTTCTGGCTACTATTCTACAACCCAGTAAGCCCGGGTTGAATCCTCTAGTGTATATAAATTGTAGTTTTCTTGTAAATTATATATATATATATATATATATATATATATATATATATATATATAAACTGGAAAGCTTTCATTTGAAACCAGGTAAAATTGGAAAGAAAACAAATTCTGTTTGACATAATAACTAGCAGAAAGCGTTATTCTAAATCCCTCATTTGTAGCTCATGATGTCAGACTAAATATTATGGTCGAAATATCAACTTTAAACAAAATAAACAAAATATTCATAAATTTATTGAAATAACTAATTATCTTGAATTATATTTAAAGCGGTATGTAAATTATTTGAAAATTAGCTATAAAACCATAAATAGAAAATGATACGTACTAAATCAAAATAATAAAACTCAACTCATTTATTTATACTCCATTTCCCCTATCCAAATTTCATATCTTTGTAATTAAAGAAGTTAGAAAGTTATAAAATTTTACGAAAGCCTTATCGTATCTACATTTTAATGCATTGGATCATAAATATTTTCAAATTACTTTCAGCTTGTTTTTATCCATATGTTCCTCATTAAATATTTGCAGTTTTTTACAGAAATGTCACAGGTATCTCTCCAATTTTATACAAAGACTTAAAAGGTTTTATATACGTAGCATTATTCTTCTTGATTTTACAAATTTACTATCTCAAATATTAAATATTACCACGACTAAAAAAAATATTTGTTTAAACTGTATCAATTAAATAAACCCGAAATGTGAAAAACGTGAAATATATAGACTGTTTAATTGTACTCCCAGTATAAAAATCCATAGTCGGAATAAAATCAATAGTATCATATCAAAAAGCACTCATCAATACTTATATTATTCGAATTTATTTTAAAACATTTCTTTTAAGCAAATCTCAAACAGAAATATTGGTTAAAAAAATTTATTATAGTTTATATTTAACTATAAATATTACAATTAAAGAAAATTTAAATTTAATATGCATTCAATTTTAAATTGCTTTAATTGAGGATCCAACCCAAGTTTCAAAACACTGCTTAGTGTACAGAACAGAGATGAAAACTATTTTTTATATCAAAAACTGTAAAAGATTTTTTACATTAAATATATATTTTTTTAGATTACCCACTAACAATATCCAAAAGCATTTTTAAATGAAAAATATCAATTATGGGTTCAAATAAAGTTTTTCAATTTATTTAAAACTAGCGGCCCTCCCTCGCTTTGCTTCGGGTTAACCTTGAAAACCTTCAACTCTTTGTGTTTTCTGTAGACCTTTTTAATGTGTACAATAATTAGTACATTATTTTGATAAATCTTGTAGGGTTCAGCCTGCGTTTGCAATGTATAAGCGGAAAAAAATGAAATTATTTACGACATCACATTAAAAACCTCAAAAATAACAGTATTTCTTCACTATTTAATGGATATACATATAAACCTTCCTCTTGAATCACTCTATCTATTAAAAAAAAAAACGCATCAAAATCCGTTGCGTAGTTTTAAAGATTTAAGCGTACATAGGGATATAGGGACAGAAAAAGCGACTTTGTTTTATACTATGTAGTGATTTATCTGAAATTACAAAGCAAAACATATGGTTATTATACATATAAACCTTCCTCTTGAATCACTCTATCTATTAAAAAAACCCGCATCAAAATCCGTTGCGTAGTTTTAAAGATTTAAGCGTTACATAGGGATATAGGGACAGAAAAAGCGACTTTGTTTTATACTATGTAGTGACGATGCTTTCTTTTTCCCTGCAAGACAGTAGTATATAGACAAAGAAAACGCCAAAGATTTTAATGTTTAAGCACGTAGTTCAACTTAACATACCATTTATATTTATGTTTTATTTATATTATTTTATTTATTTGCTAGCCGGTCGCTTCTGAGTGGGGCCCAGATACGTTCTGCAGCGTACTGTCTTGGCAATGCATTTTACACGCAAACAGAAAAATATGAATAATTATAATAAAATATGAATTTTATTTTAAACTATACGAAAATAACTAATAAAAATATAAAAAAGCACGTAAATAAATATTTCGCGACATTAATAATATATTTTTTTTCCAGAGCCCCCTGCTAGGACCTGTCCGTGATTATCTAGGGTGAGCGGAGAGCTTTCAGAAAAAATAAATTAAAATGGAATTGCCTAAGATGCATGGCGATCATTTTGTAAATGGACACTGTGGTTTCCCGCCCATAAATTCTTAATGCGGTGATCAAAATAACGGGGCCCTGTGTCTCAGCCATATACCGTTAATGCAGGAATCACAATAGCGTAGTTCAGTTATTTTACGTGCATGAACCGTTAAAATGAAGTCACTTTAACAGGGCCCGTTGGGTTGCATGCCTCTAAACTGAATATACGGCAATCACTATAAGGAAACCTTATGCATACCCGAGTCCATAAGTATAGCGATCAGTATTTAAATCGCAAATCTTTACTTCCAAAAAATGTATTTTGAAAAGAGGAGGAAATGCATTATATTTTATATAAAAATTTAAATCAGATCGTTTAAAGATGAAAAGCTCAATTGAGATGGATTTTCTTTTTAAATCATGCTAGAAAATTATTTCAGAATCCATAAAAAAAATGGGTAAATTGATATAAAGTTTTCAAGCAAATTTCATTTAAAAGAGGAATTTTTTCTCTATTTCTACGGCATAAAAATTAAAATTATCGGGTGTTTAGAAGTAACTAAATTAAAAAGAAAAAATAATAAAGGAAGTGATTGCTTAGATTATTGCCATTATCGATATAACATCGGCGTTACTCAAGGACATGTTTTCTATTATGATATAGACTTTTACTTTCTCCTTACATAAATGCTTTAAGATTTGTTATCAGTCAGAATACAAATCCCCCTCTCTAATGTTAAACCTAATGGGCATGGAATGCATCCGTATTTTTCAAATTTTTCCTCGGAAAATTAAAATGTTTACCTTATTTTTTTCTGTATTCTCTGCTTGGAGGATGTTTGTATCTTTTTTATTTCACAAAATATTTCTAAAATACGTAGTTAGTTTTATTTCAAGTCTTAAAATCCTATCGACAACTTGCCTGCTTCACTTAGATTTTAACACTTAAAATACAAAATTAAATATATATTTTAGAAACATTTTGTCAAATGAAAGAGAAAGAAACAATCTTTCAGGAATAGCATACAGGAAAAAAGAAGGTAAACATATTAATTTTCAGAGGAAAGAAATAAAAAATACGGATGAATACGGTTTAACTTTAGAGAGATGAATTTCTGGTCTGACTGATGAGGAACCAACACAGAAGTTCCAAAATTGTAGTTCCCGGGGAATGTTTTGTTTGGTCACGGACGATTGATCAAGTCTTCAGCAATGAACATTTAAATTTCCTTGCTGCAATGATTTAATAAATCCAATATGTTACAGATTTAAATAAAATATCGTGAAACGATAAAAATAACTATAAATAATTTTGTGGATTATTTATTTAACTTTGGATTTATTAAACTTTGTGAAAAAAGAAAGCTTGAGGCTAAAAAAAAAAAAAAAAAAAATCTTTCAATCCTGAAACACACTCTGTCATTGGTACAAAACAGTGCCATTCTTCTATCGATAATAAAAGAAAGTATAATAATCGAATTTTTTTCGACTTCCGTATTTTCACAAATTTACACGTTTAAAGGGTCAGAGATCCCGAAAAACATGTTTATACAAAATGTCTGTCTGTCCGTGAGTCCGCGTGTGTGTTCTCTTTGCATCATCGAAAAGTGTATGAAGTTACACATAGAACAGAATTTTATTTTTGACTATGGCCAGCAGGTCCCAGTTGAATTTGGGTATATTCACATACAGGTTAAGGGTGTGAAGGGTGCTTCACATACAAGTAACCCGACGATTTTCAAGCAGCTGGAGTACATTACAACAGAATGACGAAAAATATTGATTTTATTGACGCTGTGATAGCGTATTTTGAAGTTTTAACATGTATGAGATAGATGAAAGTTTTCGGATTGGCACATCTGATTAGTTTTACATAATAAAACGTTTTGACAACTACAGTTTCACATTAGTATTACCTATTATTGTTATCGTGTGTATGTTTTGTGCCAAAGTTCGTCGCTTTCTTAAGTTACATTATACAAAAGGCTTTACATAGTACATATTATGTTGGTGTAGAAAACATTTGAAACTTTAAGGTGGTTTGCGTAATAATAAAGTTTGGGAACCGCTATGTTTAACATATTAAAATACTTGAATGCTAAAAAAAAATTTAAGAAGATATTAAAGATTATTTCGACTAAATTTGGAAAATAATTTCTTTTTCAAAAAAACATGGCAATTTATTGAAACGATGATATAAATATAATGATTGGATTTGATATAAAGCAATAATCGGTTAATAATCTTACGTTTAGTATATAAATTATTTTTCAGAAACACAAGACTTACTACCTTATTTGATAGGCTTAAATTAGATTGATGTCAAAATCATACAGTTTCATGAGGTTTCATCATCGAATCTCATAATCAACAACGAAGAAACAAGAGTCTGATTAAATCATAAGAAATATGAGTGTATCGTTTATTTCATTCTTTCATTTTTCTCTTCTTGCTGATTGGGCTCAATGAAGACTTTTTTTGGACATTTCCAGAAAATGCCAAAGGAAATTTTTGTTTATTCATCATTACATTACGAAGTTGTTTCTTTAATATCAAAGAATTGGTAATATGTGCTTCATTTCATTACATTATTTGGCAGCTTTCGACTTTTCTATTTTCTATGTGACTGATACCTGCATTGATTTTTTACAGGAAATCTCCAAAAAAGGAGATCTTATTTATTCTCTATTTGTTATCACGTTAACAATTTACATCTTTAAAAAATGTAAAAGTATTACTAGTTTATTAACATTTTGTATCGTACATTTATAAACTTTAGCAATATTATCATTAAATGTAAATAAATAGTACATTTGTGCGTACATATTCATCCAGACGAACAGCACACATTTACACACGTCTACACAACTATAAATCTATCGTTTTGGAATTAATGTTTTTCTCATCATATCTTAAGGATAGAAAGATATCTTTGTATATATATTTTATATCTCCAGTTGTTTTAGTTATTCTCATTCCTTTGCAATACTGTGGACCACTTCTAATTTTCTTTAGATATATAAAAAGCCAATGAAATAAACAATTTTAAAACATATGTCTATACCAGGAGATGAAGTCTATTTGGACTAAATATTCAATTAATTTTAGTTTAAATTTAGATTATCATATTTAAGCAGTCATACAATAAATTATGACTTTGTCCTGCCAGTTTTCGATGCTCCTTACAGCCGACAACCATATTAAGAATGATCCGAAAAGAAGTAGCCACAGCTAGAGGTTGTTCAGAAGAAAGAGGTGATATTCTACTAAAAAAGTTGAGAAAGAAACGATTAATGCACGAATTGCAATAATTATATTTTGCCTTTAGAAAAAGTCCCTGAAAAGTCGGAAAATTAAAAAAAGCCGTAAAACAAATTCGCCGCATTTATAAAAATTTTTAATTTTCCTTGTAAAAAAAAATCCTATTTACTTGTTCTAATTATTCTTATTTCATTAGACAATTCTAAAATCTTGTATATGTAATATTGATGGTAGGCTCAAAATATGGATGGGACTTTTTTTTTTAAGTGTTGAACTATTTTTTGCATAAATAATTTGAATACGATTTACATCACACATAGATTCCCCAATCACGACATTCTCTCTTCATCACTTTGGTAGTCATGTTGATTTTGAGATTTTTTTGAATAAGGCAGAAAATACAAGCTCAGATCAGTTTGTTTTTAAAATGTAGTTTAAACTGTTCTCATTTAAATTTTATTACTTTAGTGATGAATTTAATTTGATTATTTGCAATTAAGGTATCCGAGAAGTATTGCTACCAGTTATGATCTTAATACATTTCTCTTATGAGATATTGTGTATAACAAATCTTTTCAACCGAATAAAGCTTTAAAAAAATCATTTTAAGAATACAAACATCAAAATAGTTTAAAAACAAATAAAAACATATATGAATGAAATTTAAATAGTAAAACTTGAAGGAACGTTAGAAAACAAACTTTGGCGGAAAATAAGTAAGCAAATTAGGATTTTTCAGAAATTTAATAAATGACCAACATTCAAAAACACTTAGCCTAAAACACTCACAACAAACATTTTTATTTTTATTTTTTTTGCATTTCTTAATTTACATTAGTACTTATTTTTTCTTAAAAGATTATAATATACAATACGTGAAATATAAAGAAAATGCAGTATCAAGACAGCATGTACATTCTTGTTATTATCATTTTGAAGTATTCTACTAAAAATAAAAATAGCTTAAACATTTACGACACATTAAATCCAAACTCTTCATTTTTTTCTTTTTCTTTATATATTTAAAAAAACAAGAACAGCAAAGGATTTTTAAAATTTAATCTACGACAGAAAATTTTATTTGTCACAAACACTGTTTTAAAAATAAATTGTTGATCAGAACTGCATTGATCACATTATATTTCATTGTTTAAAATGTAATACAACATACTTTTCAGAATATATACATTTCATAAAAATTGTTCGTCAGATATTCAGTTACACCACTTTTCAAGATATACACTGTGGAGTAACAAATTACAAATTTTATTCTTTGAGTTGATTTCCCCTAACAATACTCGTTCAGGGGAAAACGTTTCTGCTTACTTTTTTTTTCGCAATTCTTTCAAATATTTGTTAGCTGAAATCTAAAATAAATATATTTTGGTAGAACATGTTTTTGACTGATTTCCGAATTAATTAGGAATTAGTAATTTAACATTTTGAATTTAATTAGAATTAGTAACTTTAAAAAAGAAGCTTCAAAAAACGTTTTTTACTAAAAGACATTAACACTGAGATAATTAAAAGTTCATGTTGATTTAAAAAGATTAGTTAATATGTTATATAGGTTACGTTACATAATCTGTTATAAGTAGCAGGAAAATTAATATATGCATATAAAAATACAGTTTTTAATCCAAGGTAAGAAAACTTGTCTACCTCGATTACTGAGGATTATCTTGGTGGCACGAAAATGGCGCTATTATTTATGAACCTTCAGTCTAAGCAACTAATATAATAATTAGATATTTTTAGTATATCACACACGAATAGACATTATATATACATTCCTAATACAACAAATACTATTTGACACTGATAACAAAAAATGGTGATCTATATGTTCAATACACTTTATTATTGTAACACAATCAAACTGATTGGTAAAGATATCATACAAGCAGAAAATTTTCCAACTGAGTGGAAAAATGTCTAGACCGGAAATCAAACCTAAAACCCTTGGCTTAAATTGGCAAATCTAGCGAAGGAAACGTCTTTATTATTTTATCACAATCATACTGATTGCTAACCAATCGGCATGATTGTGTTAAAATAATAAACTGTATCGACGTTTCCATCGTTAAATAGAGTTCCATTGCCTGCGACTTATTCTGTTGAGCTATTTACATGGCAAACTAAATGCTATTACCAAAAGATTGTCTGAGTGCCGGTGGTCGTTACAAAAATTTCAACTGGAAGAGCATTGGCAACTGAAGCCACTTCTGGTTTCGATTCCCGGACTGGACACTCTAGAGCATATATTTGATCGTTGTCGGTTCCAATTTTTTTTTAGAATAACTTTTGGCTACAAGCTTCGCTTTATAAGTTCTATATTTCCTTTGAAAATCTATTTTGCATTGAAAGTTCATTTACATCGAATTACTTTCTTTTCCGGTATTTACTAATTTTTTTTTCTTGGAAATTAAAATTATTTTCATTCTTTTCGGCACTAGATTTGGAATTTTAATGAATTTCGCCGTCCTTTACATCGATTATCATATCCAAGATATATATCTTCTATATCTGTGTCGTCCGGTTTATTTCGCTGCTGTTTATTTACATATACATGTTACAAAATTTAAATTTTTTCCGCAATTATTCTATAAAATTTGTCCATTCAATAATATTCGGTATATAACCCAGCTTATTAAAATAATTCTCATTCTTAAAATAGCCTTTTACTATCCATATGTAAAGCCAATTATTCCTAATCCACTTAATAATATTTATTCGAATGTAGTTATTCTAAAAATGGCGATAGCTTTTTTAATTTATTCTTTAAATAGAACATCTTTATTTTAATCCATTATTAAAATTCATTAGTATTATTCCCGTGTGGTCAAATTGCTATAACTTCTTTATTTAAATGCTAAAATATCGTATCTCTTAAAATATTCCGCTCAAAAAACCTTATTTCATAAAGTTATCCTATTATTAAATATCAAATGTCTATTAAAATATTTCCGAAAAACTTTAATTCTTTCTTTTTTTTTCCCCTTTTATAAAGATTCATTTTCTTTTCTTCTTATTATTTTTATTACGTATTAAATTCGAAGTTTAGCTACAGCCTCAAAAACAGATAAGCTCGTTTGTTGATATGACAGGCATCTGGTACGAGATTATGGAATATTCTGGAAGGGCGTAGAAAATTTTTGCATTTTACAACAAAATAAATCCACCGGAAATATTGATAAAGTTCCAAAAGAGACCTTTTGATTCGATAGAAGTGGGTCACGTGACGTATTCTGTATTATTACGCAAGCTAGTTTAAAAACACGATCATCCTGATTCGGAGAGGATTTTTTCGACGCTGGTGTTTGCTAAAAGAATCGGGACGGATTCTAGAAAATAATGGAACGTTGTATTTTTTTTCGTTTAGCGTTGGCTAATGAGCATTTTCCCTGAAGAGATGTCTTAAACTGGAAAATAAAATGTTCTTCGACAAAAATATGGACTGACATTTCCTGTTGTTGATGATACCACCCGGCCGCCTGATGCGAACTAAAAGGGAAACCAATAACATAGCTAACCCTATTTATCACGAGCACGACTGCCTTCTTCCCGTATTTGAACTTGGAAACACGACATTAATATAATAAGTCGAACAGGATGCTGTGATCAACAGAAAGTTTGTGTAGTTAAACGTGAAATTTGCCAATTAGAAGAATATGTTACGAGGACGTCTACGCCATTACAGCACGTTTACGTCTGGTGTTTTGTTATTTTGTAGTTTTATAATAAATTAAAAATGGTCAAGCCTAAAAGAGAAAAGAAGAGGAAAAGTTGGCCTAAGTGAAGTTGTTGCTAGAGAATATACTATTCATCTTCATAAGCGTCTTCATGGTGTTGGTTTTAAAGGATTGCGAAAAAGCAGAACTTTTGTGTTATCAAGAAAATTAAAGATTTTTAGATGTGTGAGACTTTCCTGTGAAATATGCTCAAGAGTAACTGTAAGTTGGTATTTTTATTTATTGGTATCTTTATATGTTGATATTTATTAGTTTATGTTATATTTAAAATGTTTTATTTATTTAATAGTCTACCTTGAAATTTAAAGGTTTTATATACTATGTTATACTGATTAAAATTTTGTTTTTAAAATTTATTTCTGTTGCAAATATTTAAGTGTTGTTAAGGTTAATTAATTTATTTGATGATTTCGTGTGATACGTCATTGTAATATTATAGACAGCGGTATAATTTATATTTTCATGTTTTAAGAACAGATATTCTTAAAAGAAAAATTCTATTATTTTTAATATGTTACTAAGATCTGATCTGTATTTTATAAAGAGACAATTTTTATCCTAAGGGAACATTCCTGGCACCATGCCAAACCTAAGCTACAAAACAGCTATTATGAGGAGAGAAAAAAAAAATCTGTATGTTGAATAATAAGTGACTGGTGGTTTGAATTGTAGTAAATTAATGAGCCACTGAAAGATTATTTATGATGTAAATATGTAAATAGAGTGTTAGTATTTTATTGTTTATTTAAACTGTGAATATATAAAATTAAATTTAGTATGTTATTGTTTATTTTCATTTAATGTAGGATTTATGATGCATTTACCAACTTGCTAAAATATTTAATATAGAAAATTTGAAAATTTTTGATGGTGTTATAATATTAATAAAGTGTTTAAATAAAATGCTAGGTCAGGTAGAAATTAAATTACTAGAACATGTAGACATTTAGCACTATGTTAACCTAGCTGAATTGCTCTATTAGGTAATTTGAATTTTAATAATCTTAAGCTCACCAATGGGGAATTTTTTTTACACCTCATTTGTCCATAGCTTAGGTAAAAATAAGTTCATTATTTACCAAGTCCTTAAATTTACTAGAATTGAATACTCAGAATAATTATGATGTGATGATAGAATTAATACGTGATGACGATCAATATGAAGATAAAGTCATGTTTTCCTTGATGACAAATAATAAAAATATTTAGAAGAGAAATTGGAAAATGTAGGTAAGTTGCATTCAAAAAATTCATAGGGTATGTAATAAAATTTTGTTGATGATGTTGCTCTTCTTGTTCTTTTTGCTGATGATACAATTGTTATTATTATTATTACTATGATAAAAAAATTTATTCTAAGGTAGTTAATGCAACATATTAAATTTAAATTTAGCAAAAATAATAAATAAAATTTAGGAGATTTTTATGTATTTTATTGAATAAATGTTCTGGTTAATGCTTAATTTGGATTCACAAATTCTTATAATTCTTAAAAATTCAATAGGAAAGGTTTGAATTCAGTTATGTTTCTGTCAGAAGGGTATATATGGTCTTAATTTGGAGGCATGGAACAATTCGCAACCATATTTTTCACCAAATAATTTCAGACTATTTCATGAGCAACCCAAACAACAATCAAAACCAACACAGACATCACAATCACCATCACAAAATCAAACTAAAGTAAAAACAATAGAGTAAATTCTAATTATTTAAATATCTCTTATTACAATAATTTTCAACATTATCAGGTATGTTCTTGGTGCGCAACGAGAATATTACTTGTTTTTGAGAGTTTTTGAGGTTGAGTAGACACCTTATGCAGGCATAAGATGTGTATTTTGATTTTAGGAATTGTCAAATTGATGTTGAAAAATGAAATTAAATGTTTTAATTCTATATCAAAATAAACTATTTTTACTTTATTTACTTTTTCTTAAACCAATTGTTTCAAAAATTTAATATTATGTTATTTACTTCAATAGATAATCAAATAGTAACCGTTTATAAGTATTTCTATAATTATATAAATGATTGGATAGTGATGATGTGATTTTACAGTGATTGTTTTGGTGTGACAATAGAAAATTAAGTATCTAAACTAATTGCCTTTGTATTCCATTTCTCAGCTAAAATTAACATCTTTTATTTGTTATTTATTGTCTTTATTTATTCTAAGTTTGCCAAAAAAACAACTCTCTGCATTTAGGATATGAATACTTATAACTTAACAGTATAATTTTGTAAAAGGGTATCAGAGGAAAAAATTATTGTAAGGAACTAATGGTTGAGAGTTCAATTTCTAAATATTTAGATTTAAATTTATTTGGATTTTGAAATTATTATATATTTTTTTTGTATACTTTCGACTGGCAAAAATACTTTCTTAAATAATTAAAAAAATAAGAAATTTATTTATTTGCTATGTAATTATTTTATCCTCAACCAATATTTTTCCTAACAATAAATAAACAAACTTTGATATTTTCTTAAATTATACTGATGTTATTATATTATTATTTCTACTATTGAATTATATTATGAATTACTACATATGTTGAGAAGTATTAGTTATATTGAAAGTTATTATTGTTATGTTTATGAATTGAATTTTATTATAGCATTTATTTATATTATTGAAGAGTTATATTATTTATTAGTGAAAAAATGTTTGACAAATATTAGTTAAAGATGGTGGGATCCCAACAGAAATATAACAAATCCCACAGGAATATAACAAAGATAACATATTCCAAGTACAATAAACGACCAAGAGATAATTTGACTTGTTTATTATGTGAGAAAATTAATGTGATACTTAAGAGAAGATGTTGTGACAAGTGCTAGCATTATAAGGTCATTATAAAGTATTGGTAAGAATGACTACAGTTTTAAAATTTTGATGGAGTAATGTCTTTATTTTCAGCCTTTACATAAAAACTGTATTTTTAAGAAAGGGACTACAGTAACCATTTTTTTTAAAAAACAAAATGAGGACTTATCACGATCCAAGAAAGAGACTGAAATAAAACAGTTGGATCTAATGAACTCAAATTTGAATTAAGTCGAATTTAAAAAAAAAAAAAAAAACTTTCTTTTAACAATTTGCTAGTGACTACTTATTCTAAAGCTTGTGAACTTGGTAAAAGCAAAATTCTGTTACTATTATTATCCTGTTTTTCCTGTTTATTAATATTTATTATTTATTGTTATTGTATTTTTCTTGTGCACTTACAAATGGTAAGTGAGATTGTAACCATTTCTTGTATTATTTTACAGGGGAAATGCTCGTAGCTTTATTTTTATTTATCTATTAATTTTAATTGATTACTATTATTTTATTTTTGTTTTTGTTTTTGTCTTCCAGTTCTTCAGAAATTCCCCATCTCCTTGCTGGCAGTCTCTAAATTTATACTAGTCAAAATTCAAATTTCTAAAGTATTAAATTTATATTGTCTGAATTTATAGTTACTTAACTATTAACTTCATCCAAAATCTTTAGGGAGGGGGGATAATATTACAAAATTTAAATTTTTTCCGCAATTATTCTATAAAATTTGTCCATTCAATAATATTCGGTATATAACCCAGCTTATTAAAATAATTCTCATTCTTAAAATAGCCTTTTACTATCCATATGTAAAGCCAATTATTCCTAATCCACTTAATAATATTTATTCGAATGTAGTTATTCTAAAAATGGCGATAGCTTTTTTAATTTATTCTTTAAATAGAACATCTTTATTTTAATCCATTATTAAAATTCATTAGTATTATTCCCGTGTGGTCAAATTGCTATAACTTCTTTATTTAAATGCTAAAATATCGTATCTCTTAAAATATTCCGCTCAAAAAACCTTATTTCATAAAGTTATCCTATTATTAAATATCAAATGTCTATTAAAATATTTCCGAAAAACTTTAATTCTTTCTTTTTTTTTCCCCTTTTATAAAGATTCATTTTCTTTTCTTCTTATTATTTTTATTACGTATTAAATTCGAAGTTTAGCTACAGCCTCAAAAACAGATAAGCTCGTTTGTTGATATGACAGGCATCTGGTACGAGATTATGGAATATTCTGGAAGGGCGTAGAAAATTTTTGCATTTTACAACAAAATAAATCCACCGGAAATATTGATAAAGTTCCAAAAGAGACCTTTTGATTCGATAGAAGTGGGTCACGTGACGTATTCTGTATTATTACGCAAGCTAGTTTAAAAACACGATCATCCTGATTCGGAGAGGATTTTTTCGACGCTGGTGTTTGCTAAAAGAATCGGGACGGATTCTAGAAAATAATGGAACGTTGTATTTTTTTTCGTTTAGCGTTGGCTAATGAGCATTTTCCCTGAAGAGATGTCTTAAACTGGAAAATAAAATGTTCTTCGACAAAAATATGGACTGACATTTCTTGTTGTTGATGATACCACCCGGCCGCCTGATGCGAACTAAAAGGGAAACCAATAACATAGCTAACCCTATTTATCACGAGCACGACTGCCTTCTTCCCGGATTTGAACTTGGAAACACGACATACATAAGCTTTACAACCGAAACTATTTATGCGAGATAAATTAATTTTTTCTGTTATTTTACAATTTATAATGAGTTTTGTTATTTGCTTAGTTATAAGACGACTTTCTTATTATCTTGCTGTAAGTATAGCTTCTCCCCATAATCTTGGATGCAATCCTGTTTCTAATAACAGACATATGGTCATTTCTATTAAGGGCCTATACTTTCATTCTGCTACCTAGTTTTAGGATGGAGCGAAGAGTTACGATTAGTCGAAGATATATACCTTAATCAGTAAAGTTTTTTAAAGTTTTTTTATTGTGTACTCACTTCCATCATTAGTTCTAAATATCCCAAACATTCATCTGAATTTATTTATAGTCATTGAAACATTTTCCCTGAACTTTGTATACTTCACTTTTCTTCAAAAGTATATATATCATAGGGAATTTTCTATAATCATCAACAAAAGGTAGAAAACATGCTTTTCCGGCAATTGTGGATGTTTGGATAGGACCAGCTACACATGAGTGTACAATTTCAAGAATTTATCTTGCCCTGTATTGGATGATTTTCGATGGGGCATATCTGTAAATTTCCCTTTTATACATTTACTTTCCAAAAGTTGTTTCATGTTTGTAAATGCAGATCCGCTTTCCTTTCGCAAGTTGTCTTGAAATTAACTGTATTTATAACATTAGGATCTCTATATCATAATCTACTGTGCATAAATCTTGAAGAAATTGCAAGTTGTTATGAAATTTAACTGCTTTTTGAGCATTAAGATATCAGTATTCTAATCTTCGTCTATGCCTCAAAAGTTCTCTATTACATATAACAACAAACATAAATGAATATTACCAACAGGTCTTCCCTATTGTTTTTGGAAGAGATCTTTAAGAAAATAGAGCAAAAATTAGTGTTATTATTAAATATCTATTTGCAAATAAAAATATACACACATCAGAGTACAAAAATACTAATAAAGCCATTAATAATGTATATGTACGTAATCTTATTACATCATGTGATGGGAGTCTAACTTAAATTGAAGAAGCATAAACAATGCATTTACATTACACGCATGCTATGCTTTAAACATATTTGAGTCAATTCGTTAACAATAAATTCACAAAAGTCTTTAAGCGAAAAAAAAATGTTTTTTTTTTGTTCTATATACAAACATCAGCAGCATTAG
Source organism: Maratus michaelseni (assembly GCA_963931845.1). Taxonomy (NCBI): domain Eukaryota; kingdom Metazoa; phylum Arthropoda; class Arachnida; order Araneae; family Salticidae; genus Maratus; species Maratus michaelseni. The sequence goes on from OZ007587.1 coordinate 353,769,713, forward strand.
AAAAAAGACTCAACTAAATAGAGTCTATCCAATTATCCAATAATCGTGTACAAAAAAGATGATATGTACCAAAGTTTGGTATATTTTAATGTTGAATGCATCCGATGCAAAGCGATTTATTTTAATAAAGAACACGTGTCTAATCAAAGTAACAACCTTTTATTCCAAGTTTATCAACAGGCCAAAAGAATTTTAAATCCATTTTTGCCATTGCGATAAACTGAAGCAAGACAGCGACAGTCATTTCGCGACTTAATTTTTTGTTTATTCATTTCAGAAAACAATATGCATAAAGTGAGTTGAGTTGTCTAAAACTACACGTCGAAAAATAAAACATGACTTCATTCGTTAATAGGTGAATACCGTCGAAATTTTTTTTTTTTTCTGATTTTATTCCCTGCGCGGGAACAAAGTGCGTATTGTTCACCATGACCTTCGGTAAAGATAAATTTTCCAATCAATTTAATTTCTTTGGAAGCGGTTTGTTTAAGTAAGGAATGAAATTTAGAATGCCGATAACTCCCAATATTACAATTTAGAAGACATTTCATGTCTCAAAATTTAATTGAAAAAAAATATTTCTGAAAAAGATGACGTTTAAGCAATTTTATTCGAAAAATAATTTTTTAAAAAAAATGTCGACTGGCATATGAAACATGAAGTGGTCAACTTCATACTTGTTTAGGATAGTCGCGTGGTATGAGCTTTTATAATGTAGACAAAAAAAAACATCCAATATGTTGGGAAAAGTGTGTAGATGTTAAAGAAAGCTATCAAGGAAGATAACATTGATATATTTTTCATAAATAATATTTTTTAAATAATCTATTTAACAAGTCTGCTTTCTATTTGATTCACATTCTTTACCAATATAAAACTAGTTTAACTTATTTGACTGGTTCTTTAAAAACGTTTGAGGCTCATAATATATGATTCGGTCTCATAATCTACCTTATAAGTAGTAATAAAACTAAATATATATACATAAAAATAACGTAGAGTGTTTTATCTAGGGTAAAAAAAAAAACTCGTTTACTGGGATTATCGAAGATTATTTCGGTAGCACGAAAACGGCGTTATTAATTATGAACCACCAGTCTTCAGCCTAAACCAGCTGATAATATATTGTCATATTTTTAATGTATCACACGTGAATGGGTATCATTTATACATCACTAGTATGATAAGCGCTATTTTACCTTCATAACAATAAATGATGAACGATTTGTTCGATGGTATTTTTAAGTAAGCAACAGAGAACTGAGATAAGTTCACCTCAGTTCATTTTAGAATGTATAACTTGGTAACGTACCACGTGAAACACGAAGTTTAGTATGTTTTCCAGGAAACACAGAATACAACCAGATATACAACATAATTAAGTAATTTAACAATTCAAAAGATAGTCTAAATTTTGAAATATATATTAATTAACACAAAACGATGATAACGACCCGAAAATTAAATTATTCAGTTTTAATTACGAAACATCAGTTGTTCGTTTAATAACTCATCACTGTTCGTAACTCATCACTCAATAAATAAATAAATATATAAATCTTTCTAAAAAGGGCAATTTTTATGCAATTTTATTAAGAAAAATTACTTTGAGAAAAAATGGCCGACTGGCATATGAAACGTGAAGTGGTTAATTCCGTATTTTCTCGGACGGTCGCGTGTTATGCGCATTCATTATGTAGACAAAAAAAAATTCTAATATGTTGGAAAAAGTGTGTAGATGTTAAAGAAAGCTATCTAGAAAAATAATATTGATAATAATTTTGGTAAATAATATTTTAAAAATAAACTATTAAAACAGTCTGCTTAATATTTGATTCCTCCCCGTGATTCAAATTCTTTACCAATATAAAATGAATTTAATTTATTTGACTAGTTCTTTAAAACATTCTTTAAAAAATGTTTGATATTCATAATATATGTGATTCAGTCTCATAATCTATCTTATAAATACTAAGAAAACTAAATATATACATATATAAATAACACAAAGTTTTTTAAACTAGGCTAAGAAAACTTGTTTACCTTGATTACCGAAGATTATTTCGGTAGCACGAAAATGGCGTTACTAATTATGAACCATCAGTCTTCAGTCTAAACCAATTGATATTATATTTTGATATTTATAATATATCACATGCGAGTGGGGATTATTTATACATCACTAGCATAATAAAGGCTATTTTAGATCATAATAATAAATGAAGAACTATTTGTTTCATAGTATTTTTAAGCAAGCAACTGAATAGTGAGATAGGTTCACTTCTGTTCATTTTAGAGTTTATTTCTTGATAAAGCACCACATGAATAGGACGATAAGTGTGTTTTCCAGAAATCATCATATACAACAGAATTAAGTAATTAAACAATTAAAAAGATTGAAAATTTTGAAACCAATATTATTTAACTCAAAACGTTGATAACGACTCGAAAATTAAATGATTTAGTTTTAAACTTAACATTATCCTTTCAAAAATAGAAAACTTAAAGAAACCTAAAAAATTTTTTTTAAAAACAAATAACCAATTATTAAAATTTTTTTAGGGATTTAATAAATGACAACATTTTAGGAGCACTCAAGCTAAAACTGACTCATCAAAAGTTTATATATTTTTTAATATCTTGATTTAAATCACTACTGATCCCTTTAAAATGCAAAATATGCAAACGAATTGTGTAGAAAAAGTGAAAAAAAAAAATTATTCCATAATTTCTACTGTTATTTTTCTTTTTAAACACTTTTTAGATTAAAAAAGCATAATTGCACTCTAAAATCTAAAATATTATTCTCTTTTGTCATATTTTGAAAAATAAATAAAGTAGCTTGAGGGGCGTAAAATTTTATCTATGAAAAAAAGTTGTATTTTTGATGAACAGTGTTTTTAAGATTAAATTGTAGAACACTACTGTATTTATCATATTATGTTTCATTGTTTTAAAGATGAACAGCATTATTTTTTCGGAATATATACATTTTCAAAAAGTTTCTTCGTCCAATATTCCGTTACACTGTTTTAAAGTACACACTAGAGTGATAAATTGCAAATTTTATGTTTTGTGACTCGAGTTGCCGTAACAATACCCGTCCGTGGTGAATTTTCTTCCGGTTAGAGTTTCTTTCACGCCTCTTTGAAATATTTGTTAGCTGAAATCTTATAAAAATATATTTTCGTCGATTCTGTTTTACACTCCTTTCCGACTTAATTTAACTTCTTTTCAGTTTGGTTGAAATAGTTTCGTTTTGATACATTCTTTATGTTTAACTATATATATTTTTCTAGTTTCATTTCATTTTATTAGATCAGCAATAGAAAAATTCATTATCATTTTATTTGCTCTGTATGTTAAAGAATTCTGAATTTTGCAAACAACCGAATTTATTGCATTTGTTATCTATATCTGTATATATATATATGACGGTAATTGTAATATGATGGCAATCACCAAATTACACATCCGACTAGGAATATGGATGTTATTACACCGTTCTCATGCAGTAATGTATTTTTTTTTACAACGTTATGTCCAAATATTACAATAACCCCCATTTTAAAGGATAGTGTATATTGGAAAAAATGAGCTTTTACCATCATGTTTTATACACAATAAAAAAATTTTATTAATGTCCCTAACATATTCTACGAGACTTCAGATGTTGACATTTTTATTTATAATTTTCTTTGATTAATATCAGGCTCAATACGCTTATTTATTTATTTATTTTTAAATCCTTTTAAGTAAGAAATTTAACAAACATTAGACTTTGTAGAGTCTAGAATAACAAATACAATGAGTGGATAAAAATCATAATTGTTATCCAAGGGTTGAATAAGTACAGACTTTGTGAAAAGTTTTAAGTATATATATATATTTTTTTTTTTTTTTTTTGCGGTGAACACAAGCTGAATTCTACTTAACCCTCTCGTCACCCTGGGCCTCATATGAGGCTCCTACTTCGAATTGCAATATTTGAAAGAAAAAAATTATTTTTGTTAATTCCAGCACCTAATAGTGAAAGCATATGTCTATACATTTACTATTATGACGTTACTTATGTTTCAGCATTTAATAATAATAATATTAATAAAAGTTTTATTAATTATTAGTAAACCGTTGGCATTTCTTTTAATTTAAACATATGTTCACTCTTTAAATTTAAATTAGGGACTCTTTTTCTGAATTAGTAATTTGTGATAAAAGATAAAAAATACTACTAAATTTTTAATGTTTGTTTAATCTGGTTGTAATACGACATTTTCCAAACGTCTTAAAAAATTCTTCCTTAGACTGTTTTCATAGGAAAAACACGCAATATAACTACATTCGTTAGATTTCTGTAACGAACACACTCGTTAAATTTCAGTAAAGTGTAACTTCTGTGATTTCGATAGCTATTTTTAATTTTGTTAGCGTAAAAGTATTTTTTCCCAAAATTGAAAAAAAATCGGTGCCGAGAGAGTTAAACAACAATTCTATTCTTTGATCTCATTTAAAATAATACCAAAGTATACATCCAACTATGCCTGCTTCTATAATTACACCGTTCTCGTGCAGTAATACTTCCATGCAAAATTATTGTCAAAATTTAAGCAGTCTAAAAATAGAACATTCTGTTTGCATAATGCCCGTAATATATTCAAATCTTATTTAGTTTTACCAATCTTCAGGCATTAGTATGTATTTTATGAGAGCACTAGTAACATAAGTGTGTCTTTTTATAGTACTAAACATTATATTCCTCTCAAATAAAGTTATTTGTAATGTCAAAAATATATACATTAACATGTTATCATTACAAACATAGTTAGTTATTTTCTTAAAAACACATATGACATAGTTCGACGTTTTAAAAAATTTAATCCATGCCCAGTTCTCCGACACACATCTCTTTTAACATTTCTTCATTTTTAACTTTCCTATCTTTCATTTCACGTTTCACTTGCTTCTATTCATCCGAAAAAACTATTTCTATTTATTTCCAAATATATTACATTTACCCACATTTTACTGGATAAATGTAATTTTTACATATTTACATTTTTATTCATTTAATAGTTTATATACAGTTTATACATTAACTTCTATATGATAAATCTAAAATAGTTAGCTTCTATATTCAAATTATTTAATACAACGTATCAGAAAGTATGCTTTAAAAGATATATTAAATGTCTATATAAGTTGGGAATTATCTCTTTTCTCCAGGTGATTAGTAAAATCACAATTATAGTTTCGGAGACAATTGATTAGCAGTTTCCTTCATCAAGTGATTAGAATTAGAGAATAATAGAGTATTTTGACAAGGATAAAACCGATTCAAGGCAAAAAATGTTTTAATTCTTACCAGGTCAACTCCTCTTTGTTACTAATCACATTATGTTCGAAGCTGCTAAATAATTGCTTCCGAAACTTAAGATGTGTTTTTACTCATCATCTGGAGAAAGATTTATTTTTATATATTTTTTTCATTTTCTGTTAATTTATTATCACTAATTATGTAAAACTTTAAAATTAATTTCCTGCATCGTAATGTTTTAGCACAGAAATGCTTTAAGATAAAAATAAATAAACAAATAATTAAAAAAACGATAGAAATATGATAGATTGTGAATTGAGCTTATCGCGAATACTTAAAATCTATTTCTCATCATCTTAGAAGCCGCTACTTCCATTTAATAATTGCAAATAAACAGTTTTTTTTCTAACACTTTATGAAATATTTCTTGAAATCCTAAACGAAAAAAATTATCTCAAAGAAACTTTTTTTCTGAAAAGCAATTTATCTTAAATGAAAAATAAGTTATTCACTTTGAAACTCATTACTTCTTTTTTGAGTTCATTGAATATAAATTTATTCAAATGAAATTTTTACTTTATTCAGCCTTTCCTTATGAGATTTCGCATAACTCAACTCAAACACAGAAATGGTGAAATCGTATTGATTTCAACTAAGATCAATAGATAAAGGTCACATTATTTATGATGAAATTCATTTTTTTTTTAAACTGCGTTTATCATTGAAAAAATTAATATGATTTTCAACATATAGTATTTTATCAATAATATAATACATTTAATTTATGATAAGCATTTTTTATTTTGCTTTTGCACTTTTATTAATAGTATAGGGTAATTCAAAGGCTCCGTTTTATACGTTTGTATTTTCTGAGATATATATATTTTATGGGAATGATGTAAATTACATTTGAATATAATTGTACGAAAGTTTAGAGATGTTCAATGTCATCCCCTATCCCCAGCTGCATGGATAACATCTAGAAAATATCTGAATGCATTCCATACATACCAGATTAAGAATTCATGCATCACTGTATTCTACGGTTTTTTAGGTCCTACAATTTTGTTGCTAAATAAGTTACACAAACAAATTCTTTTGTGAGCCCCCACAGGATGTTATTACTGAACAAACGAATGCAGAAAATTTGGTTTTTCACAATATGTACAGATGGGGGACAAAATGAAACGTACACTTATAAAAAATCATGCCACATTTCACACTTGCAGTACAGGAGCGTAACCTTGAATAGAAGTCTTCCATATTGTTGTCGAGAAAGAGAAAGTATCCGTCTCTCATCAACTGTCATTAGATGTTGCTGCATACATAGTTTTCTCTTAGAAATTTTGCAACGTCATACCTGAAAGACTTCAAAAGATAGGCATGATGTTGGCACGCATATAACTGAAGCCTTGGTGATAAAAACATCGAAACATTTGGACGATGCGAGGAACATAGTATCGATCAATATAATAGCTGGACGAAAAAGGCGGTATGATGGTGTCTTCAAAGCAGAACAGTGGATAAAAGACAAAGGTGACAGAGAAGGAAAGTCAGGTGTTGAAGCGTATAGTGGCACAAATCACAAGCAATCGCTTTCCCAGATGACGTTCGAAATTAAAAGTCATCTGCAGGGACCTGTATCAACCAAAATTGTCAATCGCTTGTGTTTTCTGGTCCCCCATGCGCTTTAACATCCATCTATCCTTATTCGTCATCATTGTCTTTCGTCCACTTTTGTGCTTTGGAGATACCATCATACCATATTTTATGCGTACGACTGTTATAAATATGAATATTTTTTTTCTCTGATACCATGTTAATCGCATCCAAACATTTTGATACTTCCATCTCCGAGTCTTCAGCTAAATGCGGGCCAACATCGTGTCTCTTTTGAAGTTATTCAAGTCTGACATTGCAGCGTCTCTAAGAGAAAACAATGTATGCTTGTAACTGTGCTGCGTTTGAGATCTTATCTTAGTACCTCCTTTTGGAAAGCCGCAAATTTGCCAATGCTTCTCTGAATCACGATCATTCTTTTTTGCTTACTTTTCAATTTACTTCTCTCCTTAACATTTCAATAATTTTCTTAATGTTCTTAGATCTTATTGACTATTTTTTTTTTTTGAGTTGATGCATTTTTATAAAAAGTTTGCATTTAAAATAAATAAATAAAATGTCCAAGTATTGCGCATTTCGTGCGAACAAATACAGGTTTTTTTTTTTTTTTTTTTTTTTTTTTTTTTAGTACAGAATTTTAGAAAGCAGGAAATTCACGTTTTGTCATAGTTTTAATAACGAGAACAATAAAATAACATTTTATTTCGTTATAATGTCAATTCAATCAGACAGCTAAACTTTTTGATTAACACATGAACTAATGGCAGCAACAACTTTTCATTTTATTAATTTATCTATTTATTTATTCATGTGCACGAATCAAAAGATATTTTCATTCATTAGTTTAATTATTTATTTTTTGTCAATAGAGCATATACAACTCATAACATCGCTAAGCTATTTATTATTCGCAGCTAAAACTAATACCACAGTTAATAAAATCATATGGCTATTATTAACAATTTTTTTTTTTCAAATTATTTCATAAAGATATTTTTGTGTCATTTGATTTATAACTGAACACAGCTAAAAGTGTCCATCCCTTAGTAGCATGGATAAACTTGGATTGTTGCCAAATATCATTCTTTTACATTTTTAAAACAAAACGTTCCAATTGTTTGAATTTCAACTTACTAAACATAGTGATTATTGTATCAAACATTAATTTAAGAAGGTATAACCCAAATGTTGCAGCTATGATTCCGCGAATAATTATACTAATTAAAATATCGATAGTTTTTCTTGTACAGAAATAAAAATAAAATTCATTTTACCTTGTAAAGTCTTGTTTAAGCACAATTCTCCAAGACAGTATAGCCTAACAAAAACAGTTCCTATATTTAATAAAATTCATATTACTGATTATTTTTTATTATTTTTTATTTAGAAGAGCAGTTTACAAATACTATAACAATTTAAAAACATCACAATTGATATATTTTGCTCATCATGTTATTTATCCTGTTTTTTGCCACTGTAATAGTGCTTTACTTACAGTTTACATTATTAGTGCATATAACTGAAGTGCACGTTGGGAACCACTGCTTTAGGAGCACTGATTACATAAAATACTTCGAATATTAAATTTTGTTCTCAAAATATGTAACAAGCTCAGACAGTTCCGAAAATAATTAATTTGTATTGTTTCACAAAGTATAAACCACTAAAAATAGCCTTTAAGATCATTAAAAAACAATACTAACTCATCTATAACTGAATATTTTTATCACCCTTTCTCGGAATACATTTTTTGCTTATTTAGGCACACTGTTTATAAAATGTATTAAAATCAGAAAGATGAAACTTTTCATACTTGTATAGATAATTTCTTTCTTTAGAACTATCTAAAATTACGAATGAAACTATAATATTCAAAAATATATACAGGAAAACATGAAACTTTTTCTGTAATATTTAACTGTTTCAGTAATTATTTTTTAATTTCACTTCTCTTTGAAGAAAATGAACAAAATTTCCTATTAATATTCATATGCTTTTAAGCCGCAAGTAACATTTAAAGACGTTATGCGCAATACTATTTTAGAAAAGTGTACCTAAGTTACTTATACTCATAAACAAGTAGGTAAAGATTACGGACTTATACTAAATAAAATTATGCATGCAGTAAGTATTTTTTATGTTGTATACGGTTTGATTCGGGACTTCTGGGAAAAACTTTAAAAGGCGATACAACACGTCTAGACAAACTCAAAACACAATTCAATGCATGATCGTAAATCAAGCAGTGAAGTGCTGCAAGGTGTTTTCTGATTGTGGAGAAAATCCTCTTTACTCCACAATTAGGACTTTCAAAGCGCTCACCTCCGTGCGCAGCATAATGCATAAAATGCATGTTCGCCTTTTCCTAATTAGTAAACCAGCCATCCTTTTTGCAATCCACGGTAGAAATGACGATGTGGTTTAAAAACAAGCGTTTTGTGTGTTTAATGACAGAGCCATCTAGTGGTTCGCCGCTTGTGATGCGCCCAAGCACTGTATGGCAACAATAGCTTGTTTAGATGTGTTATCACCCCATAAAGTATTTTTTCATGAGTTCTGATTCATCCTCAATTTCTCTAAAGGAACTTTTGTCTAACTTTAGATACAGCCCCTTCCGCCACACACTCTCTTGAGCTACTTACTTTGCAATTTCTTTATTTCTAGTTCTAATTTTCATCCATATTAGCATAGCCGCTAGTAACACTATCTCGCTTAAATAAAATCAGCAATCATTTGTTAGATATTGTGTAGAAAATATGGTTCTGTCCACTAGAAAGTGTCCTGTAGCGATTCATTGTTTGAATTACGACCATGCATTGTACGGTGTGTTGAGTATGTCTTGGCGCGTTCTGTCCAGGGGTTCCGATTCATTCTATATAAATTCATTCTATCTAAAATAAATATTTTTTAATGATAAAATAGTTTTACACGCAAATCTGTTCACAAACAAATTACATGGTATTATACATCATGTAAAATCTGTTTTATTCACGCTAACTAGGTATCACCTGTGGCCTTAAATTTAAATATATCCCCATTAAATATATTATGGTTAACCCCATTTCGTTTAACATAACCTTTATATTAATGATTGAAGAACATTTTCTTATTACTCCACAGGGCGTAATAATAACAGAATATTTTCGGTAAAATTTTGCAATTTTTCAAAAACCAAAAAATGGTTTTAAAATTTTGACAAAAAAAATGCAAAAGGTGTGAAAAGTAATTTTTGAAAGACCATTTTTGGATTGCAATAAATATATTTATGATTTTTTAGCTCACAGGCTATCAAAGCCTGAGAGCTAATGTGCCCGCCCGTTCTGTATGTATGTATGTATGTACGTATGTATGTATGTATGTATGTATGTATGTACGTAACGCGATAACTCGTGATAGAATTATCCGTTTTGCTTCAAATTTTGTTTACAGGTTCATTCTAATAAGGGGCTTCCCTGATTAGTTTTGGGAGTTCATTGGTTAAGTATAAAGGGGGTAAATGGGGGGCTAACTCCCCCTCAATTTAGATAAATGGTTTTTTTATGCAGAAGTATCCGTTTTTCTTCAAATTTCGTATATAGGTTCATTGTGATAAGGTGCTTCCCTGATTATTTTTGCGAGTTCATTAGTTAAGTATAAAGGGGGGAAACGGGGGGCTAACCCACTTAATTTAGATAAATGGGTTTTTCATGCAGAATTATCCGATTTTCTTCAAATTTTGTATATAGGTTCATTGTGATAAGGCACTTCCCTGATTCGTTTTGGGGGTTCATTGGATAAGTATAAAGGGGGGAAACGGGGGGCTACCCCCCTTAATTTAGATAAATGGGTTTTTCATGCAGAATTATCCGATTTTCTTTAAACTTTGTATATAGGCTCATTACGATAAGGCACTTCCCTAATTAGTTTTGGGAGTTCATTGGTTAAGTATAAAGGGGGGTAAACGGGGGCTAATCCCCCTTAATTTAGATAAATGGGTTTTTCATTCAGAATTATCTGATTTTCTTCAAATTTTGTGTATAGATTCATTGTGGTAAGGCGCTTGCCTGATTAGTTTTGGGTTTTCATTTGTTAAGTATAAAGGGAGGAACGGGGGGGGGGCTTACCTCCCTTAATTTAGATAAATGGGTTTTTCAAGCAAAATTATCCGATTTTTTTCAAATTTTGTGTATAAATTCATTGTGGTAAGGCGCTTGCCTGATTAGATTTTGGGCGTTTATTGGTTAAGTATAAAGGGTGGGAACGGGCGCTTATCCCCCCCCCCTCCCCTCCTTAATATATTGTCGATTTCTTTATTTTTCGAGTGGCATTATTCTTCGAAAAAATAGCATAATATACAATTAGTGTGAATAGCCTGTGAGCTCAATGCCCTCAGTTTAACTGGGCAGTTTTCTTTATTTCTTTTATTATCACACTAGCGTAGATTGCTTTCTCACTAAATATCGGCAATTTCCGCGTAAAGAAAAAAAAAGGTTCCGCCGTTACGTCGCGTGACAATTAAAATCATTGAATATTGATATAATTTGATTCTTCAAACTTTGTAATACTTATGAGTTGTGAATTTCCAAACTGGGCGAAAACTTTCTGGGCTAGGATTCGAATCAGGAGTCTCTTGGCTAACGCTGCCAATGCTTTGACAACTGATCCATCCCGGACGAATCTGGAGGACCTAATTCACCCAGCTAACCTTATTGATCATAGTATCTGGTCTGACATCTTAATCAGCTCAACAGAATAAATCGCAGGTAATGAAAATCCAGTAAACGCTGGATACGTAATTACACTAGATTAATTTTAACACAATTATTCTAATTAGTAAATAAATTATATGAGTTGTAAGACAATTCCTATGATTTCTTTACCAATTTGAATAATTTTGGAATACATAGTTTTATTTTATTTTTTTCCACTGATTAATGTATGGACACAGTTAATTAGTGTAATTATCACAACTACATTTTAAGCACCAAAGAAAATCGCAAATTGGAGACCATAACTTCAACAGCGTAATAACTGCCACTGTCAGTACAAATAAAAATAAGTTCAGGTAATGTATTTTTTTTTAGCTTTTCTTATTTATAAAAGCGAACAATGATGTTGTTAATACTAAATTTGCTATTGTCTTTTATTTCTGGTTGTTAGAAATCTAAAATAATTTTACAATATTTCTCCAGTGGTAGTTATCCTATTTTCACACTGGATTAGCTTTCGCATGCTCGATAAATTTAGATAGGTCAGCTTTTCCAAGCTTTCTAATTTTGAATTAGAATAGACTCCTATCACCTATTTGCGTCTTATATTTATAAAATAACAGCCTGAATCCCAAGGTTATTTGTGCTAACAACAGAACCTATTATGTTACTATTACCACGATTTTCTACTTTGAAACCTACTTAAAATGTAGTTATGATAATTATACCGTAATTTCGCGCGTATGCCGCACCTCAGACAATTCGATTTCATACCAGAATTTATTTTAAATAAAATGTGACTTACTTCTGCTTAGCACTTACTTGACTTCTTATTTTCAATAAAATTTCCGGTTTGAAAAAGACATACGCGCGAAATTACGGTACTAATATTTTGCACAATTTCTGAACTTTCTTCACTGTATATAATTAGTTATCACTGTAGTATATTTGTTTTAAGAGGTTTCACTTTCATAAATTATTATTTTTTCTAAAAAAGCATGCATGAAAGGTTTCATTACGAATATTCATTTTCATTCGTATTTGTAGTAGCTATAAAAATCTTTATTTCTTCAAGCTTTTGTAGGGAATTGAGTAGCAAGAATTGAATAGCATTTCTCATATTTAACACTTTATGATTTATCTTGGTAAATCTTTTGTTAAATTTTTATGACATTTTCTTTATAAATCACCAAAATTTATAACTTTTGCGAGAGATGTTAAATTAATATGCTGTTATAACGATTTATCATCAATTCTTAGTTATATTTTTAAAGTTTTATTTCACTTCAAGAAAATGATAAGCACTACCAGACAATTAATTTCCAATAAATCATAAGATTTATGTTTTATTTAAAAGCAAAATTTATTTGACTCTTTTGGAAACCTCAGAATTAGAAGAAATGAGAATTTTTGACTTCCATTCGAAAAGGAATATTTAGTTTCAATTTTAATATAAAATAAAACCAGTAGCTTTAAGAAAGCATACATTTGAATGTTTTTAATCTCATTTAATTATTTTTTCTACTTTGTTAAAGTAACTTAGAAAAAATTCAATGTTTATATAGCGAGTAATTTAAAGCTCGTTGGAAACAAGTTTTTAGAAACTATTTGTGACAGATTTACATATTTTCGATATGGGAAGCTATATCTTTGGAGTGATTGTCTATCTACGCATCTATTCTTTTATGGTTATCTCAGTTTACCTGCTTATTTGGCTATCAAGAAATGGCATAAAAAAAAATAAACAATGGCAGTTCGAACTTCTATGGTAGTTCGTAAATATTATACACAGTAATATAAGATTAGTTGGTTTTTTAATCGATGGATGTGCTGCTTGAGCATGTAATAAATCTTCATTTACTTATAAAGGTAGAAAACTCTATTTACCCCATTGAATATTTAAACTGAAAAAATAGAGAAAGAAACAATATTTTTGTTTTAAGGTATTGTAGGCAGACGTAGTTATTTAAAACCTGAATTCCTTGTGCTGAATATGTACGATTTCAGGGAATGCAGCATCATAATTGGATAAAATTTGAATTGTTTTTAAAATTAAAGGGAAGCCGGGCGCTGATGGAACAAGTGGATTTTCTTATAAAATAAATAAATCAGTTAAATGTTCATGCTTTTGTCCATAGATTGAAGTACCAGAATTACACCAGCGCATACGTATATTTATCTTTTCCCCAATTAGTTGATTTCAAAGTAAGAAGCAAAACATTCCTAAGCTTAACTGTGATGAATTTCATCACGTTTAATAAATACATGTTTTGATGAAGTATTAACTCTGTTCTTACGCTATTACATGTGATTATGAAGTTTTTGATCCATGCTATTAATTTGCATTTTTCGTTTTGTGTTAGTTATAAATAATAAACTTATATTAAGTCTAAATGTAGTTCAAAATAGTATGGGAAATAATGGGACATGTCGTATTGTCCCATTATTTCCCGGAAAGTCCCAGATAAGTCTCCCAAAGTGATAATATACAAAGGTTGTCAAGTTATTGCATATAAAATGTGTGTACTAATTATTAAATTTATTCTATTTGCATTTATTATGTGCATTTTGTGTACGAAAAAATTAACGTTCCTTATTTTGTTTTTACATCGGTTAAAATTATTGTCATTTTACCAAATTAACTTTAACTAAAAGCATGAAGATAATAAAGATCTCCATCATTTTTTTGTATGTTTTACGAAATTACAAAGAAAATTCAATCCTTAAAGTATGATTTTGTTCATTGAATTTATAATAGTTCTGACATAACTCTTGAATTCGCCTGTTTAGGAAACATTTATGTTTCACCAATTTGTCTAATTAGACCTATAGCAAGTCCCGTTGGTTCTCGGAGTCTGTGTCTAACGAGACAAAATTTCATTTCACCATGTCCTCTTTCAATAATTAATCTATAACTAAATTTTCTTATCTATTAATAGAAAAATGTTTAAAATAATTTTTTGTCAAAAAATATGGGAATTGTTTTAATTACTTTTTTGCAGTACACAATCCGACCCAAAATTTCCCCGATTGGTTAAATTACCGGCCAATAAATGGCACTGCGTCTGCGCAGGTGATGTCGACAGCACGACTACACTTCTTGTAAAGCGGTACAGTTTCACGTTGCTATCGGTTGTGTGATGCTAAGTGCATCCAGTTTGTTATAACAGTGTAACGTGATCATATCGTAGCTCGCCTAGGTCGAACAACGAACGAACATAAAATTGAAGGTTCTACTGTTACAGAACATTGCCATTTGGAAGTGTTAAAGAGTTTCATGGCCCGAATACGCAGAGTTCGTCCTCAGTACCGACAGCAAGGCAGTTGGTCTTTCTTGCACAGCAATGCATCATATACTTCGATTATTGTGCGGAAGTTTCTGGCTTCTAAAGGGATCATCGTGCTCAAACATCCTTTTTACTCCCCATATTTATCCCCCTGTGACTATTTCCTATTCCCCAAGTTGAAATTGCACTAAAGGGGACCACCTCAAGCGACTGCGAACGACTAGCTGAAGTAAATTGCAAAGATGGACTTCTAGCAGTGTTTTGATGACTATTAAATTCGTTGTAAAAAGTGTGTTGAGTCTATAGGGGATTATTTCGAATAAACATAGGTCAAAATTTTTATTTCAATTCTTAATGTTTTGTTTATAGGATCAGTCCGGGAAATTTTGCGACACACTGTGTATGAAATATAAAACATATCCCAGTAGTCTCCAGTCTCCCCCACTTTATGAAAAATAACATATTACAGTAAAACCTCCATAACAGATACTCCCGAATGGCAAACATCTGTATTTAGCAAACACTTTTTCAATCCCGAAAACACTTCTGAGGTGTTCGCTATTCAAAAGTTTTACTGTATCACTCACCATTGTAAAAAGAGATTCTGTTAAATGAGGGAGAAAATTAAGTTAATTTGGCATAGACCAGAAGGTCCATTGCCTCCACTATTTCAGGATAACATTATTCGACTTATTTAAAGAAAGTAATTTTGAGATAAATAAGAGAAGAAAATTATTTATTAAAAGTGGTATCAATTGGCATTCTGGCACGCAGGTCCGCCGTCTCTGGTGTATCGGATGTCATTAAAATAGAACATGATATTTTTAAGAAAAAAAGCGGTAAATACTATACAGAATATTGCTTATAAATGTAACCCCACTGAAATATTAATTGAAGTCTCTTTAAAAATTATTCTCTCTAAAAACAAATCAAGAAAAAATAATTTGAGTACCCCTATAATAATTTGAATGATCTAAAATGGCAGGCCGAAATTCGATGATTTGTTCGAAATATGTGATGCTGATATCACCACTTTAAATGCCCAGAATTCAACGAAACGTCGCTCTTAGCATCTGAATATGGGAATACATCGTCATTCAATTTTGTTTACGGACAACTAAGAGTGGGATGCCGAAAATAAACCTATTTGCTAAATCGATGTAATTTCTTTTACTGTTTAATTCATTTAATTGAATTGATTTATATAGAAGAAATTTTTTGAAGGCCACTACATATTAGTTTACGTTGGCATATTAATTATTTTGCATATGCCCGCTAAATTTATTTAAAGCTAGTGGAATAGTTATGCCAGATGAATGCTCGCTAAGTGTGAGGTAACTTCAAATAACGTTAGCTGTTACTAAAAGAAAATTTCTTTGTATAATTAACGAGATTTCAATGGGAAGTTGATCCTCTAAAAATCACGTTGTTTCGCTAAGTATCATGAAGCTTGGTGTCAATAAACCTTTAGATTCCCACCCAAAGGATATGAAAACTATATTAAAAATAAATGTGCAACGTTAAATTAGCACAAATTAAAATCTTTTCTAATGGCAAACAGCTGTTTCAGAGTTTACTCAAAGCGGAGTTAGACTACATCAAATCAATAGTCTTTGACCGGGGTTATCCTGTTGAAATAGTTGATTCAATTCATAATAAACAAATTAAACGTACGCATTCCAATGTTAACAATGTTCGCAATGAAAATTTAATTATACTTCCATAATTTCCGAGAATAAGCCATCAAATATCTAGAATTTTGAAAAGTTTCGACTTTAAAATAGTTTATGCACCGTTTAACAAAATCAAATTTACAGACCTCAAACATCCAATAGACAGATTTTCACATTGGGGAATTTATAAAATATCTATAAATGTGATAAAATGTACATAGGTCAAACTAAGAGACCGCTTAGAGTCCGTTTAGGGGAGCATAAAAACTATGTTAAAAATTGTGATATTAAACGATCTGCAATAGCTGACCATTGTTGGTCTGAAAGTCACAGTTTTAATTTTTCGGAAGGTGCGATAATTCAGAAATGCTCATCAATTTACGACCTAAATTTATGGGAAGCTTATTACATATGGAAAAATTCGAGCAGCTTGGTTAATGATTTGTCCAGTATACCAAATTTTTCAAATGTCTGGCTACCTTTCATTTAATTCATCCTCATTGCCCCCCCCCTTTCTGTTTTTTTTTCTCTGCCGTACAAAGCGTTTCAAACGTCTGGCTGCGTTTCGCTTAGTTCATTCTCTTCGTCCCCCCTCCTTTATTCGCCTCCACACTTAAACTTTCCCGGTCGGCGGAGTATTCCTATTGGTCTCTCTGTCACGTGTGTTTCCTCGTCTCCGCTGTTGTTTTGAAAAATTCAACGCCATTTCATCTGGCCGCGGGGCGAGAGATGGCAGGCAAGCGGTCATGGCCTAGGAGTTTTTAATTCGTTTTTACCTTTTGAGTTGGCACTGAAGATGGAGCTTAAGGGCTCTGAAACAGCTGTTTGCCATTAGAAATGATTTTAATTTGTGCTAATTTAACGTTGCACATTTATTTTTAATATAACTGCACAAAGTTTTAATCCATCTTTTAGATATGAAAACTATATCCTGTCGGTCAGGGACTCACGAGTATTTTTATATTCAACCGTACTACAATTAAAAAAAAAATTCTTTATAGTAGATATTTCTTTAAAAATATCCTCCTATAAGCATGATAAAGACTATTTTTCTAAAAGTGGCCACCATTACAATAAAAACAAATTGTCTCTGGAATGTACGATGTCCCAACACGTAATCAAAAGGCTAATCAAAAATATCCGTGTGAATATGAGCGTGTGTTTGTCTGTGTATAAAAGTAGGCCTAAATACATGCAAGTATTATATTCTACATATGTATACAATGTAATGTAGCTACATATCTCCTATTTTTCTGTTTTAACACCATGACATCCTCGTGCAGTAACGTAACCCCATGACATCAGCCTTACTGACAGAGTAAGGAGTTTATGCTTTTTATAATTAATTTCACTTTTAATAATTCTCAAACAACAAAACCAAATGAAGCGTTTATCTTTTGTTTTTAGATTAGACTATAAGTCGTCTACACTTTGTAACTGTAATTTTAATTACGCGTGGACTTTTGCGATAAACCGGGTTACAAATACCGCTAGGATATTTTTAGCCGACAAGCCGCTTTCTGTAAAACACATGAATTGAAAGTGAATGAATTTTTTTTTTTCATTACGAACAGTATAGAAGATGATTTGTTCCCTAAACCTCGAATTTCAAGAACAGCCTAGAATCATGATGTGTAACAACATTTAGAGAAGTGCATCAAAATATTATCGCCAGGGAAATCAATATGAATTTTAAATACAGTTGTACAACAAAATATGCACTTTTTAAATACTTTTATAATTAAATCGAATTTAAGTTTAGTACCCATACGACCACAATTGTCCTCATGCAGTACAACAATGATTATACAGATCCTGTAGTTGTCATATCCTTTGAGAACTACCCACTAGATAGCCAGACGATATGATCATTAAATTATTCAACTATACTTTCCTTAGAAAAGCCCATGGATTCTTTTTTCGGATGGACATGCGCATTAGGCTTGAACTAGTGTCATTTTGTATTACTTCATGCAATAATTAGTAACAATTTTTCATAAAAATTCATCCACACGATGTCCATTGGTGTGGCATTTTGACTTCCAGTGGATATTATCTAATAGTAAACAGGACAATTTCAACCATCCAGATTATACGGGTTATCCTAAATATGATATCCACTAGATGTCTCTAGGATGTCAATGTGATGTCTGGGTAAAGTAGTCATTTTATCGCGTCTCCTTATTACTCTCGTTCGGATATATCACCTTTTTCTGTATTTGTTTTCCACAAATTAGCACTAAAGTCTATGTTAGTAGACTTTAGTGCTAATGTGTGGACCTTAATAAGCGTGGATTCTAAAATGGATGCACAGACATTTTTTAGTATGTTTCATGATTGTGTCTTGGGGATATTCAGAATTTCTAACAAAAACTGAAATACATGAAACTTTTTACAGATGTAAAGACTACGGAAAATTTGTTTTGAGAAAAATGCATTTGTAATACATTTTGATGTATTATTTTCATTACTTACTTTTAAAATAAGTATGAAAATACACAATCTACCAAGAATCTGCAAAAGATTGATATATATATATATATATATATATATATATATATATATATATATATATATATATATATATATATATATATATATATATATTAATTTAACAATAAATTTTAACACAAAATCAAAAATGCGTATTTTCGCTATTTTCGTCGCTATGTTGACTATAGAGAGCAGGTCTCAAGAGATGTGTTTGAAGTTATGTGATTTATCTTTATTATTTTGCAGCTGGAAAATCATGCTTCTGACTTAATATATAGTAAGAAGCATTAAGTTTTCCTTTATGTAAAACTCATAAGTTCAAAAGCTAAAAACGTTACTTATAAGTTTTGAAATTGCGTAACATGAAAAATACTTACTTCATTCTAGCTAGAATAACAAAATAAATTTTAATAACCATGCTATAAGTCAGAAGAACCATATTTCAGTTGCAAAATAACAAGCAAGATTTTTTTATAAATGAATATTTTATTTTTTCGGGCGCATTTGTCAGCATGAAAATAAATTTAGTCGAATAAGATTTTAACATTTTATTCAAAACATAATTATTCTTTTATACACTTCAATTTACTTCCTATACGAAAAATAATATCACATGTACTAAATAGTGCGTCAAAACATTCAAAACATTTTATTTATTATAATGTATTTATTTAATAGAGTTAGATCAATTTAACAAATCATTTTGATTTTTTTAGAATACGAATTATTATTTGATAGTTAAGTAAAACATCAACATTATATTAAAAATATTATTATTCTAGTATTCTCAACAATTTACTTGCGACAAGAGAATTAATTTCACATGTACTAAATAATACGCTTCAAAACATTCAAAACATTTTATTTATGATAATGCGTTTATTTAATCCAACTACGGCAATTTAACAAATCATTTTGAATCTCTTCGAATGCCAGTTTTTATTTCATATTAAAATTATCCACTCTGATAACAGTATACAAGATTTAGCATAGAAAATCAAGATATTTAATGAATAGCTATTTGGATGATATTCAAAACTTTGTTTACAAAAGCCTTTTATATACGCATTCTTTGAACATCACTATATCCCATATTAAATTAACAAAAGAATTTATTTCAGTATTTAAGAAAACTTTTTCACTAAAACGTATTTTTTAATTAATATGTTTAATCTTCGTATTTTATTACATTCACTGTTTTTTAATTAAATTAGGTTTGACAACTATTATTTCGTTATATTGTTTTAACATTAGTTTCATCGTAATTACTTGAAAAAAAATAAGATCTTATTGATTTATCGTTTATATGCATCATTGCAAAGTTCTGGAAACTAAAAATTGAAAATGATAAAAAAAATAATATGCATAGATAGAAAATTAATATCGATTTATTCATTGTAAGAAAAAGCAATAAAATGCTTATTTTTTAAAGAATAAAGTACATTATTATGGAAAAACGTAAAAATTACATTATGTTAATGTATCGATTTACATACCTTTAGTTCAGATTTTTTTTCGTTCATAATTGTGCATTATATTTTAAATATCTTAATTTAATAAGATTGTAATTTACCCAGTTTTTCATTCAATGCTTCTCAGAAACTTACATTTCTTGAATCATGTTTATAAAAAGACATCAGTTTTAGTTCTTAAAAATTAAGTGGAAAATAATATATACTCTGAAATACAGTGTATTATAGTGTAATAATACAGTTATAGTGTATAATACAGTATATAATATAGTGTATAATACATATTATAGTGTATAATACATATTATAGTGTATAATACAGTGTATTATATTCCTTATTATATCAAACTTATCAGAAAACAACTAAAAAGCGTGATACAACGAGAACATTAACTAAAAGTGTATTTTTAAAAATATATATTACACTCTTTATTTTTTACTTTTTATAGTTTACTTTTAGCGTTTAAAATATTTCATTGTATCAATTTCACAGCCGGTTGGCATATTTAAAGAGAGTGGTTTGGAGCATGATTAACCCTACTGTTATTGTGTCTCGTATACAGTTGTAACTATTATCTGTATAATAAATGCCCAAGTCATGTGACTGATACGAGATGACCATTTCATTTTTCATTTTGACCAATTTCTTTTTTTTTTTTTTTAATAAAACTGCATAAAAAGTTATATTTTAAGAAAGATCGTTCAGAAATTAAAGTTTGAGAGATTCTTGACAACATTACTTGACAACAAAGTTACATTCAAATGTGTATTTAATTGAAAATAACTTCAGTTGAAACTAAGTTGACAGACCAATATCTCATTCCATCGAAGTAAGCAAACACAAGTGATTCTTTCATCATGAATGATAAAAATATTAAACCATGAAGGTAATCATTCATAAAGAAAGTTCTCCTTCGATGAATTTTGCAGCGCTGTTTGGTATAAAAAAATTATTTGTGCCTGTAGACCAATCAATGTTTAGCATAAATCTGTTAGGTGGTGTGCTGTACAATTTAACTTCCTGCACGATATTTTCTATGTTAAATGTAAACAAATCAACTCATGTAATAAAATTTAATGAATCAACTTTCAAAATGAATCGTCATTTAATTTGGTATTTACGTATTATCCTTGTTCAGAAAACAGATCACCGAAAATTATTGCTAATAATACAAACTAATAATTTAGTATACAGTTATTAAACCCATAACATCAAAATGACAACTTTTAGCTGCTTTTTCGATGATAGATTTACACGAAAATCGGCGAATTTTAATCAGATTGCACGCCAAAGGACAAAAGTGGGTCATAATGATTGCAAATATGGTTTAAAGATAATGGGAGTACATCATAAATGGCTTCTAAAAGTTTTATGTTTCACCAAACCGTAACTTGCTAAAATACGCCAATTAGTATGCATCCCGATGATGACACATTATTCAAGACGATTAAATAAGAATAATGATAGATTTTCTAATCTTCCGTAATCGAGTCTACAGCCAAGATTATCGGGAAAGTACGCCAACTGGCAGTGGTTCCAATTACGAAAGATTATTTAATATGTTAAAAAATCTCCGCATTAGCGAACGTTTTGCAACTGATAAGCAAATGTACATGAAGCATAAATGCCTAATTGAGTTAACCGGTTTCGTCAAGAAATATGAAATACATAAATATATATATATATATATATATATATATATATATACGAAATGCCGCCATGATCGCAAAGTCGTCTAGATTTCTCTATCAGAATCTTCCGATTCGGCGAAGGATAAAGCAAGTAAATTAAATTATGAATAAAAGTAACATATTTCAATGCTTAGCATACATTTAAGGGAGACCAAACTGGTCGCCAAAAGCGTCTAGCAAAGAATGTTTGGCGCATCATCTCCTGCGCCCGCCTGACGGAAAAATGTCTAAAAATTAATTTATTAATTCCATTAATCTCCTATAGTTTCAAAAATAACAGAAAAAATATGCTAATTACATCGCAAATAGAAAAACAAAAACTTGGTAGAAATAACTTAGTTATTTAAATGGTGTTTTATTCTTGAAACAGAAAGAAATTGAAAAATTCAGAAGTATCTTGGGATATTATTTTCGTAGAACAATTCATGGAGTAAAACGTAACACATCCAAATGGCACGAGTATAAACTAACAAGATAAAATCAAATCAAACATAACTTAGAGCTCTATTTGGACTGTATCGCACTTCAACCTAACAAATATTTCATATTTTAAAACCATTCTAATGTATAAAATCTAACCTCTTTCCATTTTACTATTTACTAATCAATAAATCAACAAACAATTTCCGTTAGATACAAACAAGTCACTAATTTTCCTTATTTTCAACAATTCTCTTTTAAAAGCTTAAAGATTCAGTAACTGAAATCGTTTAAACTATTTACTTCTGGACATCTCCCAAATGGATAAATAAATATGTTAACCAAGGTTTTGGCTCTGAAAATTGCCGAGGCTATGTTTTAAATTCTAATACTAGCTCATAAACGGAAAATATATCCTGAGTGGAAAAGAGATGCAGTAATTTGAATTTAACGGCTGGACAACAGCCAAAATGAAATGTAATTTTGAATGATTGATTATTACATGAAGTACTGTTTTCATTTCCGTGAAAAATCATTCCTTGAATAGATACGGAGAAAAATAATATTAAAGCTTATTACAATAATGTCAAATTAAATGTATTCTATTTTTTCATATTTAAAATCGGATATCTTTATAATATTTTTTTTTATAATTTTACTTTTCACTTTCTTCTATCTATAATAGAAGAAAGTATTGCAATCCAAATTTTTTTCGACTTCCGGTTTTTGACGAATTTGCACATTTTAGGGGTCAGAGATTCCGAAAAACATGCTTTTACAAAATGTCTGTCTGTCCATGTGTCTGTGTGCATGTCCTCTTTTTATCATCGAAAAGTATATGAAATTATGCTTCAAATTGAACTAAATTTCATTTATAGGTTTTTAGTTATGGCCAGCAGGTCGCACTTGAATTTGGGGATATAGCGACGAAAGATGATGCTGTGATAGCGATTTTTGTTCCATTCTCACTATTGTATCATCGAAAAGTGTATGAAGTTGCGCAGATAATTGAACCATTTTTTTGTTTATGTTTTTGACTATGGCCTGAAGGTCCCAGTTGAATTTGAGGATATTGTGCCTGGAGGGGGCGCTATGATAGCCATTTAAAGATTTCAAATTCAAAAAAATGTACAAAAAAATAGAAATATTAATTTTTTTTGCGTGAAATGTTTGTCCTTGACCCAAAGATTCGAGATCATTTTTCCCCTCTATCTTAAAACATGGTTGATATATAGCAGTTTTAGCAGACAATTAAAACAAATCTTTTTAATATGCTTTTGGCTGTGACCAGCAGGTCCTACTTGAATGTGGGAATATTCCGCCGGAAGGGGGCGCTGTGATAGTCATTGAAAGATTTCAAATTCAAAAATATGTACAAAAAAATTAGAAATCCTAAAAGTTTTTTCCGTGAAATGTTCGCCCTTGATCCGGAGAATCCGGAGCAATTTTTGTTTTGCCTCTATCTTAAAAAAATTGCGGAGCTATAGCGGTTTGAAATTTTAGGGTGGTTGACATTTTGAAGCAATACGGCTCGATTCCTCCATAAACAAATTTAATTTATGAGTTTTAGTGAACATGGTTTCGGCAAATTTTCTTTCATTGTTGTAACCATCGTTTCCATTCTTACATGCTTAACACTATATATTTACATTCGCCACCTCAAATTCTCGCCAAGCTTGGCGACAATTGGAGAACTATCTCCAAATTTGGCGAAACAAATACGCTGTTATATATGAAGCGAACTTGGCTATTTCTGTCTTATTTGGCGATATTCTCATTCAAATTCAATATTGACGAGAACTGGGAATGACCCTTCTGTAATCGGGTTCCACGCTTCGTATTTTTCAATAAAATTAGCTAAAATCTTAAAACCAAACTATAGGGACTATCTTTTCCTGTCGGTACAGGCCAGAAGGACTTTTCGTAGTTTAGTATAATATATCGGCTGCTCGAATCCAGGTAACCCGGCGATTCACAAGCCGTTAACGTACAACAGAATGATAAAAAATATTGATTTCTTTGGCGGTGTGATAGCAAATTTTGAAGTATTGACATGTATGAGTTAGAAAAAAGTTTTGGGATTGGCATATCTGGCTAGTTTTATTATATATCTGTACGGTTCGATATTGTTCTGAACATCCTCATCAAACTTTTTCTTAAATTTTTAAGTCGAAAAATATTTTAATTTATTCTTTTCCATCCAAATTACATTTATTTATTTCTATAAAATAACACAAAGTGAGTAACAAAGAATTGAATTTATTCATAAAATTTAACGAGAAAATATTGTATAATTTCACAAAACTTTTAAAGAACATTTTATTCCCAAATATATCGCTTTTTAAATGATATATACAGTGGATAATAATTTTCAAAAAATATTATAAAATTATTTATTTTAATTTTTCTTGTTTTTGTTAATTGATTGCTTATATCTCCAAAGTAAATTAGATCAATTTTTAAAATTTTGAATTAAAAAAAAATCAACTTTGAATTAAACAATTAATACAGTCCAATGCACAGATACTGAATAAATAAGAAGCTCTAATTAAGTATTCATGATTTATCCTTGTACAATTGTTTTTATTTCCTTCGTAAGATTAGGTAACTACTATAATTCTAAAATAAATTCTAAAGTTTTATATAAATTTTGTTCACATTTCAAATATGCACTAAAACAAATATAACTTGGTATTATGTAGTCAAAATAACATTTCTACATCGAAATTCGACGTAAAATATCCATAAAACAGTAGCAAGCTGTTTTATAAAGTTAGAAAGATAAAACTAATTTCTTAACTTTTTTTTATCGTTTTAAATCTTAAAGTGCAATAAAATGGTTTGGTTTCTGAATTGGTTCTGTAAGAATAGGCGTGAAGAGCTAGGGAAAAGGAGGACATTGAACATAATGTATAGTTTAAAACATCGTTGTTTTCTTTTAGCATTCAAGCTCTTTAAGTTATTTCCAAAAGTATAGCATAATATTAGCAAAGCAATGCATATTTATGCATATTTATGTATCTCTATGTAAAAACGTTTATTCTTCTTTAATATTCGCTTTATTTTTATTTTAATGCTATATATTTGCATTATTATTCATTCTCCAAAATCCGTTTCTTATTATTGACGCAGGCCACAAACACATTTTATTTCAACGCATCTTTCAATAAAAAGCATAAAATTTGTACATTTCTACTAAGACAAAGCAAAAGTACATGAAATTAAAAAAAAAATGTGTGGGTGGGTACATTGGATAAAGTTCTGTGGGAAGAAATATTTAATAAAAATGCAAATAATAAAAAATTGCAATTATTATTAGTAGAAATAGCTTAATTCTGCTGATTTTAGTATTTTTTGATTAATTGGAGACACTACAATCATCTTCTGTGCTCGAGAACATAAGAGACTTTAACCACCGTTTAAAATATAGTTAATAAAAAACAACGAAAATGCAATCCAAGTTTAAATTTTGTATTAAAAGAAGTGGGTAAGTGTGATCGAAAATCGCAAAATCTTGTTTCGTTTAATTATTCGTTCAGCAGAAGTTTAAACAAAATTTAAAATTTCGAAATTTCACCAAAAAGGAATTTTTTGAATTGAAAAAATAATTGATAAAATATTTTTCAACAACTTTTGGCTATTATGATGATATAAAAAAATGTATATATTTAAACGTTAGCTGAACAAAACCATATTGAAATATTTGTATTGTTTGACAGACATTTGAGTAGTGTGCTACCATCATTTGAAAAATCCAAAATATATATTTTGTTACATGAATTTAATAGCTAAAAATGGGGGGGGGGGGGATGCGGCATAAATTACACTTGCTTTTAGCAAAAAAATTACTAAAGTTCTATATTTGAGTTTATAAGACAATGAAATCTATTCCAGGTGAAAATTTGAAAACTTCAAACTCTGGTGTGGGGCCTCGATCTAGGAACCTTTCGAATGAAAAGCAAACGCGCTATCACTGAGCCACCTAGTATACGCGGAAAAGACTGAAATTAAGGTTCTGTATTAAAATCTAAAAAACACAGATGTGGTTGGATGTCATTAAATTAATTCATTTAATTAAAATAATATAAAGTTTCAAAATTTTATTATTTATCATATGATCAGAGGTATTCAGCTATAAGTATGCAAAATGTCAAGTCTCTGACTTATACAGTTTCCGAGAAAACTGATATGTGACAAACAGACAGAGGAGTGAGAAGAATAGGGTTTCGTCAAATGAGCAAAACCCTTAAAAAAACAGTAAAACTAGATGTTTTATTTTATTTTCAGATATTTAAGTAAATTAAACATTTGTTCATTTTAGTTTATGCATACAAATATTCAGGATGCAAATAATTTTATAAATTTAATTTTATCATAAAATATTTTAATGCATTCTTACTGTATTGTATAACGCTATCTTATTAGTGAATCACTTACTTAAGTGTTAAGCAATCCCTGGCACCTTTATTGTCTGATAAACTTGTATTTCAATTAATGTGATAATAAATGTCTGTTTAAGGCACAGTGAGTTATGTGCCATAGTGGGAAATTATTAAATATATTGTTCCGATAAAAGACATTTCTACGATCCGCAAAATGTTGCATTATTTTTTTTCCTACTCATATCAGTAATTATAAAATGTAATCTAGGTCTATAAATTTTTAAAAATCTACATTATAACATGGTATAAACAGCACTTTTTCAGATTCTAAAAAGGAACAAGAAATAATTATTTTATCATAATGTTAAAATAATTAATTACAATGTACTTTTTGTTTCAAATCTTCAATAATTTTTATCACGTCAATAAAGGGATCTTTATTTCATTTATCTCAGAAATTTCTTTCCGCTTACTGTGATTGAAAATGCATGTCTAACAGATATTTAATTAAATTAACTCTAACTTATCTAAGAAGATTTTTTTTAATTGTAAGATTGAACTTACTAAACAATGAAATGACATCTTAGAAGAGAAGAACAATTTCCCAAAAGAATAAAAGCAGTATACTATACCTATGAACGCTAAAAAAAATTACCATTCCTTTATTTGCTTATAAATTAAGGAAACTATACTTTTCCTGAAATATTTCTTTTTGTCATCAATTTCCTAAGCTACCAAAATTTTTTGAATGTAACCGAATGGGAAGTACAAGCAGAGAAACAGAAAATATATGAAAAAAGGTTTTATAATAGTTTATAAATACATAAATTGAACGCAGAATGACAGTATCTTTTATTTGAGTTTGTTTACATCACATATAGATTCATTAACTTTTAAAGTTTTTTTTTTTTTAATAGTTTATAAATACACCAGTTACATAAAAACTTGGCAAGTTTTTAATTTTATTCCAAATTGAATTATCTTTTTTTTTAAAAAAAATTTAAATTATAGTATAGAAATTGATAGTCCTGGTATTCCAAAAAAATGTAATAATGTTTAGCTTTGTCACTTTTATTTGAAAGTTTCTATACTGTCTTCGCTTTTGAAAAATACATTATAGGGAATATTTGAACGATAGGGATCATGAAATTTGATCTTCAAAATGAAAAAGAGTTTCAAAGATCTCTGAACATATGCTCTTTAGAATTTTTAATATTTTTTATGATATTCTAAAAAGAGGCGAAAAACTGTCAATAAAGTTGAACAATGAATTATTTCTCAGCTGTTACAAGAACAGAAAAATATGGTTGATGTCAAATATTGATGTCATTCTTCAGTACAAGCACAGACATTTTAAAATTTATTGGCCTTTTCAACAATTTATAGTAAAGAAATAAAGGATTGAAAGCTTAAAATTTAATATTTTTAGACAAGATATCTCGCAGTATTTCTAAAATGAAAAGTTAGGTGACATTTTTACAGTTTTAAACTGTATGAAATAGTTATCAAGTTCATAAACTACTATGTAGGACAAATTGCATGTTCACTCGATTGCTAGTTTATATATATATATATATATATATATATATATATATTATAACGCAAAAACATGTCCGTCAGTAACGGAGACATCAAAGTGATGATGGAAACTTTCGATTTTCTTTCGCATATATTTATTTATAAATGTCGCATAATTTCAATTTTTACCCCATAGCACAAAACAATATATTCTTTGAAATAAAATTTATTTATAAACTATTTATATTTATGGATTTTTTTAGTATTTTTTAGATAATTTTCAAGCATGAAATTGAACAATCTATTTTGGCAATAAACATTTGTTTACAACAATTTGGTAAAATAATGTTTGCAGTAATATAAATAAATAAACATGAAAAACAAAGAAGAAAGTGACAGAGTTACCACAATTGTCAGTTGGTCACCCAAGCTTAAGGAGAGCTTCTTCTTTACCTTCCTCACTTAATTAAAAAAGAATGTATTTTCTTAAAATTTATTTAAGAACTATTTCTATCTATTGAATTTTTATCCTTTTTTAGATAATTTAGAAATATGAATTTTTGCAATGTACCAAAATAACTTTAATATAAAAGAAAATTCGAAACGAAAGATTCGCCTTTGTTATCCACAGTAAGAAAAAACATTATGAAAATTGATTTATTTTACACATTACAAAAATAAACGTCCTATAAAAACATATGTACAAATGTCTTAAAAACTTTAAAACACAAGATATTAGTAGTACATAATACTTTACGGAAAGTGTTATGTACTGCTAATATCTTGTGTTTTAAAGTTTTTAAGATATTTGTACATATGTTTTTATCGAACGTCTATTTTAGTAATGTGTAAAATGAATCATTTTTTCATAAAAATGTTTTTTTTCCTTTTTGCAATGTATTTCAACAATAAACATTTGTTTAATACAACTACGTAAAATAATGTTTGCAGCAATATAAATAAACATGAAAAACAAAAGAGAAAGTGGCAGAGTTACCACAATTGTTAACTGGTGCTGCACAGGCTTGACGAAAGCTTCTTCTTTACCTTCCTGACATAACTAAAAACAAGTGCATTTTCTTTTATCAAATTTAAACTAGCTGATCTAATTCCTTTGAAACTTTATACAGATTACAAGCACATTAGGAGAATAAGCTGTTATTTCATTTAAACATAACTATAAACACAATTTCATTTAACACATTTAATAAATATGAAAACTTATTATTTGAATACATAATTGAAATATTTGATATAAAAATACTTTTTAGAGTTTGTCTTTAAATTTTGTCAACAACAACCGAAAAACTTACTAAAGACAGTCTCTAGAGTTGAGCCATAATTCAAAGCCGTGTTCAAGGAGATGGCTTTGAAATTTCCCATTAGGTTTCATGACTAAACTAGTCATAAAAAATGAAAAAAAAAAACATTAAGGTAATTTTTCGATATTTTTTATGTATTTGGTATTTTTATTGGAATATTTATCTTTTTTTTTTTTACTTTCTTCTGTCTATAACAAAAGAAAGTATTGTTATCGAAATTTTCTTTCCTATTCCGATTTTTGACGGATTTACACGTAGTAAGGGGTGAGAGATCCCGAAAAATACGTTTTTACAAATTATACGTGAGTCCATGTACTTGTGTGTCTGCGTGTCTTCTTTGCATCACCAAAAAGAGTATGAAGTTAGGCATAAAATTGAATGAAACTTTATATTCATATTTTTGAGTATGGTCGATCCAGTTGAAATTGGGGATATTCCGCAGGAAGAGGACACTGAAATAGCGATTTTTGTGCCACTTTTCTTTTGTATCATCGGAAAGTGTACGAAGTTATGGATAGAATAGAACCAAACTCCATATATATGTTTTAGACTATGGACGTCAAGTACCAGTTGAAAATGGGGATATTTCCCTGGAAAAGGGCACTGTTATAACAATGTCTGTGTGATTTTCTCGATTTTCTGCAGTTTAAATGAAGAATTTATGGATATTTTCCGACGAAATTTAATATTTAGATGTAATGTAGGTCGAGGTTTGTATAAAATTTTGTGAGAATCGGCCTGAAGGTTGCACTGTGATAGAGAATGTTGTTCGATTTTCGGGGCGGGCGCTGTTAGCTTTTGAAAAACATCCTACTGAATTACCCAGTTGTCCAATCTAGGTTTAATTCGCATATTTGTTATAAGCAAAAATTTTCACGTTTTTTGATATATTACCCGTTGATTAGATTTCACTATGAATCCTCCCCCCTCCATAATTTTGAAACAATACTTGACAAAAAACTTGAAATGTAATTAAAAAAAACTGGCCAGATATGCCATTCTCAAAACTTTCTTCTATCTCATACTCGAAATCTACTCTATCTCATACTGTTAATACTCGAAATTAAACCTAGTCGAAGTCGAAAATTAAACCTAGATTTAAGAATTGGGTGATCATCATGATCCCCCACCACCCCATTTTATCTGGTTACGTGAATCATCTTCTCATGCACCAACTGTTCACAGGTATCTCGCTCCCTCGAGGTTATCGCGTTATAAGGAGATGGTATACCACAGCACAACAGCTTGGTCTACTGCTATCCTCTCCCGAAAATTGAACAAAATTCGCTATCACAGCGCCAACTTCACGACGATTTTCTCTAAAATGTCAATCTAAATATAAAAAATGATTATTGTATCGTTGAAACATATTCATAAATTCTTTACTTAAACTGTAAAAACTCAATATCGCAATCACAGTACCCCTTTCCGGGAGAATATCCTCATTTTCATCTAGGAGATCCATAGTTTAAGACATCCATATATATGAAGTTTGGTTCAATTTTCTGCATAACTTTGACCACTTTCCAACGATATCATAATGAAAAAGGCATAAACATCGCTGTCACAGCACTTCCTTCCAGCAGAATATTTCCAAATTCAAATTTGGACCTGCTGAGTATAGTCAAAATAGTATATGGAAATTTGTTCAATTCTATGCATAACTTCATGCACTTTTCGATCATAAAATAATAAAATTTGCACAAAAATCGTTCTCACAGCGCCACCTTCCGGCGGAATATCATGAAATTTAATTGTAATCTGCTTACCATACCCCCCAAAAAATATATGGAATTTGGTTTAATTCTGTGCATAGCATCATACCTTTTTCGATTGTATAAAGAGCACACACACACACATACAGACGCACAAGCGGGCAGACTAACATTTTGTAAAAACATACTTTTCGGGATCTCTGACCCCTACAACGTGTCAATTTGTCAAAAAACGGAACTAAAAAAATCGATTAAAAGACTTTCTTCCATTACAGATTGAAGAAAGTAATAAATAACAGATCTGTTAACTACTATTTGTGCATGTGTATGTGTGTTTTATCATATACAAGTTGTAACAATTTAAGAAATTTTCGGTGCCCTCTCCCAACCCCCGCCCTCCCGACATTGCCAGAGATTAAAACTTCTGAAGAAATGCATATTTAATCGTCTAATTGTCCAATGTAGGTTTAATTTGCATATATGTAATAAATTAATTTGTTTTCTTTTTTAATTTTTTTTGCACGTTTTAGAGGTCAGATATCCTCAAAAACACGTTTTTACAAAATATCTCTCTGTCCGTCTGTCTATGAGTTTTTTGTTTTAAGTTTCTCATTTTTAGTTTTTGAAACGTATAATCAAAAAAAAAAAAAAAACGCTTTTTGAAGTATTAACATTGTATGAGATGGAAGAATGATTCGGGATTGGCACATCTGACTAGTTTTTATTAGAGTTTAATTTTACTTTTGCTTTATTGATTTTTATGAGGCTAATAATCAAAAAATTAGTTTGTTCTTTACGTAAGAAAATTTTGAAAGAAAGATTAACTCTGACTTCCATATAATTCATTTATGTAGGTTAATTAACACATAATTTGGATAAATTTTTACTTTTTATCAGGTTTAAACAGTAATTGTGGTTTTCTCCTGGTGATTAACAGTAACTTGCACGTTATAGATATTTTGATGATATGCATTTAGCGTAAAGTAAGATGTATTAAGTGTGAATCTATAAACAATTAATTTAATGGGTGATTAAAGTTAATGCACAAATAAAATAAATTATAGACCGTAACTCTTTATAAAAATCTAAACTTAAGAAAATGCTTTACACGGTGACATATTCGTTAAATTATAATGGCTAAAATACACCAAACATACATTGATTTTCGATCACGTACAATTTCACAAGAAGTTACAAACACGCAAAGCACTTAAAGAGTTTTCACAAAGTTCAAGTTAAATGTTCTGAAGATTGAAGAACTTTTGGTAAACTAACTTTTCTACCTGTCGGTTTTTGGTCCTAGATTTGCTATCGAAAATAGTCTAAGATTCTCGGCAATATCTATTGTCCTCCGTGATACTCTGGGGTATTTCATAGTCACGGAAGACCTATGCTCATTAGGGCTGGACGATATCAAAAATTTAATATCGCAATATATCAACGAATTAATATTGATATTGGTGATATATCGCGATAACTACCTTAAAGTTTGTGGGAATAGAAAAAATGTTAATTTTCAAAAATAAATGGTATGGTAGCAGCAATTTAAGTACAAACAGGTGTAGAAAGCAACGAATCAACTCTCCTAACCTATTTGCTCACACAGCATCCTTTAAATATTATAGTTTCATATTTATACAATGTGAGGATTGCGCATGCCTCTTCTTGCTCTAGTAGCGCCCCCTTCTGGAGAAACGAAAGCGCGCGGCAGTAGAACTCAGAACGTCAGCGGCGAAGAACGTCGTTTGTGATATGAGAAACCAGAATTGGTTATGAAAATGGCCGTAAATGTTACCGGTCATGAATCTTGAAAAATATGAATAATATTTTATGTTCATTTAATGTCGTGTGATGTACCTGTCTTCGTCATTCTTATGTCAACTTTATGTCAAGAATTAAACTTGTGTTCGTCGTCTAGAACGGCCTGTTTCCTTTAGAACGCCCACACATACGGAAGGGACATCACACTGGTGTCAGAATTAATGGATGAAAAACAGGCTGCATTACTGGATTACGGAGTGAAACATTATAGTGAAATATTATAGAGAAATATTATAGTGAAATATTATAGTGAAATATTATAGTGAAAGATTATAGTGAAAAAAAATTTTGGATAACCTATACAGAGGTAAGGTAAATTTTATTATTTAAGTATGGCCGATCAACTGACTAAACTTAAAAAAACTAGAGGGGTAATAAAAGCATCTATTACATCTATTGTTAAAAAGATCGAAGATGCATGGGTTTTAGAATCGCCGAATTTGGTGGAATTAGAAGAAAATCTAGCTCAGCTAGAACAGAAAGGTATCGACCTTAAACGAGAAGATGAACAAATTTTAGCGTTAATTAATGATGAAAATGAAATCGAAAGAGACGCGAGGACCTCTATTGAATATCATGAAAAAATAACTTTATGGCGATTTAGAGTTAATAAGAAATTGAAAAATAATAGCAAAAGCCAAATTTCCCCCGTATCTCACGCCGATAATAAGCACGCAGAATTAGTTGCGCAATCTGTTAAACTCCCTACATTAAAAATTGAGAAATTTTACGGCGATATAAGTAAGTTTCAAAACTTTTGGAACTCATTCAAAATAGCAGTCCATGATAATGATTCACTGTCAAATATTGAGAAAATGAGCTATTTACAAAGTTATTTAGGCGGCAGCGCGTATAATTCTATTTCCGGGTTTGCGTTATCAGATAAAAATTATTTGGAAGCTGTCCAAATTCTGAAACAACAATTTGGCCGAAAGGATCTCATTGTGACGACACACATAAATACATTATTATCTTTGAAACCCGTATTGAAAACAAATGATGTAATAGCTCTGCGAAAATTATTTGATACGATTCAATCGCAAATTAGAAGTCTCAGGTCTTTAGACATTGAATCAAATGGATTTGATAACCTGTTGACACCAATAATTCTTAAATCCTTGCCATATAATCTTTCGTTAGAATATAATAAGCAATGTATAAAA
This sequence comes from Maratus michaelseni, assembly GCA_963931845.1. Taxonomy (NCBI): domain Eukaryota; kingdom Metazoa; phylum Arthropoda; class Arachnida; order Araneae; family Salticidae; genus Maratus; species Maratus michaelseni. The sequence goes on from OZ007587.1 coordinate 353,804,292, forward strand.
AATTCCAGTGACACGCAATCAAGTACTAATGATTTGTTATTATTTATTCGTACCGAAATAAGAGTCGAGAGAAAAACAAAATTATTTAATTGGAAATTTAGATAACCCAAGGTTAAAGCAGTCGTATAATAATGATTCCCCTGCATTTCGTAAACAAATGTTCGCTAGTGATAGAATTAATTCTGAAGTATCTCATATTAAAGCCACCTCTGAAACCTTTTGTATATTTTGTTCTTGTAATAGTCATTCGACTGAGGAGTGCAATAAATTACCCGTTGATCAGAAAATAGCTAAATTAAAAGCACAAGGACGCTGTTTTTTATGCTTGAAGAGAGGTAAACACGTCGCTAAAGATTGTACCACAGAAAATAAAGAATGCACGAATTGCGGCAGATACCATAATGTTACAATATGTAGTTATTCATTTGGCAATGCCAATAAATTTGATAGGGAAGATAATTCGAATTTAAATGAAAAAGCACTCACTGCTAGAGTCAAATCGGATGAGATTTTTAATTTGAGAACACCGCGAAAAGAAACGAAATTAATTGAAACATTACCGACAGTAAATATCGAATGTGGTAATAAAATATTACATGGCGTAGTAGATTCTGGAACTCAAATTTCTATAATAAAGGCTAATTGTGTACCCGAATACTTTAAAAATCCTTGTGGTACTATAATATTGCAATCTGCATTCGGTCACCAATTGAAAGCTCCTTTAATAAATATCCCATTAAGTATTGCAGTTGATAAATTAAACCCCAAGATATATCCTAATATTATGATAACATGGTGCTGTAGTTGATAATTTAATTAATGATTTATTACTTTCTCTTGATACATATAATGAATTAAATGATTTGAATAAATATAACGAAAATGATAAGACATTAAATTGTAATGTTGACGCGATAAGTGACAATACGAAAGAAACCAACACTGTAGATCTGTCTGCTTCAATTTTAGACCATGTGTCAGATGAAAATGCGAATGCAAACGAGAACATTGACCAAACACCTGGCGACGACCCTGATACTTTTATAAATGATTCAGAGAAATTTAAATGGCAACAGAAAAACGACCCTTCGTTAAATCAGTGTTCGACAGCTAACAAAAATGAATGTAATAGCTTTTTCGTTCATGAGAATTTCTTATATCACTTGGATAAATTATTCGATGAGACGAAAAATAACCGTCAACCGCGTACTAGTATTACACAATCGATCACGAAAGAAACAAATAATAATGAAAATGACATATGTACTGTTGCCAATTTAATCGTAATAGAGAGTGGAGATCAAATTGAAACGGAAATTCATTATAAGGAAGAAGATCCCCAAATTAGGCAAGCAGAAGAAATTTTACATAATTCAAAAGATTTAAAAGTCCAAAATTATTTACAGATTGAGCACAATATTATGAAGAATACTCCCATAGTTAACAGTGTAATTTCAATTTTCGAATCCTCAAACTATGCAGACACACCTGATGAAGAAACCGAATACGAAACCGCAAATTATGCTAAAGAGAATGCAAGTGCTTCGGATAAATATTTGATTGCATCAGCAGACATGAAGGAAGAAAATATAAGACGATGCATAATTTCTGAAAATAAAGATTCAAAAGTTGATGTCACGACAACAGAAGAATCTTACTCTGTTTTCAATAATACAATGCCAGAAACACTTGATGGAAGTTCCGAATCCAACACGATTGAGTTCAGCGAGGAACAACCTCTTGTTTACAATGAAAATTCCGACTGCATTATCGTCAATGGTTGTGTGAAATCGCATGAAATAGCAAACAAAGAACCCGATGTATTCCTTAAGTTAAGGGTCCATTCCTTAAGTTCTAGGTCATGTGGTAGGATCCGGTATACATGCACCCGATCCCGACAAAGTATCAGCGATACAAAACTTAGAAGTTCCCAAGTCAAAGAAAGATGTCAGAAGCATATTAGGTCTTCTATCTTACTACCGATCCTATGTTCCTTCATTCTCCGACATAGCTCGTCCATTGATTGAACTTACGAAGAAACGTGCCCCTAATGAAGTTACTTGGTCTGAGGATTGTGACAAAGCCTTTTTTGAGTTGAAACAGGCGATCAGTAAATCACCCATCTGTTATTCCCCGTACTTTCAGAAACCATTTGTTATACATGCAGATGCTTCTTCGTATGCGATAGGCGCTTGTCTATCTCAAAAAGATGAAAATGAACAAGAGCATCCCATTGCTTTTACAAGTAAAAAGCTCTCCAAATGCCAAGAAGGTTATGCTACCATCGGAAAGGAAGCTTATGCTGTTATCTTCGCCCTGAAAAAGTTCGAACACTATATTTATGGTTCGCAAGTAACTGTGGTGAGCGACCATAATCCTTTAAAATTCCTCACAGACTGTGCACCTCAAAGTGCGCGCCTTCAAAGATGGGCCCTTGCACTTCAGCGCTTTCAAGCCCAAATAACGTACCGACATGGGAAACTCCACACGAATGCTGACTCTCTAAGTAGGCTACATGCCTGACATTGGACTTAAAGACTTAAAAACTTTGAACATTCTTTGAACATTTGAAAATTTGAACATTTCTTCTGTGTTACAAGTCTGAACTTTAACTTTAAAAACTTTAACTTTATCCTCGAACTTTAAAATATTAGTATTAGTGTTATAGTGTATTCTATTTGTTTATTTTCTTTGATGTTCTTTAAAAATGTTTGAATTTTAGTATTAATATGTTTTACTTGTTTATTTAGATATTTACCAGATATTGATTTGTCTCAAAAGACTAAATCAAATTATCGAAAGGGGGAGGTGTGAGGATTGCGCATGCCTCTTCTTGCTCTAGTAGCGCCCCCTTCTGGAGAAACGAAAGCGCGCGGCAGCAGAACTCAGAACGTCAGCGGCGAAGAACGTCGTTTGTGATATGAGAAACCAGAATTGGTTATGAAAATGGCCGTAAATGTTACCGGTCATGAATCTTGAAAAATATGAATAATATTTTATGTTCATTTAATGTCGTGTTTCGTCATTCTTATGTCAACTTTATGTCAAGAATTAAACTTGTGTTCGTCGTCTAGAACGAGTTGTTTCCTTTAGAACGCCCACACATACGGAAGAGACATCACATACAAAAAAGAAATATTTTAGGAAATGGACACATTGTGCGATATATATTTGGCTTATACCATTGCTTGGCTAGTGGTTTTCTTTCAAAATAGTATGCTCCCTATTCTTCCTATTTTCTGCACTAATTTGACTATTTAATATCCTCGTGTATAACTAAGAATATTATAAAAAAAAGAAACTAAAATAAAATGTTCTTAAATTTAGGACGTTGCAGATTTTAATATTATTAAAATAAGTAAAAATCAACAGCAAAAACTGAAATTAGTTTAATGCCACATGTCGTGCTAATATACTTGTAATTAAATTGCTTTCAATGGATTACAGATGCTGCAGAAATGTTGTTTTTCAATCTTTCTCTTAGATATCAATGCATTTTTAATAGAAAAAAAATTAAAAATTTTCACTGTATTTACAGCTTCCTATCTATTTACTATACATAAATACAACATTGAAATCTTTTTTGAAATATAAATATTCAAATCACATTTCGGAATAGTTTTGTACTAATTAAAATGTACTTTTTTGACTTCGTTTTAAGCTAAAGTATCAAGACAGCATATATTAAAATCAATCCGATTCGCGCGCTCTCTAACAATAAAACAACAGACGAAATAGGAATGGAATAAACACTGGCTGGCTATTCAGCGCTCGCAATATTAGACGTTAATAGCTAGGAAGCTCCTCTCAAAAGAAACGAATCACAGTGAAAGAATGTGGAAGCTTAGCTTCACCAACGTAGCCGAAAGGCGAAATTTTACCATTTCGCACTCTGATTGGTTGCTCGCGAACCGAGCTTTCCAGCTGCTAAGCTCTGGTAATATTATAGACTCCACAACTAACTCGTACGTATTTTAAGCGCTTCTTTATTCGTTTGAATTTGGACATATCAATATGTGGGATATATTGCAATATGTCTAAGCAGCGACGGAAACACAGACGATAAAAGTTTTATTCAGTAACAAACGAACAGGGGAATATACGGTTTGTTTAAATAAAAGTAAAGCATAGATTGTATCGGGATATATTGGAATAGCAACGAAAAAGAGATAATCATTAGAAGGTATATTTGGCTTTGAATGAAGCAGGTAGGAATAAATGAATGGTGGAAAATGATTATTCCGATATTAGTACTGCAATTTCGGTGCTTTTTCTAGGATTTCGAAGTCGCGCTGCGGGAAAAAAATGTTATTGGGATACAATGGATTACAGTCGCGCTGCGGCAAAAAAAAATGTTATTGGGATACATTGGATTACAGTCGCGCTGCGGGAACAAAAATGTTATTGGGATACATTGGATTACAGTCGCGCTGCGGATTTTTTTTTTTTTATTATTGGGATACAATGATTATTCCGATATTAGTACTGCAATTTGGGTGATTTTTCTAGAATTTCGAAGTCGCGCTGCGGGAAAGAAAATGTTATTGGGATACATTGGATTACAGTCGCGCTGCGGGAAAAAAAAATGTTATTGGGAAACATTGGATTACAGTCGCGCTGCGGGAAAAAAGAATGTTATTGGGATACAATGATTATTCCGATATTATTACAGCAATTTCGGTGCTTTTTCTAGGATTTCGAAGTCGCGCTGCGGGGAAAAATATGTTATTGGGATATATCGGTAGAGTTTCTGTTTAGCTATCGTTATTGGGATATATCGTCAGAATCAGAGCTCAGGTATCGGTATTGCGATAATTAAAAAATATCAATATTTGACCGATATATCGATAAATAATCCAGCCCTAATGCTCATCTCGGCAGATCAAAACCAAATCCCTACTCTGGCCTCCTGGCCATCGTATATATGAACCCTTGAGACTTAAGTGGAATCTGGAGAGGTTAAGAGTGCTTTCAAATACCTGGAAGTTACAGTCTAATATATATCCATGTAACATCATACTTAAAGTTTTTATGGGAATTCATTGCTAATTGTAACGTCAAATGAGTTCTTGGCTGAATAATTATATCCATTCCAGTAAGTTTATGAGAACCATATACAGCTCTGTACTTTCCATAAAATCTCGGAAGGGAGGGAAATTTTAGGGAATCTATTGCATAACATCATTCTCAGATTAGTAATTAATTGAAAAATTCCTTACAACACTTAACATCTCACATTTGAAAATCCTGCACACGGGCCTACCATGCTCGATACAAAAAATCGTTAACATCTAATACGGCTCTATTTCATTTATCATTTTCTGCAGAAAAAAACCCGACATGCTTCACATGAATAAACACGAAAAAACACAGTCGTTTTAAATAGATTATAAGTTGGCCACAAGGGATCATGTGGAGCGGTATTTAGTCACGTGGCTTATCAAAAACTTATTTTGTTTAACCGAAAGCAAAAGTTTATTATGTATATTCTCAGGCAAGAAGATTTAAAACTCATTACTGGCAAAAGAGGTTGAAATTCTGTTTCCAGATGGCAATTATATTTTGATCAAGAATTCATATCCCTACATTTTGTAAAGTCCACAATTAAACGGATTCCATTTATAATAGTTTTAATGTGGTCATTCTACCGTTGCATCAACTTGTGAAATGCCATTAATTTTATATTTAAATATTAAGGGGATTTTAAGGAATTGTAACTGAAAAATATTATTGTGATTATTTCTTAAAAATTATGTGTTGAAACAATCATAATATGGATGTATTTCGTCTATGGCAAAGCTAACTAATGCCAGGAGACTTTTCAAAGGTCAGGTTTAAAAGTAAAAAAAAAATGGTCAAACAAATATTATTGGAAGTACTGTATTAAAAGAAATAAAAACAATTTTTATTTTAAACTGATGCCGATTATCTGTAATATTTATTGAATTATTCAGATTATATTTTATGAAATTTCATCATGGGTTCATTCGAAATATTTTATTCTATAACTGCAAAGAATTACAATAACGATAATAGCCACAAACCGAGTATTTTAAATTCAGAAAACAGGAATATTTCTTTATTTTAATCAACACCAAGAAAATAATAATATAACATTCTCAAATTTTCTCCTGTAAATATATCCTTTTTTAACACGTTCCAACACATTTGAAAAGTTTTTATGAATTCGCTTTGTCTGTTTGTCTGCCTGACATTAGTCCGTGTTCTAATTCGCGTAAATATATTCAAATTTCCATGGATTGATATATGTTGTTGGAGTTTACTGTAGCATGTTTGGTATTGAAAATGAAATGTGTAATATTTATGGTTCGTTTACAGGCACACTCTAAAGAATTCCGTTACATTACGGTCTATACAGAAAAATCGTTTGCAGCGTATTACTTACCCATCATACGTAATAGAGTAAGTCTTGCAATCGTTTTGAAAATCGAAATAAAAATTGTCAGATTTACACGTTTGAAACACTGGAGATTCCGGAAAACATATTTTTAGAAAAAAAAATGCTGTCCGTCTGTCTGTGTGTCTGTAAGCACTCCATCTCCCGAATAAATTGAGATAGAGACTGGAAATTTGGTATGTACTTAATATGTAATAATGGGAGAAACTTATTGAATTTCAGTAACCTTGATTATCTGGACTCTTGAAATATTCGCTCTGATAAAAGGCATATAAAATTTTTTGAAATTGTTTATTTTAAGGAGTGAATATAAAAGACAATAAAAAAACATACATTTTGCATAAAGAATGAAGTCGATCGGGTTATGAGTTGCCGAGATGTATTTGTAATCCTATTTGACACACTCTTCGATTTTTCGTGACCCTGTATTTCATTCAAATTGCAATTCAAAGATATATTTTAATTGGAAATGAGACGCTTAATCCGACGCAATAAACCGTTTGTTAGTATGATTAATTTTTTTGAAGTTATAAGGATGTTTCTTTTACGTAATTCAGTAATAGAGCCTTTAAAGTTTATGACGTCATCAAGCCACGATGTTATTCGAATTGCAATGCATTTTATAAACAGTTTACACATGTTTTATTTTCATATTTAATATTGTGCATATCCATGATGTGTAAGTATTACGGTGGCCCCCAAAGACTAGTTTAATGATGCTACAATATTTTAAACATATTCAAATTGATACAAATATGGTGGCTATAGAATGTAGCGTTCATTTACAGGGGCTCTCAAGAGAATTCGGTTACAGTACTATCTACTGTCTATGAACAATAATTGTAGGTAGCTCGTTTTTAGTTGTGGCACGCGTTTTTAAACGTAACTAATTTTTCGCACATTAATTGGTGCATATAAATTCTATAGATCCTATATAGGACTGCTCAAACGTATATTTTCGTTTATTGAGGGAAATTTATGAAGAGGGATTTTAAATTGTGCTATGTACTTAAACTAAAGTAAAATTGATTTGAACACTACAATAAAATATTTGTATGCTAACTAAAAACAACATAAATGTCCTAAAAACATATACATATCATTTCATAAAATACTATACTGAAGGTGTTTTGGCTCCATATACAAAACTGTACTTTACATATACAACCGAACGCTTTCAAGTGTACTTATGTTTGTTTTGTAACCCTCATGATGAGCAAAGATTTGCTCGAAAGCGCTTGGTTGTATATGTAAAATACCGTTTTGTATATGGAGCCAAAACACCTTCAGTAAATTATTTTATGACATAATATGTATGTGTTTTTAGGCGATTTACGTTGTTTTTAGTTAGTATTTGTAGTACAAGGTGAATATAAATTCAAAGAGTGTGTTTTATCATAACTCAAGTTTTTGATTAAAATATTTGTATATCGAAAACTGGGGTCGAAATAGATTTCTACTCCAATATGATTCCGGTATTTTTTAATGAATTTATGATGATATTTTAATAAAATTAGAGACATATTAGCGCATTTATTTATATAAAAGTAACGCTATTACACATAAGTGGTTGATGAAACTACCATCAAATTTCCAAACAGAATTCAACTAAACCCTTCATATTGTGAAATGTAGTTGAAACTGTATATGGGTCCGCTGATTAAATTACTGTGCACACTTCTTGTGATGTCAGCACGGTTAACACAAACAAAATGTTGAAAAATTCCTTAAAATATCTTCATTACATATTATATATAGAGAGAGTGTGTGTGAGAGAGAGAGAGAGGGAGAGAGAGTGTGTGTGTGAGAGAGAGAGAGGGAGAGAGAGTGTGTATGTGAGAGAGAGAGAGGGAGAGAGATTGTGCAGATATAAAATATTTCTATTTTAAAATCAAAAGAAGTTTTTTTCCGCATGAAATGAACTTATAAAGTTAATGCGTAAAAAGATCCAAATAACCAAATAGAGAAAATATTTTTTTTAAATTTACAATAAACATTATACTTACTCTTTAATATATCTAGAATTATAAAACATACAATTTTTTAATAAGTAAAAATGTTTGTAAAACTTTTAAAAGGTATAATAAAAGAATGCTAAACTTAATTACTAGTACAAATCCAAAAAAGTCAAAGTTTGTCGAAGTTTACTTTATATTAAGATTTAAAAAAAAAAAAAAAAAAAAAAAAAAAAAAAAAAAAAAAACAATTTTCTTTCAGCAAACAGAGAAAATAAGAAATAAAAACAAAATTTGTAGACTGTTGTGAACTTCATAAATTAAGACATGACAGAATTGTAACAACTTTTCCTTTCATTTTAAGGTAAAAATCTTTTACAGGTCAGTTTGCCCCAGCTTATAATTTGGTTTGTTTTATGTACGGTGATTTTGGAGTTGTGACTTTGTTATAAATTGTTTATGCTTTATATAGTTTCAGAAAACTCACATAAGTTATACGTTATATATTTTTAACTAGTTATTTACCTTTTTATACTTTGTTTTCTTTTAAAATTAGGGTAATTATAACAACGAAGATCGACATCATAAAATTCATGGAATGTTCAAATTTGGACGAAACATTTGACAAGCGATATTTTTCAAGATTTAAAAACCCTCAATCATTTTTAAAGAATAGTTGATATGTAAAGGTATAATCTATAGCATGTTACTTGCTTCACAGCTTATTTAAGACTTTTAGTTACGATAAATATCCTTATCTTATGATAAAAAATCTTCTAAAATTGTAGCTTAATTTTTTTTTCTGAAAGTTATTTAATAATAACAAAAATAAAATAATACAGTCGTTCCCCATCAGTTTTCTAATCAAATTCCTTAGCAAAACAAATCTTTTACAATTAAAATTCAGAAAAGTACGTCCAAATCTAAACTATTTTACTTTATTTTATCTTATTAATAAATATAAATTTATAGCGATTTTGAGTAATTTTTTCCTCTTCTCTATATGAATAAATGGCAGATAATTTTCAAACAAAAGGTTTTTTTTCTTTTTTCTAGCAGAAATATGTAATAGAAAATACTATTAAAAGATAATAAGTTAAAAGAAAATCATTAAAAAGAAAATTATTTTTTGTAACTTATCATTTTATCAAAATTCATTCCAAGAAAATATCGTTTAAAAATTAAGCAATTTAATAAACGTTCATAAGATAAATATTCAGGGAAATATTTTAAATTTAAGCTACATGTAAAATAAAGTTAAAATCATAATAATATGTGTTTAATAAAAATTATTGAAAACGTATTTCACGTGAAAAAAATAAATTTATAATATTTTTTTATTTTAAAATACTACATTTATAATTAGTTTGGGTAAATTTTCCCATTGTATCACTTCCATTTAATATATGTACAAGAATATCCTTAATCTGAAATAAAAGTAAACAGTAAAAAATTTAACAGGTTATAAATTTTAGTATTGGCGGGTCGGTTCTTGCATCAGAATGCTTTTGAGAATTTAGAAAGAAGTATTTTCTTAAACTAATTAGCAGAAAAACAAGTTGGGAATTTTTCTTGAATTGACAAAGTATAAAAAATTTCTAAATGTATTTAAAATAATGAAAATACTTAAGAATAAAGACTTTGTTAATGATATTATTGTGAATCAGTCATTTTTAATTAAAAGCGATTTGCAAATGTGTTTTTCTAGACATTTTAAAAATTAATTATCTAGTGTTTTACGTATTATATAGGCAGAGGTAGCACGAACTCTGTTGATAAATTACAAATTTGAATAATACATGTCATAGCTAACAATTTTGGCTATAGAACACGAATTTACATTTAGTCAAAAGAAAAAACAATAGAATGGTTCCACTTCATGCTTAAATCGGTTTTCCATTGATAAAAGCAACAAGTGATTAAAGTAGCCACAATTCATGTTCAAACAACATTTAACGCAATGCTTTATATTTTGGAATTTGAATACCAGTGTGTTTGCAGTATTACTAATTGAATTAATCTGTCTCTTTCAACATTTAGTATGATGTCGTTAAAGTTCACACTGTTTAAAATAAGTAAAAGTAAAATAGAAAATTTTGTTACAATATCATCATTGTAAGAGGTATTAGTTGTCAGAGTTATTAATGAAAACACAAAGAGGATTTCTGACTTTGCGGAAATGTACTTTGTAATAGAACAGACATTTATAAGCATTTTGGATATATCAGGTTATTGAAGTAAACATAGGCTATATAACAATAACCTATGACAGATAATTTTTATACCACATTTATTAAAATTGACACACGTGTTCCCATTTTATCAGGGAAAGAAGAACTTTACAATGTCAACGGTCAAAAACATTATGTTATTTTTCTGCAAATAATTGAATAAAAAATTTTAAATGGAAAAAACATATAGAAACCCAAGAAATCAAACTTTAAAATAAATAATCATTTCACAAGTTCTCTTTACAAATACTAAATAAATGCTAATATATCCGATGGTTGGAGTATCATAGTTGAGAATTTTCCAACAGAGCAAAAATATGCCGGAACAAGGACCTGAAACTGGGTACTTCGGTTTTCCATACCAACGCTCTCCCTACTGAGCTATCCCGACGATATCCTTGAATCGTCGGATAATTGAATATACTTTCCTCTGTTCATTATAAATGTTAATAATTTAGAAGAACTCAAGGCTAAAACTGCCACAATAAAGGTTCTTACCGTATTTCTTAATATGCACCACTCTTTGATCCCCCTTAAAACGTAATATACAAATACAGAATACAGAATACAGAAAATATGAAGAATTTCATAATTGGCAATAATGTTTATTAAAAAAAAATCGAAAAAGAGCATAAAATTAAGGTATAAATAGTAAACTATAAATATTTAATAATATCGCACTCTCAAAACATTCTTCTTTAATTCTTATATATTTAAAGAAATAGAAGAAACTTCAAGATGCATAAGATTTAATCTATGAGGAAAAATTTATTTGTCCCAGACACTGTTTTAAGATTAAATATACCAACAGTATTATACACATCACATTATATGCGACTGTTTTTAAGAAGAAATAACTTTTTTTTATCCGAATACATACATCTTATAAAAGATTTTTCTTTAGATTTTCAGATACAATGCTTTTCAAAGTACACACTGGAGTGATAAATTGCAAATTTTATGCTTTGTGACTCGAGTTACCGTAACACAACCCGTCCGTAGTGAATTTTCTTCCGGTTAGATTTTTTCCCATACCTCTTTCAAATACATGTTAGTTGAAAGCTTATAAAATATATTTTCGTCGATTCTGTTTTACACTCATTTCCGACCTAATTTAACCTCTTTCAGTTTGGCTGAATGCTTTTATTTTGATACTTTATTTTATGTTTATTTTTAACCTTATATATTTTTTCTAGATTCTTCACTCTTATTAGATCACAAATTGAAAAATCTTTTCCATTTTATTTTCTCTGTATTTTGAAGAATTGTGAATTTTGTAAACATTGAGAAACATTGAGAAAATGAAGTGCTAGAAGAAAAATCAAATGTAAAATACCATAAATACTGGTTTTAAATCGTATAAATGACGATTGACAATCAAGTATCACATGTCATCAAATAAACAAGTATAAATCATTTTCATAACGACTATTGATAAAGACTCAGGTTGTTGGCAGCTTAATTTAAAAAAAAATACATTATTATTTGATTTATCTCTTTTTTTTTAATTTTTCTTTGATTAATAACAGATTTAACTCTTTTATTTATTTTGGAAATGTTTTTGAGCAATAAATTAAAAAAAACAATCAAGAAGGACAAATATCTTTCTTGATGCTGATGAAGAATGATGTAAAATGATGATGATGAAAAATCTCAATAAAAGGATAAAAATAACAATTATTATCCATATGTTTTATCCAAAGGTAAAGATAGTTTTAAGTATAGATATATATTCTTTAATTTTGTGGTTACTAGAACTCATATTTATTTCATGTTGTTGAGAAATTACCAAATTATACATCCAATTATATATTTTTATGCAACTATTTTTTGAAAAATTCTGGTCCAATATTACAGTTATAGTTGTATTTCATTGTGTAAGCGCAATAATACATTTAATTTTTTTTTAGTTTAATAATTTATATAAATTGTATTATGAATAAGGTGGGTGAACCAAAGATGGCCAGTATCCCTGAGGTAGCCCACCTGGTAAAAGGAGAATTAATTTAATTTTTAATCACAAAATGTTGCTACTGCATTGTCAATCATATATCAGAAGTGCTCGTGGCCTTAATTTATAGATATCACCTTGATCCTCCGACATTTTATGCAGTGATTTCACTTTTGAGGAGTAGTCGTTCTAATTTCCAGGTAAGAAGATTTTTTTTTTAATTTACACGTGTTGAAATTCTTAGAACTTTGAGGTATGACACGTTTTTTGAAAGCTTATTTCCTTCTCTTTAACCACATTTAGTTCAATTCCAAGAAATATCAGATTAATGCTTTTACGTCGCGCAAATGGCGACCATACGCATATTCCCAAGGTGGTCACCTTAGAAAACAAATGTGGAAATCACACCCAGAAAAAGGAATTGATTAAAACTACAAAACATGTTTTGTTGAGTACATTTTGGTTGTTTTAGCAAAATTCAAGTAAAATTGAACCATTTTACTTGAATTAACAAAACATTTTTTGCTGACAATACAAATTTTTTTTTTTTTTTTTTTTTTTTTTTTTTTTTTGGAATTGCTGGAATTGCAAAAAAAAAAAAAAAAAAAAAAAAAATTTGTTGATTTAAACAAAATTTCCATTGACCTATATTTAAACAAAAAGTTTCGTTGGGTCAACCAAATTTTTGTTGATTCAACAAAACTTTTTTATGGGTGCAGTGTAGTAAGGGTGATTTTCAAAATTTCTACATAAATATCTGAAAAAACTTATTTCCATTTATTTTTAACACCAGAGACCACTCAAAAGAAGTCAGTAACACCCAGAAGAAAATCCCTGAACTACTGTGCATAAAAATTGCTTCAAGATATTTTCGTGTCATAAGAAGATTAAAAGAAAAACTCGAAAGATATCAAAAGAAACAAAGGATGATCAGAGTATAATAGTAAGCAAAATAGTTTACCGATAATTTTTTTTTTTTCACATTTTAATAGTGATTTCAATACATGGGCTCCTTTGGAACACCTATGCGCCAAAGGTGGCCCACAAGCTACAATTTTGAAACTGTATTATAAAAGTAATTAAATTCTATTTTACAACGAAAAATATACTTGATATGTGATAGAGATAAGTGTAAAATTTTACAAACAAAAATTCAGCCACACACACTTAACCGGAAAATTATAAAAAATCCACAAAGCTTAACTATGACCATCTTTGGGTCACCTACCTTATAAATTTTATTACACACGCATATATTTTAGCAGCAAATATTGCATTTATAATTTTAACTAATTAGTGGTACAGCATTTAACATTTTCTGTAATGCCTGGTTTACAAATGAACCCTGCATTTTTAACGCTGAAATGACATATTTTGGGTATATTTGGTGACCCTTTAATTCACTCATGAAAGAAATGAAAATTTTCTTGAGAAAATACGTGCCGGATAAAAGTCAAATCCAAAAGATCATAAAAAAGCGAATACTGCAATAGTTTTTCTGTAAACAATGGTTTAAAAAAAAAAAAAGTTTTATCCTATGTTATAATATGAGTAATGTCTGCGTGTCTCTCTCTCTCTCTCTCTCTCTCTCTCTCTCTGTGTGTGTGTGTGTGTGTGTGTGTGTGTGTGTGTGTGTGTGTACAAATTTAATCTTAAAAACGGCTCAAACGATTTTTACTAAATTTTCTATCCTACCTTTTTGGGGTAGATGCGATAAGTTGGGCTAATTCACATGTTTGAGGAAAACTCGATTAATGGGTCATTTTGGGGTCATTACGGGTTCAATGTGAATGCCTGAAGATTCAAACAGTTATTATGTTGTTGAACACATGACAATAAACGAAGTCGCAAAGTTGGCAACATCGCCAAATACAGCCAAATTTGGCGAAATGTTGGCAACATTGGCGGTAAAATCGACTTTTATGATTACAAATGCCAAAATACATGCTTGGTGCCAAATGAAAGAATGTGCCAAGTCTGCGCATTTTCGCCAACTTTTGGCGACTTTTGACGAAAATATTGGCTTTTAGAATCTGAATAAATTTTTTAAACCAATAGGAGCCGAAATACATGATTCAACAAATCAGTGTCCATAGAGCGTTTTCGAAAACAGAATTCAAGTTATCAGAGTAAATAGAACTGATTATTATATATTGTACAGAAAAAAAAAATTATATTGAGTTGAACACAAAGCTAATTTTTACCGAGCATAGCTCGGTTTTTCCCGCTGGTAATAATTATAAGAAAACAATAGAACTTTAATTATTGTGCAAAATATGTCGAAATGATTAATTTTGTGGGTCGCAATAGCAATAAAATGATCTACGCATATCTACAAATTGCGATCGGTGGATGTGCGATTTTATATCCCGTGTCTAAGCTGACCCCTGAATTCTCTTTGCCTGTTTAAAAAGTCGACTTAATCATCGGAAAATACGTTAATTGTTAATTTGTACAGTTGCATTCCTCTCTTTTGATCTTTTGTAGATTGAACTTTCAAAAGTTCACAAATTAGTCTCTGAAGTTGCCCAAAATCAATACGATTATACACAAAATTTCAATAAGTAAAAAAAATTAAATAGTTAAAAAAACATTCTTTTACAAACATTCAATATGTATTTTAAAAATCACAGCTAGTTTCATGACTGCAATTCATGTTTTTCTTAACAATTTCCATTACGATAAGTTAATTTTGCGGAAACCGATTATGAAAATTTCACCTGCTTGATTTATGCTTGGTAGAAAGCGACCGAGTGAATTTATTTTAAAAAACATAATTCGTTCTCTGTGTCTTTTTTAATATATGGCAATTGGAAAGAAAAACATTATTTAAACTATCTATTCAAAATTTCAAATTTTTTTTCTGAACACAATTTAATTAATATTAAGCTATTAATTGATTATAGCGTATTTTTTTAAAACAATTCTTAAAAACTTTATTTTTTAGTTATATTTTCTATTTTTCAGTGTTTAAAATATTTCATTGTTGCAGTTTCACAGCCATTTGGCCAATTTTGACTAGCTTGGTTTGGAGAATAACTAATGCCATTGTTTTAGTAAATTGTTTATAATTGTAACCATAAGTAATATTTGGCGGTTCATCCCTTGCAACTGGATACCGGGAAAAACCCGTAAAAATAATTTATTAACTTATAATTAAGTTCTAAAAATAGTAAAATGTTGCATTGTCATTGAAAACACATCTGTGTACATAATTTTTATATTTTTAGCCTATCAGCTAATGAGTGAACAATCGATTACAAAATTCTACCTTTACAAACGAAACAAAACTTAAGTAAAATAAAAGAGTTTAAAAACAAAATTCTTATGAGTATGCAAAAATATAAATTAATGTAAAAAAGAAAATAATACCAAAGTCATGGAAAATTATGTTGAGCACAGCATTAAAAATCCCATATAACTGGCAATAAATTTGTTATTGAATTCAACTTACCTCATTTACCTCGAATTTTGTATAATATTTCCATAAGCACATATACATATCGTTATAAAAATTCCATTTTCAACAATAGTTGTCTAGCAGCATACATGTTCTTTTTATATCGATAGTAATTTTATGTATATTACTACACATAAAAGGAAAAGCAATCTCACTTACATGCATTATTATAAAACTTTTCTAGCACCAAACACATCACTTGGTTCTGTAAACTAAAACTTTTATTCCAAAATTCAAATTTTAACTTTCATAAAAATGTTAGATTGCCTCCAAACTATATTAAGTTACATTGTTTTACGTTTTTATTCAAATGATATTTTCAATTTGCATAAATTTTATTGGGTAATAACTACGCAAAATAAGTTTCAATTGAATTTCAAAAAGTTTTACAGCATTTAGTCTTGCTTATTAATTCGCAGAGATTTTTGTTCGTCACATTTATAAAACAGGAGAAGTTCAATTTAAATGTTTATAATAATATAACTATCATATTTTCTCAGTACAATGTGAATGAAAAAGAGTTTTAGAAAGTGTACTGCTTGTGGCATTGTTTATTTTACAAAACATAGAAATAGTACATAAATATTAAATTTCCCATGAAAATCTCACGGTCTGATTAGCCTATTCGTTCAAATAATTAAGTTTTTATTCGAAGGGGCTGCTTCAGTTAAACTCCTCGATCGCGTAATCCGATATTAACCTATGAAATAACATTAACCTATGATATAATATTAACCTGGGTACGTAAATTCATCGTAGGCATCAACTAAAACAATATAATAAAAGAATTAGTTTTCTTAGTCCAAAATCTAGTGAAATACGTAGCCGTTTTACAAAATATACACTTTTAGTAAAATGGCATTGATTTAATGTAAGTTTTCAACCACAAATTTCCTTACTTAAAGTTAAACAGAGAAGAAAAATGTCAATGCTTCGAAAAAATCCTGCGTATTTAATGGAGATATGTGTAATGATTACACCCAGAAAAAAGTTTTGTTGAATCTACAAATATTTGGTTGACCCAACAAAACTTTTCGTTTAAATATGGGTCAATGGAAATTTTGTTTGAATCAACAAAAAAAATATTGTTGATTCTTTTTGCAATTCCAAAAAAAAATGTATCTTCAGCAAAAAAATATTTTGTTAATTCAAGTAAAATGGTTCAATTTTATTTGAATTAACAAAATTATTTTTGTTACATAGATACATGCTTGGTGTTATTTTAACAATCTATTTTCTTTCTTCAACAAAATATATTTCGTTTGTTTAAATGATAAAATATGTTATGTTACGAACTTGTTTTGTTTATACTACAAAAACTTTTGTTAATTGAACCATTCTAAATATGCAATTTTAACTATTTCTTAATTCATTTTTAGCAGTGAATTACGCCTGCAAACCTTAAATAATAACAAGTGAATATTTATCCTGCTTATTTTCAAGCGCAAACCGAGAATTGCCCAAGCCCGGAGTCGATCCCGGGTCCTCAGAACAGCGCTCTGAGACTCTACCACTGAGCTGCAAGGAACGACATCCAAGCTCGGCAGTTCTCACTCTTATATATGTGGGAACGGCTGCAACCACAGCATAAGAGGGAAATGGCATCAGGAGCACGCAAATTTCTGCGACAAACATGAGAAGACAATACAAAGCCCAGCATACGTCAACACATAGTTAATTTTTAATTCATTTTCATCAGTGATTTACGCCTTCAAAAAGCAGGATAAAAATTCACTGGTTATTATTCAAAGATTACAGGTGTAATTCACTGCTGAAAATGAGATACAGGTTTTGCAGAAATCGCGAAAAATGCAACATAGCAGCGCCACCTGTTGTGCGATTTACACCAAAAAGTAATCAGCAACAATTTATATCAGGAAGTAACTGAATATAAAGTTTTATTAAATTCCGTGCATTAGTTCTTAAGATAGAGCGCCCACAAAATTTTTGTCACATACAGACAGATAGAGTCATTGACATTCTAAAAACAGTCAAATCGTGTTCAGGACCTACCTAAAATCCGTCGGAAACCGGAAGTCGAAAATTTTCATGATTCCAATACTTTCTTCTTGTAAAGATAGAAGAGGATAATAAATGGGACAAGGGGATTTTTAAAACTACCTTGGTCCGTCCCAATGAAAAAAAGTTTTAATTATCCAAAAATTATGTTAATCTTTTAATTATATAGCTATATAAGTCAAATAAATCGAGTTACGTGAGAGAGTTACGGCTACTACACAACAATTTAAATTTTGCAAAAACAACAAAATTTTGCTGGAATTACAAAATTATTGTAAAATTTAAAAAACAGGTTTTGTTAATTCAAGTAAAATTGATGAAATTTTGTTAAATTTTTGTAAGAGTGTTAACAATTTTTTTTTATCCAAGCAACAAAACCAATTTTTTTACTTCGACTAAAAATTTTGCTAAAACAACCAAAATGTACTCAACAAAACATGTTTTGTTGTTTTAATCAATTCCTTTTTCAGGGTGTAATTTTTAGAAAGATCAAATTGATTGATTCAAGTTTTGCGGAGAGAGAGTGCCCACCGATTTAAAAAAACTCATCTGAAAAAAAAAAGCACTTAAAATTTCTGTTACTGTTTCTCGTTATTATGCACTCTACTTTGTATATTTCCAATATTTCCGTTTCAGTTTCAATTTTCATTTCCAGCTAACAAAATATGATTCTCGTACGTATTAAGAGAACCTTAAACCTTTATGCTCGAAATTATAAATAAAGAAATTTCTCCACTTCAATAATTATATTCCTTAATATCTGAAGATATATTGGAATTGAAATGAAATTTAGAAAAGTTTTTTCGTTAAAACTGATTTAAAAAATATACAGTCAAAGCTCGTTTTGTAAATCATATCCCAAAATAAATAGATTAATTAACAAAAAATAATGTTATGGCAATCTGGCAATTCTTATAAAAAGAATGTAAGTCAATGTATGGTATTCCTATTGTCTTGATAATGGAAAGGTTTCTTTTGTTGCAAATTTTTCGTATGAGATTTTTTAATAAGAAAAATGCTACACCTATGTAAAAAAAATTCCTGACGGCTCGGCCTACAGGCACAGGTAGATTTTGAAGACGCAGACCATGGGGCGCCTGTTTGTTGGGAATTTCGGAAGAAATGACCTTTTTGCCATGATGCAGCAATTACCGCCTACTTCGAAACTACTTTGAGGAACCGCCTACTTCGAAACCTAATTTATTTGCAGGCGAAGCCAGCAGGGTTTTTTTTTAAATTATTTATTTGCTATAAGAGTTTTTCCTGTAAAAAACTTGTCAATATAAAAGTTTTAGATAATATTAAGGGGATTTATAATAAATTTAAGCGGATTTGAAATCTTGGGAATTGACGAAGTTATGATTTTTTTTCTTCTAAAACCCCTCCCCCCCCCCTTGAGGCCATTTTTAATTATATCAAAAATCTGTCATACATAGATTTTCGGCCCTTCTCCTAGAAGTAATAATAATTTCAAACGGATTCGATACGTATCATAATTAAGAAATTATGGGGGTTTTCTGTTTTCACAAAAAGCCCCCCCCCCATCCCCCCCTCGGTTCGATTTTGCTCACTAACGAACTTGACCAAGATTTTATGCCCCTTGATTTTATGTATCAGTTTCGAAAAGATGCGGGAGTTGGAACCGCCTATTTCGAAAAATAACTTGTTTGCAGGCGGAGACGGCAGGGATTTTTTTTTTTTTTTTTTTTTTTTTTTTTTGCTATAAGGGTTGGTCCTATAATAAACTTGTCAATATAAAAGTTTTAGATAATATTAAGAGGATTTATAATAAATTTAAGTGGATTTGATATCTTGTGAATTGACGAAATTATGAATTTTTTTCTTCTAAAACACCCCCTTCCCCTCCCCCCTTGGGGCCATTTTTAATTATATCAAAAATCTGTCATACAAAGATTTTCGGCCCTTCTCTTAGAAGTAATAATAACTTCAAACGGATTCGATACGTATCATAATTAAGAAATTATGGGGGGTTTTCTGTTTTCACAAAAAGCCCCCCCCCCCTCCCCACTCCTTGGTTCAATTTTTCCCATTAACGAACTTGACCGAGATTTTATGCCCCTTGATTTTAGGTATCAGTTTCGAAGAGATCTGTGCAGAATTATTGCAATTATCGTGTTCATAAAAAAGTGACATATATATATATATATATATAAAGTTTTGAACTAGGGGTGGTTTTGGGTTCTGGGAGTCATGATCGGCGTAGATCTGAAAATTTTTTCAAAAATTCCAACTTAGGTGAGAATGTAATAGGTAGTATTTGTTACGAAATCTACCTAAAAATGGTCGAGTAAATAACCACTTTTTAAAAAAATTAGGTTTGGCTGTTTCGCCGTGCTTTTTAAATGTGATCGAGCAAAGTATTTTGCATGGAAAGTAAAATTTACTTTTATTAATAGATGGATTAAATGAATTTTACATTAAATTTTCTTTAATGTTGCTTAACAGTACCGTTGGAGCGTAAAGGGTTAAATGAAAAAAGATTTCGAAATTTTAAACCAATCAAAGTGGTGTAACCACTTAAAGCAAAGAAGAATATAAACAGATGTAACCGAAAAAGATCAAGAAATTGATGTGATATATCATAAGTTAAGTATAGCCTCCAATATTTAAAGTAACTTATTGAAAAAATTGGAAAAATACAAACAATAAATGCACTTTGCTTTTCTGAATTGTGTTACACTTTAATGCAGATACGTGCATTTAATAAATAATAAACAAAAATTATCTTCGAATATATTCTGAAATATTTCTTGAAATCTCGAACAAAAAAAATTGTTTCAAAGAGCTGTTTCTTTTTTTCTGAAAAAAAAAAATTAAATGAGAAATAAGTTATTCACTTTGAAATTCATTACTTCTTTTTGCGTTAATGGAATATGAATTTATTCAAGTGATTTTCTTTACTTTTTTAGGTTTTCTTTATGATATTTAGCTTAACGTAACTCAAATATAGCAATAATGAATTCATATTAATTTGAACTTAGATCGATACATAAAGTAATGGCATTTACAATTAAATCTATTTAATAATTTCTCAATGAAACTGTATTTATTATCACAAATATTGATATTATTCTTGAAATATTGCTTTTAAACAAAAATATTATACATTAAATTTGTGATAATTTTTTATTTGATTTGACTCCTATAGGACTTTGGTTTTTTTTCTTGTATTTTATTATTATATTTCCTTGTATTTAATTATGGTTCTATTTTTTAATAATACTTTGATTCATAATACAAGGTGATTTAAAATTATCCCTTCAATTGGCGACTAGTTTTATGTTCAATCGTACCACAATTTATAAAAAAGTTTCCTTGGGTTAGATATTTCATAAATTATCTTGGTATGAGTGTATGACAGAGGAAATTTTTCAAAAAGAGGAACGAATATAATAAAAAAAAGTCCTTCCGGCCATTAGCGGGAGGAAAAGGTAGCTTTCCTATATCTTCGTTTTAAAATTTTAGCTATAATGTTACACGAAAACAGCAAGCTAAAAAGCAAAGAAAACGTTTACAAAAGATTCGTTAATACTGAAATAGAATAAGAAATTCGCCAAATTATTGAGCTATAGCCAAATTGGCTTCATTTATGAAGACTTATTTTGGTCACCAAATTTGGCAATATTTCGCCAAATGTCGCCAAGTTTGGCGCTAACGGATATGAATATGTAATTTTATGCGTATAATTGGGAAAATGATTACAACAATGAAAATTTTTGTAATGTACTGTCTTGTTTCAAAATGTCAGCCACCCTAGAATTTCAAACTGCTCTATCTCAGCCATTTTTTAAGATAGAGGTAAAACAAAAAATGCCCTGGAATCCTTGTATCAAGGCCTAACACCCAATTAAAATATAAATTTGAATTTTTAACTTTTTTGTATATTTATTTTAGTTTTAAATCTTTAAGTGGCCGCCATCTTGAAACAAGACGGCGGAGCAAGCTGGCCAACGAACTTGGTCGAGACATTGGTGAGCTTAATACACACAATTAGTTTCATCCAAATTGATTTATAAATACGAACGTTATCGTATGACATAGGTCAGATTTATATATACATATATATATATATATATATATATATATATATATATATATATATATATATATATATATATATATATATATATATATAGCTTTCAAACAATATGGCAGTTATAAGTAAAATGTTAGATACTGGCAATTTAGGCCTTGGTGGATCCAGGACTAATGCTCGGTACAGGAAGATTATTAGGGATCTTCCTGGATCGTTATCAGATAACCTATTCTATTGTCCCAAGCCTGTACTATGTTTTCGAGAGTGTGAATCTAAGCGTTGCCTTACATGTCCTTTAGGCTGATAAGTCCCAGATTTCAAATAATCACAATCTTAATTTGGTAAAATTTTGCAAAGCATACAATGTAATCTATTCATTGAAATGCAATTCGTGTAATATGGAATATATTGGACAGTCTTGTCAAAAATTACATAAGCGGCTAAATTTACATCGTTCTCATATTGATAAATTTAAAAAATCTAAATTTCAAACTACTCATAATATTGAATATACTCATTTCAAAAATCATGATTTTAAAAATATTACTATTAAAATACTTAAAATACAAAAAAAATTTACTGAACTTCTTTTTCTAGAATCTAAATATATAAGACATTTTAATACTACCTATCCTTATGGATTAAATCAATTAGTATACAAAAAATCACATCCTGTATTTTCAGATTTAACTAAATATGAAAATTATAAAAATCTTTATTCAGGATTAAATTTTTCAAACATAAAAAAAAACTTCAAGATCTGGTAGAGGTAAACATAATAACAAAAAATACACTGATGATATTGTGATACAACAGGAGCTTGATGATCTTGAGGCACAATTTTGTAATGATTATTGTTGGCTTGCTATCAGAAAACATGTTTTTAGTATTAACAAGAACGAAAAATCATGCGTCAAGCATAGATTATATAGCACTTTCCATCGCTTCCAAAATAATTTTACAAATCATACCGTTTGATAAGCTAAAAGCTAACATCTAAGTAAACAATTTAGAAAACGCATAACATATTTAAAAACATAATTTCAGGAATTTCCAACATATACAATATTCGGAAAAATATCCGAATACTTTTATTCAGCCCTGTATAGGATCTATAGATTTGTATATATGCTACATAGGATGATAATTTTAGTTCAGTTAGGAAACGCGTAGCACAGTTTAAAATTCTGCGTCTGGAGTTTGTCAATAAACAGAAATGTGTTCGCGAACTTTTGTGCTGCCCTGTATAGGATCTACAGAATTTATACACACCACGTAATAGACAAAAAGCAAGTTAAAATTAAAATCGCGTTCAATAACTTAAAACGCACTTCCAGGAATTATTGTTAACAGACAGTAGATAATTCTTTTGCGTGTCCCTGTAAATGAACGATGACTGCTATACACACGATATTCCGTAGTAAGTCTCTTGTAATGCACCTTAGTGATCTATATAAATTTCAATGCGTTTAAAATAGTGAAACATTATTTAAATAAACCGCAGACGATTTTTCTCCATAGACGTAATGTAACGGAATTCTTTTTACTGTCCCTGTAAAGTAACTATAAGTGCTATGCACACCCTGTTCCATATTAAGCTTCTTCTAATGCACCTTAGTAATATATATAAATTACAATGCGTTTAAAATAGTGAAACATTATTTAAATAAACCGCAAATGATTTTTCCCCATAGACCGCAATGTAACGGAATTCTTTTGAGTGTCCCTGTAAAAAAACTATAAGTGCTACACACTTCCGTTGAAATAGGGAACATGCTATAGATAACGACAATAACATATAAAAATTGCAGAGCAATCCGAGCATATTTACGGGAGTTAGAGCACGGACAGACGGCAGACGGCCAGACGGCAGACGGCCAGACGGCCAGACGGCCAGACGGCCAGACGGCAGACGGCCAGACAAACCGAAGTCATAAGCACTTTTCAACTAGGTTGGAAAGTGCTAAAAAGAAATATTTAAACCAATATTTCAAAGTATTTAAAAAGAATCAATATTCTCCACATTTTTGTGATATATTTTATGATATTCTTCATTATAGAGCAAACCTATTAAATACAAGTCTTTCTAATAAACCTAAATATAAAACTAATAATACACAACTAATTATAAATTTTTCCAATCATGTATTTAATAATATCAATTTACACAATATCATAAACAACACTACTAATAATTTTCCAATAAAAAATTTTAACATTCACAAGACATATAAATATAATCGCACACTTAGACGTAAAATTTTTAATTACAATTCTTTTGCAAAACAATTGGTCTCTTCAAATAATTACCCTTGTTATTGTAATGACCCAAAATTTCAAAAGTACATAAATACAACACATGGTCATATCATTACTGGTGATCTTAATATTGTAGAACAACCTATTTTACAAAAGTTAATGCATAATGGAACAAAATTTCGCCTTCCATATAGGTGTAATATCAAGTCCATAATATTGCAGTTTATTCAAGATATTGATTTGTTTATATATAAAATTGCTATTGATTACAATAAACCAATCGAGTATTTTAGTGAATGAAGATTTTCTGTAATAGATAAATTAAAAAATGAAATTATAAAAAATTATCAACATATTACACATGCAGCTTTTAAAAACATAAATAAACATATATCAGAATTACAAAACAAATTTATAATTACTTATGTAGATAAATCTCCAAATAATTATGCTATCATTTGTAAAGAGTACTATAAAGTGTTAATTCACAATGCAATTAACACAAGTAATATTTTTAATAAAACTAAATTAAATATTGAAATTAATAATAGAAAATTATTAAATTATCACAAATTACTAAAAATCAAATGTAATAATTTAAATTATCCTTATCTTGTTATAATTCCAAAATTTCATAAAAATCCAATTAAATTTCGCACAGTTACAATCGGGTGTATCACATATAATAATAATGCAAGCAATTTACTACTTAATATTTTAAAGCAGATATATGATATAACGTTAAAACATAATAACCAACATTGCCTAAAAAACAGTTTTCAACTTATTAATAAAATACATAATATCAATCCGGTAAAATTCATAAAAACATTGGATTTTAATGATTTATTTAATAACATTGATATAAAAGACTTACACAAAACAATGTGTATATTATTTAAAGAATTTAAATCTCAATTAAAATTAAAAGAACATATTTTCTAAATTTTTTTAAAACTTTACTAAATTTTACATTGCATAATAATTACATCATATATGACAATATTATTTATAAACAATGCCAGGGAATTCCGCAGGGCGGGACCGCTTCTAGTATTCTCTCTGACCTTTACTTATATTATTATGAAAGAAATATTAGTCCGAACAATGATTATGTATTTTATCGCTATATTGATGACATTATCATATTTTATTTCAATGATAAAAATTGCACATCACCACTCAATTTTTATCATAATCAGCTTAAATTAAGCGAAAATGATTTAATTAATAATAATATAAATTTCTCGACTTAAAAA
This sequence comes from Maratus michaelseni, assembly GCA_963931845.1. NCBI lineage: Eukaryota > Metazoa > Arthropoda > Arachnida > Araneae > Salticidae > Maratus > Maratus michaelseni. The sequence goes on from OZ007587.1 coordinate 353,829,901, forward strand.
TTAATATTAAGGATAATTATAAATTAATTTTTGATATTTATGATAAGAGATTTGATTTTCCATTTAAAGTAAATATTTTTACCAACTTTGCTTCATGTTTACATAAATCAGTTTATAAAAATATAAATATCAATTATCTTCATCGTATAAAATACCTATGCTCAGATATAAATAAAAACAAAAATATTAGATTTATTCGAGATCAAGCAAAAATATATGGTTATCCAATTTTTATGATAAATTTAATCATCAACTCTTTTAAATAACATTTATTGTTTTAGTGTGCGATAACATATAACAAAAAATTATTGTTTTAGTGTGCGATAACATATAACAAAAGATATAGCAAATTACAATTATAACATACATAAATACAATTAAAACATATAAGGACATTTATTAATTGATTGAACATTATATACACTTTATATAGTCTGTGATAGTGCGTTTAGCCGATCACCTCTGTTTTAAGTGTTACTGATGTTCAGTTTTAAAACATATATAAATTAACTTATACAAAAAAACACATAAAATTATACATGGATAACATTGATGATTATAAATCACAAACATATCTATATGCAATATATATATATATATAGTGGGTTTTTTTTTAAAGTTTAATTTTAATAAGTCTTTTGAATACTGCATTGCATTATAAAGATTGAAACACAGTAGTAATACTATTAATTTAATTTTTTTAATAAATTTGAGATATTTTTAATTGTTTATGACATATTTAATTTGATATTTAAATCAATCTCTAAATTCTATAATATATTTAAGTAGAAGTAAAATAAAACATTAATTATTTTATATAAATTCTATAATATATATATATATATATAAGTGGATTAACACAGATGGCAGCACCAGCACTTTGTATTAAAAATATCTCTTTTACATAATACATACTCTTGTTAAGAATATTTGAAATGCTGTGTAGGATGGATTTAATTCTGGGTAAATTTATTCATATAGTGGGATTTTGTACGATTTTAATGTAAAACTACAAGGAGTATTGTTTTTTAATGTTTATATATATAATTAAATCTAATATAGTGGATATGTAACTCAATCTTAATTTTGAATAATTATCATACCAATAGATGGAGGCGCCTTACTTGTCAGGTAGATGTTGATAATATTGTTAATATTATATTTAATTTACCTATAGAGGGCGCTATCGCTTGTATATTTATTTTACTTTTAGGGATTAAAATTGAATGGAGTATTTGTATATTCACGGATATAATTTTGTTATTAGTGTATTATCACAAGAATAAATTTGTGTGTTTTTGAATCAATTTGTGTTGGGGTGTCATAGTTAGGGTAATATTTCAAAATATGTGCTCTCAACTTGTCTTTCAAATAATTTCTCTCAACTCGACTATGTCAACAAGTATGAGATATTTCATGATGTGTGCCATGTGGACGTGTAGTATCATGGAGAACTTGTGATGTTTAAGGATTCTGGATAATTATTGAGAATAAAATATTTTATCTATTCTTTACGGGTTTTTTATTTCAAATTTTATTATTTCAAATTTTAATATCTCCAATTGTTTTCTGGTAATAATTCAGTATACCTGGGTGATTCTACTGATCTTAGCATATATGCCAGTAGAATTATGAAATACTGAATTATTTTTTAAAACACATGTGGGTACATCCAGGCTGATGATTATATCTACATGTGTTTTTTCATATCCAATTCTGAGTTAATTATCTTGTTGTCCAATTTTCCATTGTATATGGTTCATATTTCATTTCTTAATCCATTTGTATTCACTTGATAGCAACTCCAAATTATTATTTTTTTCTCTCTCTCTTTTTAAATTTTCTTCATGTTTTCAGTATTTTTGGCCAATTACCATTGAAGCACAAGCTATGGTAATATTATGATTGCACGTGTTAATCTATTAGCTATGTGGTATTCTGTCTACACATTATCATTAATTATCTCTTTGGAGATTTAAGTAGAATGATACAAGAACTTGATATGTTTTTTGAAATTCATAGATATTATAATTATATATATATAGATGGATATAGCTGTATATATAAATCAACATTTGAACGGAGGGTGGTTTTGGGGTCTGGGGGTCATGATCGGTGAAAATATATCGAAATTTTCTGGAACTGCTTTCCTCCGAACGGCTGCAATAGGTAGCTTTATACTTTTTTTTTGTATTGAAAGCTACCTAATAGTGCACTGGGACGTATATGCCCCGACCCATAGTCAAAGTGTTACGTATAATCAATTATACATTTGAAAACCGTCTTGTATAATTGGTTAAGTAAAAAAAAATGTAGCTTCCTTCCGGACTATAAGTTCATCTTTTTAAATCACTTTCTATTTTGATAAATAAATATATATATATATATTAATACGTATGGAGGGTAATAGAAAACAATCTAAATGATATTCATATGTTTCGGTATCGTGAAGTCTACCTTAATACCCCTTTCTTACAACTGCAACATTTTCAGTGCGTGTTGGAATCACGATGTTCTTAAAGCCTTATTTTTTAATTAATTTATTTCTTTAATGTTTCATTAATTTTCATACTGCTTTTGATTTAGTTAGCGAATATTTTTCGAGTTCGTACTGTCGCATAAAAAGTTTTTACTTCAAAATAAATAACGCACAAATCATTCTTTCCAGAAATGAAATATTTGCTTTAAAAAGGTGTCAGCTGAAATTTTGTAAAATTCCAGAAAACAAAAAACAACTGTAAATTTTCAGAACTCCAACTGCAACCAGACAGTTCTACGTTTCAAAAAACACATGAGCTAAGAATAGCAACAAACATTATTTTTTTTATGTTTTGTTACTAAGAGAATATATAAAACTTATAATATCTTACAGAGTGCGTAAAGTTCAACCAATATTTCTTAATTGGTTTTTTCATCTTATTCAATCTCAGAAATTTTTAACAACGACTGCGATTCAAAGTGGTGATTACAAATGTTGCTATTTAAATATTAAATAGAAATTTAAATATTAAATAGAAATTTTCTAATCTAAAATAGTGGTACCGTAGACGCATTGGAAATTCCAAGGTGAGTACAAACCTTGATCTAAAAATAGAAACTGGTCATTTTGTACGAAAAAATATTCAATTGATAAAAACATTACCAATCTAATGAATGTTTTTCGCTAAACTCAGACTAAGAAGTTGAAAAATTTGTTTTAACACAGCAAATTTAATTAGCGATAGCCATGTTATTGACTAATACTTGCTTTTTTAGGCTTTATACAGCGTACCCATAATTTAACTATCAGATGTAAGTAAGCAGTAAATATCAAATAAATTTAGAACTTATTTTAAATTAAAATAAATTACTCTTATCACTATAAGAGTTATTATGAAAAATGTACACCAAATGATAGAAAAAATCTTACTGGGGCTTATTTAGAGAGCATAATACATATTCTCGTTTTTCCCTCAGACAATTTCAAGAATTTGCGAAGTCATAGTAACTATATTGCTGTAATGTTTCTACAACGCCGTGAGTTCTGTTCTTCAAATAACCTTCTAAAAAAATCTATATACCTGAGATCAGAAGAACGCTTTTGGTTTAAATCTACAAATTCATCTATCTGGGAAATTTTCATTTTTTAAATTGTTTCCTAATCGTTTCTGAACAATTTATAAAAATGTAAAACGTGACTCTCTGGAGTGGCTATCCATTTAAATAGTTTTCTTCCCATAACCAAATACGGGACATCGCTTTTTCCCATGTTGCTATGACTGGGC